>OW285239.1:67822140-68146538 GCA_935421215.2 Melolontha melolontha
GACCATGATTCAGAAAAGTGTAATATTATTTTATTACAATTTTCTATTCATTGATTAGTATTCTTTTCTAAAGAAATTTTCTATAATATTGTATGACTATCTATTTGCTGTTATTTCAGTATTTCTTTTATGTACATTCTGTTGCCCTTCCCTAGGCTTATGGCTTTTCTTTTCGTTGTATGTATTCATTTTTTTGTTCATATTTTCTAATTTCTCTTGCTACATATAAATTTAATAATACAGCGTTTTAATATTCATTATTGTAATAAAGCTTCAACACATATCTTCTCAATCAATTAGTTACATATAAATGTAATTGTAGTTCTTTTTAGTTTTCCCCAAATTTCTATATTGTCATTCTAAAATTATGACTATTTTCAATTTTTAAAATTGTCTGTTGTAGCTTTTGAGTTCCTCCAGCTTGGCGTTTAAACCAACTTCTATCGATGTTATTTCTAATTTTTTATAATTGACTCTAATTTTTTATAATGACTTTTTTCCAAAACTGTTTATATCTCTCGTCTCCATGTAAATTGTTAAAATTCATATTTCACAGCCTCACTGTTGTATTCTCACATTAATTTATACCAATTTTAGCATAATACACTCTTTCAAAATATTTAAAACATATTTAAAATTAAATTACAAAATATATATATATATATGAACTAATTTTCAAATAACAAATATAAAACCAACATGCAATCAGTGTACTTTCCTTGTTCCTTTACAAGCCCGTGAGGTTTGTACCACTACAATATATATAAATATATATAAAGATAATTATTTCGTGACCTTTGTATGTTATGATAAATTCAATTTGTTGGCGATTTAAGGTCTGGTTTTACTTCAACACATATATATTTAAAACAACCCTACATGTTTGGAAAATGATGCCTTTTTCAAGGAATATAAAATATAAATGACAGTATATTAATGTCATACATTTGCAAGATTATTTTAAATATATATATTTTGAAGTAAAACTAGACCTTAAATCCCCAACAAATTAAATTTACTTTATATATACATATATATACATATAATCAAAAATTTATTTAAATTCGGGTAAGCGGTCAATTAAAAAACTCCTTTATTAAATTACCCTATATTTCGCAACACTTTGTCGCTTCTTCTGGGGTAAAAAATGTAGAGTTAAAAAATAATAAAATTTTATAATTTTTTAACTCTACAACTCCGTCGTTGTCACGTTTGTTCATACAGTTTTGCCGTTTCTCAATTTCTATAGCTTCTCTTATAATCCTGCACGTTAACCTCGTACTGCGTGCTATAGTTTTTGTACCGTCAAAGTCGATAGTGTGTCCTGTATGTAGCACATGCTTAGCTAGGGATGATGCTGATTCTTTTTTAGCTACCGCATTTCTGTGTTCTTCCCTCCGTACGCTTGTTTTACGGTTAGTATGCCCTATGTATGTTTGTTCGCATTCATAGCACGGTATTTCGTAGACCCCTTGGTTTTCTAGTTCTATCTTGTCCTTTGTATTAGGCAAAATGTCTTTTATTTTCCTGTCTGTCGTATAAATGGTGTCTATGTCGTGTCGGCGTAATATTTTACCTATTTTCTCAGTCGTACCTTTCACATAAGGGAGAAATGCTGTCCGTGTAGATCTTTCTTTCTTTTTTGGTTGATTCTTGTTAATTCGTGTCGCTCTGTTAATGGTATGTTGTGAATATCCGTTCGCTTGTAATATGTTTTTTATTATTCCCATTTCTTCGTTTCGATGTTCTGCGTCTGACAAAGTTTGAGATCTGTGGATTAATGTTTTTACTACAGAGTTTAACTGTGCTGGGTGATGATGTGAAGATGCGTTGAGATATCTGTTCGTATGTGTAGGTTTTCTGTACACTGTGTATCCTAGCGAGCCATCCGGTTTTTTGATTATCATCAAGTCTAAGAACGGTAGCCGATTTCTTTCCTCCATTTCGACAGTAAACTTTATTTTTGGATGTCTGGTGTTCAGATGTTGTAAAAACTCGCTTAGTTTCTCTCTTCCATGCGGCCAAATCACCAGGGTGTCGTCTACGTATCGCAGCCAGAGTTTTGGTTTGTCAGTAGCGTTTTCCAGTGCTCTTTGTTCGAAGTCTGCCATAAACAAATTTGCCAGTATAGGTGACAGCGGTGATCCCTTCGGCGCTCCATCGGTTTGCTTAAAAAATTGTCCGTTGTATATAAAATACGTGTTTGACAGGCAGTGTTTCGTTAGATCTATGTCGTAGTCGGAGAGTTGGTGTTTCTTTATTAGTAAATCTATTGCCTCATTAATGGGGATCTGTGTGAAGAGCGAAACTACATCGACGCTCACCAACATGTCGTCTTGATCCATGGTGATATCCTTGAATATTTCACTTAGGTGAGTCGAGTTTTTAACATATGATGGTATTTCTTCGGCAAGGGGTTGTAGTTTTTGTGCTAAGAAGCGCGAAAGCGCTTGAGTCGGTGAGCTAACGGAACTTACTATCGGTCTCAGCGGCACATCCGGCTTGTGTATTTTTGGTAGGCCGTAGAATTTCGGACATCTTGACGATTTCTCTCTAGGAATCAGTCGTTTCTTAATACCTTCTTCGAGAGGTGCGTTCTTGATCTTGCTTTTTGTCGTCTTTTCTAAGTATGTGGTCGGGTCGTTAGGTGTCGGTTTATACATCGAGTCTTCTAGAAGCGTTCGTATTTTTCGGTCATAGTCGCTCTTTTCCATTATTACTGTGGCGTTTCCCTTGTCAGCCGGCATTATGACAATATCTTTGTTTTTCTGCAGTCGTTGTAGGGCGTCTCTTTCTTCTTTCGATATATTTGGCTTTGGTGGTTTTGTTGTTCTTATTATTTGGCATATATCTTGTCTGACAATTTCTGCTGTTTCTCGGTCAAGGGATTCAATCGCCGCTTCGACGCCGCATATGATATTTTCTATCATATGCGGCGTCGAAGCGGCAATTGAATCCTTAAGTGTAATTCTTGTATTAATTCTCATCTTTTTCATTTACAGATAGCTGGAATAACTGAGCTATTTGTATCATAACAATATATATATATATATGTATATATATATATATATATATATATATATATATATTGATGAAGACCAAAAAAGAAAGTTGTATAATAAATACGGAACCTATAATATAAAGCGAAATAATATTAGATTTAACAGTTGTCAAAGTTGACAGTTGACTCAAATGTTATTCTATAACACATACAAAAAAATGATAAAATATCCAATATATATATTTTACTTTGATAGGTCTCTATTCAGTGCTTAACTTATTATTTAGTTCTACAGGTTGTTCGTGTTATGCTTCCGACTAGCTCTGTTTATGGTGAACAAGATAATCATAAAAGTAGGTTCGGTGTTTGGAAAGAAAACAAATATCGGTTTAAACTAAGTTATATCAAGTGAAATTTACTACCAATGTTATTACAAGAATAAAACACGAGAATGAATTGTAAATAACACTATTTAATTAGAATCTCTATGCAACAAGGTAAGTTTAACTGTACTATACTATAATATTCGCATGAAAAGTCACATGAAGTTACATAATACAAAGGTAAGGTTAAATGTTGTAATAAAATATTAATAATATAAATGTTTAAAATTAGGTATCTCAAATACAAAGTAGAAAGAACTGTATTTTCTGGTATTTAACTATATAGTGATCTATTGTTAACAATTTAGGAATTTAAGTGAAGTATGAGCGTTCTTTTTCGAAATGTAACTAATAAAAATTTAATATTTTAGGAGATTATAAAATAAAAACACAAACTTGATACTGGTCGTTCTTCTATGTGAATGATGAATACTTGAGTCTTGATGTACAGGTCCAAAAGGATCAAGTGCCGGGAAAAGGCTGATATTGTACCAAATTCTGGAAGACGTCCTTATGAAATTGAAGTTTTTAGTATATCGTCCTTAGTGGGTTCAAGATAAGGTAATTTGATGCTGCCGGGGAAAGTCTGGTTTTGTTCCAAATTCTACATAGCGTCTTTTAGAATTTGGAGTTTTGGTTTATCGTCCTTAGCAGGTTCAAGATAAGGTAATCTTCGTAAATTTTTTTAAAAAAAAACTAGTGGTTCAGGAATTTATAGGCTTCCTTTATGGTAAGTTTTGACTATCTTATTATAAATTTTAATCACTTTATCGACTTTATTCCTTCACACACTTTTAATGAAAATTCGACGTGTCATGCCAATTTTTTCAATAATAATCATTTTTTTATTCAATCTCCAGGCACCTTAATTTCAATGTTGTTTATATACATTTTTTCATAACAACAATTTTCTCAAATAACATACATCACTATACCCAAACGTTTAACATTACAAATAGATTATGATCATAAAAGGTGACATATAATCTCTATCAATTAAGTTAAATATCCTCGGTGAGATAAAAATGTAAAAGAAAATGACTGAAGTTAATGATTACAAGGAATTAAATAAAAGAGTGATACTAATTTGATATATTAAGAACGCGGTATTAACTTAATTAATATGACATGTGGAAAATACAGTTCTATTTATGACTTATTTTTTAAAAGAAAAATTAACATTTTTTTAGAAAACTCAGCCCTATATTTATGTTCCAGGCCCTTTATGAGTAGGCTTGACCCACATCAACTTCCCCAATAATTAGATAATGCGTCGTTGTCTTGAAACGTAAGCTTATCTAATTAAGTATATCTAAATTTCCTTGAAATAAAAAAAAATTCTGAAATTCAAACTAACATTAGCAGGTCAAATTTACTTGTGGAAAATTAGTTGAAAGTACTATTTATTTTAGTTTCCTTTATTTGGTATATGTATATCTTTGTTATCATTATTACTTTAAGTGTAGCCTATAAGTAATGTGTCTTTAATTCTATATGTTTTTTTTTAAGTAGACTTTGTTTGACTGTTGGCAAAGATACTAAGTTTATTCTGTTATGAATGTGATCTTCTAACTTTCTTTTAAACTTTATAACCCAAGCATTTAAAATATTGATTTTATTTGCGTCCTTTAAACTTCCCTTGTTTATACGTTCTTATTTCATTATATTCTTTTTGAACTGGTAACTACCTGTATAACTGGGCTGTTATCTGTATTAAAAGTTTGTTTTATTCTGGTGTTTGATAGCATTTAATATTCTGTTAATGGTTAAGTTGTTTTGGTTGGGGTTATTTTGTTTATAAATAATTACATTGATGGTACATGCGTTATAATTCTTTTAATAGTTTATTATTCTTACCTTTTTTTCTTTTTATTGATTCAAATTGATATATTGATATTAACTTTAGTTTCAATAATAAATAATACTCTCCTTATCCACACTACTCATTACATTCTCATACTCTTCGCTAATCATAGAAATACCACTCCTTTAACATATATATTCTATCTTATAAGAAGACACCTTTGTCTATATATTTTCATAATAATAATAATTCATTTAATTATATATTTCTATACACCCCTATCATAAATTAATTCATTCTAGCTTATAAATCTGTACCATATCCTTCTTAAATCATATCAACACTCCTTTATTATTTATATTCAATCATACTCTCTTTTTCAATAATAATACATGTGAACTTTCATTTTAATCAACCTACGCATGTTTGTAAGTGGATGTGTTCCCCATTAAATAATTCGATTAACAGTACCAATGTTATTTCGTAAGCTTATTTAACCATCGGAATATGTGTTGTCACTATATTTTGTTTGTATTTAATCTCTTACTTGTAGTAATTAGTTATAATATTCAAGCTCCAGTTATGCTTGTTCTCTTTAATTCATTAATTATTTACCTTGTTGTTAGTTCATCAATTATACTTTATATGTTCTTTCTTATTAAATTGTATCTTTCATCTCTTTGTTATTATTTAGCATACGTGTATTTAGTGCAGTTTTTAGTAATTATGAATCGTATCCTTGTAAAAAGCTTAGTTCATCATATGTTTAGAATAACGAGATTCTGTCGTCCTATCTATTCAAGTATTTTTTTTTTCGACGAACTGTTTTAAAGGAATTAATACTGTTATACCCGTATAAAAATGTCATATTACCTCTTCCTTGTGATTTGTGTAAATTTTTGTTGATCAGTGTGCATGTAGTTACCAATTTTGTGTAAGTGTATAAATATGTGTTGCTTTTCATAATTAATATAATCTTAAGGAAATTGTTAATAGTTAGATTTTCATATATTATAGAATCG
This sequence comes from Melolontha melolontha, assembly GCA_935421215.2. Taxonomy (NCBI): domain Eukaryota; kingdom Metazoa; phylum Arthropoda; class Insecta; order Coleoptera; family Scarabaeidae; genus Melolontha; species Melolontha melolontha. The sequence goes on from OW285239.1 coordinate 67,828,351, forward strand.
TTAATCATTCCTTCTTTCATTAATGTATTATCCGTGTTGTTGTGTATTGTTATGTTTGATGAACCTAAAGATGTGTTTTGCATATAAATTTTCTTTATTTGTGTGTTGTTGGTTGCATAATTACGGTTAATGTTCTTGATTTTTATATGAGACTTGTTTAAATTTATATTATTGATCGCCGTGTTCTTCCTGTTAAAAATATTATACTCTTTTGCATTATTTAATAAGAAGTTTTGATAGGCTCTGTCATTTATTAAACTTTGTTTGTGTAAATTATCTTTATGTCTATATGTAAGCGGTTTGTTAGGCTTATGAACAGATGCAGTTTTTATTATGTTTTCTTTCTGTACATTGTTAGTAGTTATGTTTCCTTGTTGATATTCCCATACCTGAGTGATTATTATCTCTTTATGTGTGTCAACAGTGTTATTAATAATCTTGAATTCTTGTGTTAGGCTTGTTGTTAAATTTTCATTAAAAGTATCTATTTTGTGTGTTAAATCTATTATTAAATTTTCATTTGAAGCTTCCATTTTATGTATAATCCTTTCTTCCATTTTCGTCTGGCTCTCCATTAATCCTTTTATCTCCCCTTTAATTTCTTCTTTATCCTGCCTAAGTTGGTCTAATTTTTTATTTAATTTTTCGATATTTGTTTCTATATGTTTGTTATTGGCTGCTATAAATTGTTTGAGATTTGTTTCTTGTTTATCATAGTTGATATCTAGTTTTTGATTTAAACTTGTTTCTAATTTTTCGAAAAATGCTGTTAGAGTCTTGAGGGTCAGAGGCACCTCTTCTTTCGGAACATCCGACTGGGCTAAAACCGTGGGAACATCACCTTGATCCGCTTCCTCCCCAATACCTTCGTTAACGTTCTCCCTAGATTTACTTCTTGTTCGTCTGTCCATGTTTTTGATTATATCTGTATATATTACTATTTCAAATAGTGTTATTATGTTATAAATTGATATTATAAAAATAAATTGGTATTTTACAAAGTTATATTAGTTTTAATTCTTATTATCGTTATGATTTTTGTATGGAATATAAAAACAATTACCCCTTGTAAAAATAGACTTACAAACCCTTGCTCATGAGTATAAATGAAGGCTCAAGTACATAAAAGACCATGAACAAAAATACCGGTTCACAAACACAATTAACATTATATATCTTAATAATGAACTATTTAAAATACAGTTCTTTCCAGTTTGATTTCTCTCAAGAAATTTAAATACTATTTTCCACCAAACACGTCTAATTAGGGCCCTGACGTTGTGGCGCCAAATGATGAAGACCAAAAAAGAAAGTTGTATAATAAATACGGAACCTATAATATAAAGCAAAATAATATTAGATTTAACAGTTGTCAAAGTTGACAGTTGAGTCAAATGTTATTCTATAACACATACAAAAAAAAGATAAAATATCCAATATATATATTTTACTTTGATAGGTCTCTATTCAGTGCTTAACTTATTATTTAGTTCTACAGGTTGTTCGTGCTATGCTTCCGACTAGCTCTGTTTATGGTGAACAAGATAATCATAAAAGTAGGTTCGGTATTTGGATAGAAAACAAATATCGGTTTAAACTAAGTTATATCAAGTGAAATTTACTACCAATGTTATTACAAGAATAAAACACGAGAATGGATTGTAAATAACACTATTTAATTAGAATCTCTATGCAACAAGGTAAGTTTAACTGTACTATACTATAATATTCGCATGAAAAGTCACATGAAGTTACATAATACAAAGGTAAGGTTAAATGTTGTAATAAAATATTAATAATATAAATTTTTAAAATTAGGTATCTCAAATACAAAGTAGAAAGAACTGTATTTTCTGGTATTTAACTATATAGTGATCTATTGTTAACAATTTAGGAATTTAAGTGAAGTATGAGCTTTCTTTTTCGAAATGTAACTAATAAAAATTTAATATTTTAGGAGATTATAAAATAAAAACACAAACTTGATACTGGTCGTTCTTCTATGTGAATGATGAATACTTGAGTCTTGATGTACAGGTCCAAAAGGATCAAGTGCCGGGAAAAGGCTGATATTGTACCAAATTCTGGAAGACGTCCTTATGAAATTGAAGTTTTTAGTATATCGTCCTTAGTGGGTTCAAGATAAGGTAATTTGATGCTGCCGGGGAAAGTCTGGTTTTGTTCCAAATTCTACATAGCGTCTTTTAGAATTTGGAGTTTTGGTTTATCGTCCTTAGCAGGTTCAAGATAAGGTAATCTTCGTAAATTTTTTTAAAAAAAAACTAGTGGTTCAGGAATTTATAGGCTTCCTTTATGGTAAGTTTTGACTATCTTATTATAAATTTTAATCACTTTATCGACTTTATTCCTTCACACACTTTTAATGAAAATTCGACGTGTCATGCCAATTTTTTCAATAATAATCATTTTTTTATTCAATCTCCAGGCACCTTAATTTCAATGTTGTTTATATACATTTTTTCATAACAACAATTTTCTCAAATAACATACATCACTATACCCAAACGTTTAACATTACAAATAGATTATGATCATAAAAGGTGACATATAATCTCTATCAATTAAGTTAAATATCCTCGGTGAGATAAAAATGTAAAAGAAAATGACTGAAGTTAATGATTACAAGGAATTAAATAAAAGAGTGATACTAATTTGATATATTAAGAACGCGGTATTAACTTAATTAATATGACATGTGGAAAATACAGTTCTATTTATGACTTATTTTTTAAAAGAAAAATTAACATTTTTTTAAAAAACTCAGCCCTATATTTATGTTCCAGGCCCTTTATGAGTAGGCTTGACCCACATCAATATATATATATATATATATATATATATATATATATATATATATATATATTGGTAAACCTAATCAGTAGGCGATTGAAGGTCTGTATATTACTTCAAAGTATATGTATTTAAAAAACTCTACATGTTTCGGCTGTGTACGCCTTTATCAAGAGATTCTCTTGATAAAGGCGTACACAGCCGAAACAGGTAGAGTTTTTTAAATACATATATTTTGAAGTAATATACAGACCATTAATCGCCTACTGATTAGGTTTACCATTATCATACCAAGGTCACGAAGTTATTATATATATATATATATATATATATATATATATCAAATGATATGAAAAATCAAGTTGTAATTTATGCAAAATATTGGAGGCCAATAATTTAAACATCTATCTCATGTTTTTAAATTATTGATATCCAACTGATAATTTATAATTAAAATTACCTATAAAATAAGTAGAATACATTTCCATCATGAAAACAAAAGAGTAAACGAAAAAGACTGATATAAAATTTTATAGATGCCAGCCGACATTTTAAACGTTCCGAGAATTTTATATAAAAGCACCTTAAATTAACAAAATTAAATACCTCAACCTTATTCTTCGAGACAATATAAATCTCCGACACCTTTTGAAGACATTTTCCAGTGCTTAGATCCTTTATGGACGTTAGAAACATTAAGTATCCAGTTACACCTTTTCCGGCTTCAATAAATTCCTGTTTCCTTGATATAGATCCTAGAGACGACAACTATCCTGATTCCCACCTTTAAAATACTTTTCCATCGATTAAACCTACAAATCACAGGTATTAAATAGCACCTAGATCTTCAATCCAAATCTATAAAAATCACAAAAAATATACAAATAACCTTTTCAAAACTGAATATAAGTGACTTACCGTAACTTTAAAAACAATTTTTCAAATAAAGAATTTTATAAAAACACACACATACGTATGTATTAGGTTAAAATACGCTTGTACATAGTCCATTTATGACACATAAGTATTAAGATGTTCAATATACTAGCGTTTAAGTTCTAGCTTCACCATTATCTATTTGAAATATAACCATAATAAATACGTATTGACATTCTCTATTTATACATATTGTTTTATTTACAAAGTTATTTAATGCCAAGTTTCAGAGTAATAAAAACATAATTATCTGTGTTTTATGAATCTAAAACGAAACGTTGTGCTATGCTCTCCTACGAGCAATAGTCTTGCGCTTTCTCACTTACCTTAATATCTAATCGAGATCTATCAACTTACCCCAATAACATGATTGCTCCGGAGATCTTAGACTAGAGAAACCAACTCAGTTATAGAGGCAAGCGGAAGGGGGGATCTTATTTTTTTATGAGGGTGCCACCATGTTTTATATTCTTTAGCCCTTACAGTGAACATAAACACTGCCGATGGCAAATTGAATAAATCAAAGGTATCTACGTGTTTTGTTATTATAAACCAATAAAACAACAACAATGGGTGATTTATCTATAATCCACAAACAACAGACAATTAAGAAATGTTACAGCAGAATGTTAGACTGGGCGTTACGCCAACTTGGCTAACCATATCAACAAAATTGTAAAAATCAAAATAATATAGAAAAGTTAAAATTGATTGAATGCAAACAAAGCTATATATAAATTTGATCAAAGCAATAATTACGTTAAATATATGAAAGTAAAATATATGCACCTACAATCAGGTGTTTTAGATTAATTCTATTAATTAGATCAAACGACTTAATAAAAAAATTAAGGTCAACGTCTAAAATTAATTGACCAATACGAAAAGCAATTAAATTTAATAAGAACTTAAATCTAAGGATTGGATAAATAATTTATCAAATATCTTGAATAAATGCACATCGAGATGGATACACACTGTATATGCAACAATTAATTTATATATATAACACACAATTACTTATTTAATTGCGTAAATTCTCAAATTACGACAATTTGTACAAAATAAATCTATAAAGATTAGTCCAGGCTGTATATGCGGAAAATATATTAATTACATTCCAAAATGAACGGTTCATTAATTTCAGTGATAATTAAAATTATATTACACAAATAAATCCAAAAATGATTTTTCCACACAGTATAGGTAGAAATAATTATTATGTAATCTCAAGAAAAAATTGAATAAAGAATTCGCTAAATTCTTTTCACTAAAAAAAGACACAAAGCAAATTGATAATTAAATATATGACATTCTGACAATTAAACATAGAATGTTGCCAGTAAATTGATGCCAATTCAATCTTAGAGAATTAGTAGCTTCAACTATACGGTCAGTCAACTCTTTGCATGTATCTGGTTTACCATTATTATACACTCAAGATTTGAGGCAACCCCACAAAAGAAAATCTAAACGCGACAAATCGGGTGACTGAGCTGACCAATGTACAGAACCACCTCAGTCTATCCACCCTTCCGGAAAGTTTTCATTAAGAAACACCGTCACCTGTCTCCCAAAATGTGGTGGTGCCCGTTGTATGAGATATTCTACGAATACTGGTTGAAGGACTTCCTTCAACTTCATTTAAAACTACTTCAGCGTTTCCAAATCTATCTTTTTCTACACAACGACAGTTTGACAAACGTTTGAAAATGTTGTGTGGTGAGGAACAATGCGATCTGGGTATCGCCTGATGTACTCCGCAGCTGCAGCACGTCCACTTCCATTGAAAAAACCATATCAGCATATTCTGCATAAGTAAAACGAGGCATAATGACTTAAATTAATATTACAGCACAAAAGTCATTAATTTGTCAATCATACGTTAATACGTCAAGGCTTATTAAATTAGAGAAATTCACCTGTAGGTCATATAACTTCTTTTGATCGTAATGACCGCCAAAGTATATGGTATACTTTACGAATTTATTTCAACAAAAAAATGTGCTGAACGAATCAGCATCTTAATACGGATAAAAAATTTGATTAAACAATTATATTTTATATAGGAGAGCAGTCGAATTACATTAATTTTTGGTCCTCAGTAATTAACCTAAGGGTACTACCTTGTCACATGGCGATGACCAGAAACAAATATGATCAGGTGACCCAACTCAATTCCATGGATTTTTTTTCCTTCTGTGCATCGGGCTTTGTTTTAATTCGAAACAAGAGAATTACGGCAGTTGCTCAATCTGCTTTTTTGGAATCTTAATAGCCCTTATCAATTTCTCTGTTAGGAAAAAAGAAAGGAGAGGAGAAACAATATTAGTAAATGTGAAGTACTCTAATTAGGAGAACAATTGCCATTTACAAGATTTTCTCGATAATGACTCCACTTGTTCAACGATTTTGAGTTCAGACAAAAATGGTGAAACTTCAATCAATGTTGCCGACAAATAATCTTTTTAAATCCGTGACCATTTACGAGAAAAATAACGCTAGGACTATTTCCTCATTATCTTCCAACATTAATTAGAACATAGAAGTCGGACTTGCGAACATATAGCCAATGTTTCATTTAAACTATACATCCTCATACCGTTAGGTGTCGGATTTTAATAATTCAATTAAAATTGGTAGTGCATTTATTCTACCTTTCCATACTGTGCTAAGTTCCTTGCTTCACACCACTGTATACTACGTCCTGCGGCTGCCTGTCGTACTGGTTTTTCCCATTGTAGTCTAGGTCTTCCTATTCTGTTCTTCCCCTGTACTCTGGCTTCATAACCGTGCCTTGATGGTCTATTTTCGTGCATCCTGTGTAAGTGTCCTAACCAACCCAGCTGTCTCTCTTCGATGACTTTCTTAACCGGTTTCAGGTTCCTTCTTTGTATTATTGCCTCATTCCCAATTCTGTCTATCCTTGTAATTCCTTCAATTTTTCTCAGGAATATCATTTCTACTGCTGTTATTCTGCTTTTGTTTCTATCTGTAACCGCCCACTACAACTACTACTACAACACTACTATATATTAGTGATGGTCTTACTACTTTTTTGTATATTTCCGTTTTTATTTCCCTCGATATTTCGAAAAATGTGTCTTTAAGCATGTTATACATTTTTCCGGTCGTTCCTATTCTCTCTGCTATTGCTTTATCTACTCTTTCATTTTATTCTATTACTGTGCCTAAATATTTGAAGCTCTTGGGTTGTTCTAGATGTCTTCCCTCTAAACATATTTTGTTCTTCTTTTCCTTTTCTGACATTATCATAGTTTTTGTTTTGCTCATGTTAATTTCCACGTTTATCTTCCTGAGTTCTGATTGGTATATATTTAGGTTCTGTTGTAAATTATTTTTTGAATCTGCTATCACCATCATGTCATCAGCGAACAGTAATTCCTGCAAGGCGACTTGTTGCATTCTCCATCCACCAACTAACAGTTTCCTACATCTGTTGCCCTTCCCTATGCTTATTGCTTTTCTTTTCGTTGTATGTATTAATTTTTTATGTTCATATTTTCTAATTTCTCCTTCTAAATATAAATTTCATAATACAGCGTTTTAATATTCATTACTGAGTAAAGCTTCAACACATATCTTCTCAATCAATTAATTACATGTAAATGTAATTCTAGTTCTTTTTAGTTTTCCCCAAATTTCTATATTGTCATATAGTGGTATATATTTAGGTACTGTTGTAAGATCTTTTTGAATCTGCTACCACCATCATGTCATCCGCGAACAGTAATTTCTGCAAGGCGACATGTTACATTCTGCATCCACCAACTAACAGTTTCCTATATCTCTGTTTACAACTTTTTATAACATCGTCCATTAATATCATGAATAGCAGAGGACTGAGAACATAACCCTGTTTTAATCCTATTTTTGTTTCAAATACTGTTGATTCTTCATTATGTGTCCTGACTTTATTTTTATTATCTTTATAGAAGGCCATTATTGTTTCGATAATATATTCTTCTACACTCCTTTTTCTAGAGCTTTCCAAATGTCTTCTCGTTTAATTCTGTCGAACGCCATTTGTGGGTCGATAAAGCAAATATGTATTTCTTTTCCTTTTTTCAGAAATTTCTCTCCTAATTGTCTAACTATGAATATTAGATCCTGCGTACTTCTAGCTCTCCTAAATCCATGCTTTTATTCTTCCAGTGTTGATTCTACTTTATCCCTTAGTGTCTTTTCTAGTATCCTTGTTAATACTTTTCCAGGTATACTAGTTAATGCAATTTCTCGATAGTTTGCGCATTCTCTCATGTCTCCTTTCTTGTAGTATTATTGCCATGTTCCAGTCTTTGGGTATTTCCCTTTTTGTTAATATGTCGTTTAGCAGATTACAAAATTCTATGTTTGCTTTATCTCCCACACATTTTATCATATCTGCTGTTATTTTGTCATCTCTAGGTGCCTTTCCCGATTTCAGTTTATTAATGGCTTCTATTACTTCTTCTTTTGTTATTGGTTGAATATTTGTTTCTGTACTATATTCTACTTGAAAATTCTTTCAGTGGAGACTGTGGTTAAATAATAATTTAAAAAAGGTATATAATCCCTTACCACAATTATTAGTCGTATCCTAAATACGTATTTCGACAACTAAGTTGTCATCATCAGTAGGTAAAAACTACTAATTAAAGTCACACGGGGCACAATAAAGTAAGATGAACGCTTCCGCACAACTACTATACACTGCAACCCTGTAAAGACTAAATTTACCATGCACATTTCAAACTACGAGACAAAACACTTGTCTCTTAGAAAAGGTTCTTAAACATGTGTTCAAATATCGAACAAAGGGACGGCAAAAATTCTTCTCTAAAGAAGGCGCCAACTAAAAAACGATTTTAAAGCTACGGTGACCTACTAATAAACTAAATGAAACACATTATATTTCCACAAAACACTAGTATAATTAACTGTATGAGCATTTCATGTGCAATGTACAAATTAATAGTTATTATTTAACGTGTTAATTTCGTACGCAGGTAGTGACAAAATCTATATAGGGTCCGAGTGTAAAAACATTTCCATTAACAAATGGTTAAAAAGTCGTGTATATATATATAGTAAAGGCCGAACTCTCATAGCAATTCTGAGAAAGACAAAATAAAGAAGAAGGCGTTATATGTGAAAAACCAGACAACCGGCTTGTTGTATTATATTAATTGGGAATACAATCCTCGTGAAAAGGGTCAATAAATAATTCGATATTGTAGGTGTATAATTTAGAAGTTAATTATAAATAGGTGACAATGTGTTATAATTAAAAAAGAAACCATTCACGTGAACAGGGGGTCTATGAATAAATAGATATTGTAGGTATATAAATTTAAAAGTTAATTATAAATAGGTGACGATGTCCTAGTTAAGGAATTAAGCAATTTAATATAATGTATAGAATTCACGGTAGGCTCTGGGTATGTAGGAGGTAATTTTGCATATTAAATGAGAATTCAATTCACGTGAAAAGGGTCTTGAATAATTGGATATTGTAGGTATAATTTAAAAGTTAATTATAAAAAGGTGACATGTCCTAGATAAGGGGTTGCGCTATTTACTATAATGTATAGAATTCACGGTAGTCTCTAGGGTGTGATAAGGAGGTAATTTTGCATATTAAATGAGACTCACTTCACGTGAAAAGGGCAAATATCGCGAAAAATAAACATACCTCCTTGAATAGCGATAAATCTCCAATACCGTTCAGCTGTTTATTCACATTTTTATAAGTGAGTGGGGGGATGTAACATCAGTAATATAGACATGTGGGAATCCATACACGTGAAATAATGCAATTACCTCCTAAACAATGGTTGTTGAATGAAGCATTCGGTGTGTTTGTTTCACGAAATGTAAAATTTTTCGCGTTTTAGGGAACAGATGTACCGGGTGTTTTGTTTATTAAATTATTTATCATGTTACACCCAGAGCCTACCGTGAATTCTATACATTATTTTACTTTGCTTAACTCCTTAACTAGGACATGCCACCTATTTACAATTAACTTTTAAATTAAATACCCACAATATCCAATTATGCATAGACCCCCCTTTTCACGTGAAGTGAGTCTCATTTAATATGCAAAATTACCTCCTTATCACACCCTAGAGACTACCGTGAATTCTATACATTATAGTAAATAGCGCAACCCCTTATCTAGGACATGTCACCTTTTTATAATTAACTTTTAAATTATACCTACAATATCCAATTATTCAAGACCCTTTTCACGTGAATTGAATTCTCATTTAATATGCAAAATTACCTCCTACATACCCAGAGCCTACCGTGAATTCTATACATTATATTAAATTGCTTAATTCCTTAACTAGGACATCGTCACCTATTTATAATTAACTTTTAAATTTATATACCTACAATATCTATTTATTCATAGACCCCCTGTTCACGTGAATGGTTTCTTTTTTAATTATAACACATTGTCACCTATTTATAATTAACTTCTAAATTATACACCTACAATATCGAATTATTTATTGACCCTTTTCACGAGGATTGTATTCCCAATTAATATAATACAACAAGCCGGTTGTCTGGTTTTTCACATATAACGCCTTCTTCTTTATTTTGTCTTTCTCAGAATTGCTATGAGAGTTCGGCCTTTACTATATATATATACACGACTTTTTAACCATTTGTTAATGGAAATGTTTTTACACTCGGACCCTATATAGATTTTGTCACTACCTGCGTACGAAATTAACACGTTAAATAATAACTATTAATTTGTACATTGCACATGAAATGCTCATACAGTTAATTATACTAGTGTTTTGTGGAAATATAATGTGTTTCATTTAGTTTATTAGTAGGTCACCGTAGCTTTAAAATCGTTTTTTAGTTGGCGCCTTCTTTAGAGAAGAATTTTTGCCGTCCCTTTGTTCGATATTTGAACACATGTTTAAGAACCTTTTCTAAGAGACAAGTGTTTTGTCTCGTAGTTTGAAATGTGCATGGTAAATTTAGTCTTTACAGGGTTGCAGTGTATAGCAGTTGTGCGGAAGCGTTCATCTTACTTTATTGTGCCCCGTGTGACTTTAATTAGTAGTTTTTACCTACTGATGATGACAACTTAGTTGTCGAAATACGTATTTAGGATACGACTAATAATTGTGGTAAGGGGTTATATACCTTTTTTAAATTATATTCTACTTGTATGTTTTCTTCTTTGTAATGTGCTTCGCTATTTACTTCTGTTAGTTCTTTAAAGTGTTTTCTCCATCTTCTCATTATTAGTTTTTTCTCTGTTAATATGTTTCCATTCTTGTCCTTTATATTTTTCAACTTTATTGGCTCCTTTTGTCGTAGTTACTTCAAAGTGCTATAGAACAGTTTCTGATTTTCTGAGAAATTTTCCTTCATCTTGTGACCAAATTCTTCCCATGACTGCCCTATCATTTTATTTACCTGCGTCCTTAACTGCTTGGATATATTATAGTCCTCTTCTAATCTCGTTTGTAGGTACGTCTTCCACTTTATTTTCTTGTCCTTTACATTTTGTTGAATATCTGTTGTCCACCATCTGCTTTTCTTTGTGGGTATATTTGCCATTCTTATTGCTCCGCAGCTAGCTTGTGCCGCCTGTAGAATAGTTTCTTTAAATTGGATCCCTTTGTCATCTATATTTTTTGCGGTATTAGTCTTGCTAGCTATTTCTTTATTTATATATTCTTGATAGATTTTTGTACGTTATTATCTTTTAACTTATAGCACTTATTTTGTCCTTTGTTACCTTCTTCCTCTTTCCTTCCTTTTTGTCTAGTGTAGTTATCATTAGTTCTAGTTTCACAAGGTAATGATCGCTGCTTATTTCCGCATTTCTTTTCACTCGTACAGCTTTTACCTTTTTCCAATTATCTCTGTTTATAATGAAGTAATCAATAATGGATTTCTCTTTTCTCGAGTGTACTTCTCTGGTAAACCTATGTATATCTTTGTGGACGAATTTTGTGTTTGCAATAACATAATCATTTTCGATACACAACTCAATCAGTCTATTCCCACTATCATTTCTCGTTTCTTCCCCGTTCCTTCCCATATGTCTTTCTATTCTTGTGTAATAATTTCCTACTTTTCCGTTCATATCGCCCATTATTATTATGTTGCTTTCTTCTCTATCTATTTCTGCCTGTAACACTTCATAAAATTCATCTCTCTGTTTCCTTCTTGGTGCATGGGCCACCATTATAATCCATATGTTCCTTCCATCTAATTTTGCTTTTACCACGAGTAGTCTCTCGCTTACATATATTTCTTCTATGATTGATTTTACCCTATCCGACCTGACAATTAACCCTACTCCTTCCATTCCTCTGCTCCTCACATCTACCCCAGACCAATATAGCTGGTAGTCTTCCCTTAATTCTTTTATTCCCAGGCCTTTTTATTTTGTTTCGGTTATTCCTAGATATTCTATTATTTGTAATTTCATTTCTTCGACTATTTCTTCCTTTTCATTTACGCTTCCTACGTTCCACGTATCCATCGTGACAATATGCCTCCTCTTACTTTCGTATTCCTTCTTTTTTGTATATCTCTGATTTCATATGGTATTGTCATTTCCTTTTGACGTATTGATAGGTTTTTCCATCTCCTTCTCATATGTCTCTTTGTGTTTTTCAACGTTTCCTTTCTGTCCATGTATGTCTTTCTGGTTCCATGTTTCTGCTTTTGACTTATCAGTTCCATTTTTCCCTTGTTTAATCTTGTTCTTCCTATCTTTTTCTTTACCATCGACTTGTTCCTTTTGCCTTGCCATAGTCGTTATCATTATGATATTTACGATTTCCTTGGCTAGTTTTTTGTCCTCTGTTTGTTTGTAGCCTCTTGGAGAGCGTCTTTTTATTTATTCCATTCCCACTCTCTTCCATCAATTATTAATTTCTGGTAACGGAACTTAATATTTCTGGCTTCTTGTTCTCTTACATTGTGTGTTTTCTGTCTTATCATTTTCTCGATTTCCCTTTCTTTTCTTGTTAAGTCGTGGTTCATATAGACATGGTTGTCTATATGTTTGAGTTTAGCTTTATTTTTCATAAGTTTTGCTTTTATTGTATATTTTTCATTTCTAATAAACATGTTGTTCGGCCCAATTTATACGCTGCCTTTGTCTGTACATCTATTTGTAAGTTCTCTTTTATAAAAGCTTCCATTATCTCTAGTACTTTGGTTGCGTAGTTTTCGTTTACCTCCATACCTAATACAACTACATTATCTCTTTTCTTCTCTTTTTCCAAGTGGTCCGTTCTATTTTCTAATATTTCTTATTTCTGCTCTTATCTCTTCGTTTTCTTTCTTTATCATATAGACATGGTTGTCTATATTTTTGAGTTTAGCTTTATTTTTCATAAGTTTTGCTTTTATTGTATATTTTTCATTTCTAATAAACATGTCGTTCGGCCCAATTTATACGCTGCCTTTGTCTGTACATCTATTTGTAAGTTCTCTTTTATAAATGCTTCATTATCTCTAGTACTTTGTTTGCGTAGTTTTCGTTTACCTCCATATCTAATACAACTACATTATCTCTTTTCTTCTCTTTTTCCAAGTGCTCCGTTCTATTTTATAATATTTCTTATTTCTGCTCTTATCTCTTCGTTTTCTTTCTTTATCGCGTCGTTTTCCTGTTTCATTTGTTGGTTTAACTCCTTCATTTTTTGGTTCTCCGTCCTCACTTCTTGCAAGACTTTTTTATAATCTCCTTGATCTTCCCTGATTTGTTTTACTTCTACGGTTAAATTTGTTAACATTTGCATAATCTTATCAAACTTTTCATAGTTTCCATTTATCGTCTTTTCAGGAATTTTGAATATTTTCTTTGGTTCTTTCATAGTTTCTCCATTATCCTCTTCTCGTCCTCCTCGCTTCCTTTTTCCTTCATCCGTAGCGTATTCTTCATTATCTGAATACCGTTTATTTATGTTTTAGTCGGTTTTCTTACTCTTAATGAATTCCTGAGCATCTCCTTTGCTATATGTTCCTTTCTTACCCTTCTCTATATTTCCCTTGTCACCGCTCATCTTTTCCTTCTTGTCGGCTCTGTTTATTTCGTTAACGTCAGACTTTTCTTCAGGACACCGTACTTTATTATATTTGTTTATGTATTGCTCTGATTTGGTTCGCAGCACCGTACTTTTTCGTTAGTTGTTCTTATTGAAATGTTTACCGTATGCATCTAATGCCCGAGTCGACCTCTAGGAGCCAATAAATACATGTTATTAAACCTGAATACAACTGTCTTGCCTTTTACTTTCTTCTTGTATTTTTGTATCACTTCTACATTTTTCTTCTTCACACTTTTTTCCCTTTTTGCATATTATTTACTCGGTATCCCCCAGATTTGGGTTAAAATTCCGGAGCAAATATATACACGTCTTCCCGCAATCCGCAATCTCACGCAACGCCAATGTTTCATAAAATTATAATTATTAGGGAAATTTATCACCAGAAGGCAATGAAGACTACACACTATGACTTGAACAAGAGCAAAATGAGAGAGAACATCCCTCGACTGGCATTTGTACAATATTTGACAGAATATCCCAATTACCCTATATTTAATTATTTCCAAGAAGTAAATCGACAGCAAAGATAACACAATACCAATTTACAACAATTTTCCCTTTTAAATATTACTAATGAAGACTCAAAATTGATAATTATTACATCTTGCTATAACCTAAATAAATACGCATAGATGTCGCAGTATTCCGACTTAAATAACGAAATCCAATAAATGAATTACCCCAATTAAATTTTATCTTCAAAAATTCCAATAAATACAAGTTTCCATTATCAGTATATTTTTACATTAAACAGCATTGTTCAATTACAATATAAAAACACAGCTTCGACGACAGGCATAATTCCTATATTGGAACGCACACATAGGCATTTAATTCACACGTACGGTTGAACCTAGAAACCATGCGCAATTGGCTTGACAGTCTTAAAAACACTTAACCTGTATTTTGTAAAAAAAACATAGGAAAAATGAATTTCAGTAACTAAAAATCATACAAGGGGTCCAAATGACTAATGTATTTATAAAAAGACATCCAATTAACCTTCTAATTTGATATTAATGGCAGAATACTCACACGCCATAAGGCAACTAACAAAATGGCAATTATAACCTAACAAAACAAGCGGTGGAGTGATACAATAAATACATTTGTAAACCGAGGAATGATGTAATAATCTGGTAATTCCGTACAAAGTGATTACCAATATCTCGCAATTTACTTTATTTGTTTTTTCTGGAGATAAAAGCAACCCTTTTAGGCAAATAACAGGAATTGTGTATTGCAATTTTAATAATTCCCATATGGGTGGAAAAAATGAGGCTAACAGTTCATAAATATATGTAATTGTTCAAATCTAACTAACAAACAGACTGAAAATCGAGATAACGTAAATTTAAGAATTTAGTAGTACGATAGATTAGTAATAATTATTGAATATACTGAAAATATACAGGGTCCAAATCGACGTATTACAGTGATAAATTAACAGCGAAAACGTGTCGTTAACTTACCACGCAGCAGTGTCGCACCGGTGTCGTTAACTAACCACGTTTTCAGATGTTATATATAATTTACAAATTATAACGTCCTCAACAACCACTCCCCCGACCGTAACAATATATTTATTTACATAAAGGTATGTCTGTATATATATATATATAAAATAATTTATTAAATGTATCGGTAAAAATTACCTTTATCAAAGAATTATAAATGACCGTCATTTATAATTCTTTGATAAAGGTAATATTTCGCCTTGTCCTAGTATTCCTATAGTTACTGCGAATAGACGAACATATACGTACAGCCCTGAAGACGTCCCTTGTAAGAGTGCACGAAAAGTTGGCAATTGAGAAAATGACCGCGGAAACCTATACCTTTACGTTTAAATGAAGCTTATTGGGGAAATTTCTGGAATCTATCAGGTATCCACGTTTGCTAAGCTAGTCACATTCGTAAAATTTGCCATTTCTAACCTAATAAAATAATGATAAATTTCTTTATGCCTGCTCTGACTTTGTTCAATCGGTACTCCCGATAACAACGCCTTGCTGGAGTCTCAACCCACGTTACTTTTCTCTTTAGACGAAAGTAAAATTAAACACATCATTCCAAAAGAGACTACACAGTAAGTTAATGTTTATTCACAAATAAAATGTTATTATGATTTACTCACAGAATAACATAAATAATCACACACTACAAAGTTTATGCGGTAATAAAAAAACAAAGGAAACATTAATCAGCTAACTAGTTATGTACATACATCAAAATCAGTTATCACTAATAAAACAAAGTTCTTACAATTAAAATAAACGTAACAACTTAACAGCACACTAGGATTGGAGGGTTCTACGTAACAAAGTAGGCAGCTGTGGCTAGGGTCTCTCCTGGAACTTGGACTTCCAATGGAGTTAAACGGAGACTCGACTCAAGAAGCCACTGGAGCTCCCTTGATGTGTTAAAAATTTTGTACTCGTTTTTATTCCATCTTGCTGGGGTGTAGATCGCCCTGCTTTACAACGATTGGTCCCCGCGGTCGGTGAGCGAAGCCTAGCGGTGGCATCAGAACATAAGTAGTGATACATGTTTGTTGACTACATGTTTGATACTACATTCAGTATTGAGTATTCATGGAATATAGACGTGCTCTCTCTCTAACGCATTGATTTTGCAATTCATGACACTTTGAACCCATACGTACCGTCGCCGAAATCCTGTGACCGTAGCCAGATTGAAGGTCCGAAGCTTGCTTTGGAAAGATTGATCATCAACTTTCAAAATTCCCGGAGTCAAGTTGTATAAAATTTATTAAAAATTTAATATTTTTCCCTTTCCTCCTACTGCTCCCGACGTAGTAGGTGGATTTTTTAAGTACAGAGAATTATATTATTATGGATCCGGTGAGGCGACTGATCCAAGATGCCATCATTGCTTCGTCGTCCTTACAGAATATAGCGTAGCTGTTGCATGGAACTTTACAATCAACGTCAACTTGAGAATATGCTAAAGACAGTAGACTCCGACAGTATTGCGGACGAGATAGATATGAAATTATCTACCACAGCGCCCTCACCAGCATCAGAAATATGTCGCAGAAGACATAAACGACGGCTACATAACAAGAACATCACATAGCACATAGTGTATTGAAACTTTTATATTACAAAGAACATTAGTTTTCAGAATTTTAAAAAATATACAGGCTGTTCCATTTAAAAAAATTATAAATTTCAAAATTTCTCGAAAATGCGATATTCAATTTCTTTTTCATGAATGTTAAAAATGTTGAAAACACTAATACTTTGCTAATTTAACCTACTTTCTAGAATCAATAATAACAGAGATAGCAATGGTGCGCACTTAATTTGAATCAGCCTGTATATACAGATAATTATTTCTTGACCTTTGTATATTATCGTAGATTTAGATAGTCGGCGATTTAAGGTCTGTTTTACTTTAATATGTATATATTTAAAATAGTCTTACATGTTTCGGCAATTACTGTATTTTTCAAATAATTGTAAATTATCAGAATAATTGAAACATACAGGAGTAGGTAAACCCCACCAGATTTGTATAATACAAAGGTATTTTTAATAATATAAAATATTAAAATATATTATTAAAAATCGCTGAATTTACTTACCACGCTCGGTCTGGATAATTACTGTAATGTGGCGATGTGGTTCTTTTTTGTGAAAGTGTCTAAAGATATCCTTTCTCCAGCAGGGGCGTACCGATGAGCCTGTAGAAAGGCGAAATACGTATCTACGTCTCTGGGGAGGGATATGTTCGGACACGTTCACAAAAATTGTTACGTGTAGAAAATCACTCTGCGTTCTGCTAGTATATTCTTAATCCATTTACTTTTATTTGAAGCTCTTCAAGTCAACTTGGTCCGCTTATTTTTCAACATGTACGTTTTATGCTATTTTATTTCATTATATTGTTAATTATCGTACAGCTTAGGCTTATCCAAACCTGGATATTTTCATTTAATTTTCTTTCGTTCAAATTATTTGGGATGTCTCTGTACATATTCAACCGGCTTCCATCTTGAAATTTTTTTCGCTTAGTCATTCACGCCGTAATTCGCTTTATCTCGTATTGTGTAACCCCGTTACCCACTCTTTTGTGGTGGTAATTTTTATTTTGAATTTAAAGACGGTCTTGACGCAATTTCCACGTTGATTTACTCGTTTTACTGATTTATTGTGTCTAATTTATCTTCTCCGCTTATCACGCCCTCTCTTTATCGTTTAAGATTCTCCTTTTTTATAGAAACCTGCAATTTGAGATGTTTTCCTTTTTAAATATTCACTGACTTCTGTTGATTAATTTATTGATGTATTGTGCTCTATTAGACTCTTAAGACGTTCTTCAATCGATTAAGAGATTTTGAGAATTTAGTTTTCCTCTTTTAATTTTCCGACCTTTTTTGTGACGTACGACCGGCTGGTACTTCTCGTAAGTCGTGTTCGTCGGCCATTAGTCCTTAAGCGATAGTTGCGCTGATTTGTGATCCATTTGTGTATAATGGTCCTAGGTACATCTTTGCGGTAGGTTTATTCTCTTCATTTGTACTTTGGCTTATTTCTTTCTTTTATTTCTTTCAGGATTATAATTTTATTCGTAATTTACGATACATATATGACGTCGTTTTCATCGTAATACCTAGATTCCTTTGTCTCACCGTTGTTTTGTGAGGTAGTTATACCTGCGAACTTCTGTTCCTAGCAAGTTTTACGTGCCTTAGGGAAGGCCGATTTGGAGATTTATACACTGTTTGCTGTACTGGAGTAAGCAACGTATATTTGGAGGAATTTCTGGGAAGCTAACCTCTGTCCATTTAAGCGCGGGAAGTATTAATCCACCACGTGCAAGATGGTGTTTAGTCGACACTCCATCTTAAGTTAATCCTGGAATTGGATCGTCGAGCAATCACAGGGAAGGCTAATCAATTGTAAAATTCATTAGGGGCCGTTAATATAGTCTATGACATGAAGTAGGTGTAGATTTACTTAATTTTTTTTATTTGTTTATTAGTTTGAATTTTGCTATCCTTTTAATTTTTCTTATATCAGCTGTTACCTTATAGCAAGGCTCTTGTATAGCCGTTCTGGCGATAAGGACAGACGTTGTAAATTTAAAAGTCACTGATTTTAGTGTCGTGTGTAGTTGATTGTTGGAATCGGAACTGATTCTTGGAAGAACGAATTTTGCACGTTCTTGTCAATTTATTTAGTCTGATTACATGACTTTTATTCCTTGCTTTACGTCATCTGTTCTCATTTTAGAATTTCATTTTCTTATTTGAACTTAACACTAAGGTAGCGAGCAAAGATATTTTTGTTATTGCACAGTTAGTCGTGTGAACCACTGGGTTCAAGATATAGTTTGTATAATATCTGGCTGTCCGCTTCATCGGCTGCCAGAAGAGCTTTACTCAGAGCCAACTCTGTGGCAGAATCCTTCAGATCGACCACACTTGGTGTTATCAATATTTTGGAGTACGTTTCTCGATATTAAGTAATACTTATGATAATAGCTTTGTAACCATTATGTGAAGAACCACTAAATTAAGTATACGTAATTTGTGTTCTAATTAACCTTTGTTAGATTGCTTAAACAAATTTTCGTAATTAACTTTAATTTTGTCTCACCTGTTTATACAGGGGAATATATTGGATTTTGTTCGTACTCCAATTTTAAATATTTATTGTACCTTCCTGCTTTACAGGGGGAGCATTTAATCTCTTGTAGTCACTATTTAAATTTCTGTGCCTTTATCTACCCTATTTGGTAGAGGGGGGAAAATTTTGAAAAATCTAAGTGTCTTAAACACGTTTATAAATTTTATGTTTAACCATATTTTGATGCATTACGTAATCAGTAATTTTTAATACAATTAACTTTCCTTCATTCTGTCTTGTCGATTGCGTTGGAAGATCAATTCAGAGTACATTAAGATTGTTTATTATTATTTATTTTGGTTGTCTTGTAATTTTACTTCTAGTGTAGTCGTCGACTATCTTTTGAGTTTTTTTTAATTTTTGAGATAAAGCTTATGATTATAACCTGCTGCGTATTTTATTAAAATTTTGTTAAGTTGTCGACATTGTTTGATTGGCACCTGTCCCACAAGTGAATATTTTGGGCAAAGTTCGTTTTTTATTTTGGTTATAACAAGTATAGGAGCAACCTTTTTTTTTCGGTAGCTGCCATTGTACCACCCGCTTCCTTGTTCTTAGGGGAATTCTGTGCTGGAGTAGTAACACGGTGGCGCTATATCACCTCGCGACGTTGTACTCGCGCTCTCTCCGAATCTTTTGGGCTGGCTGGCAGAGGAATACCTGGGATCGTTTTCCATCAGGTGGCTTCGAAACGAAAGAGGGTGGCCCCGCCGCACATCACACGATCTCGCTGCTGCTTGTTTTGACACTTTTATTTTAGGACGTCGCGTTTTAGGTAGCAAAATATTAATAGTGAACCTGTATTTGTGTTCTTCACAACAGATTTTTAATAATATTTTATATTATTAAAAATACCTTTGAATTGTAAATTATATAATTTAAAATTCCTCGTAATTCCAATCATAACAACGTGAGCCATTGTGAACATATATAACTTTGGATACGGATATATGAGAACAAAGAACAAAATATAATTGTATTATACTAATACATGTATAGGTATAATGATAACATTCTATTTGAAGTCTGATGGTCTATGGGGCAATTTGGTACTTCTGAATATAGATAAACAATCAAGTTTACATTTTAGCCTCTTTCATCTTTGCTTATCCATCAGCAACTACTATTATTATTAAGCATAAAACGACAACTGTCTCTTATAATACACATCGTTAGTGCTTATATTCGGCACTGGCAAATTCTTCTGGAATTCTTCCTTTTTTTATTTTTTGGAGACTCTAGACGAGCGGTTCATTTGCGCTTATAAAATGTATCTGCCCGTAAGAGATGCAGTTTGTGTTCCCTGTCCAAATGAGCAACAGCATCTTTTTGTATGGGATCTTTTTCCAGGATGAACTTTTATGTTTTATATTCATCATAGGAGCTGCATGTATCCCCTATGGAGTATTCAAAGCTAATATTAAATTTGATAACAAAAATAGTTCGGTAAGTTTCTTGTTTATTAGGGTAGTCCTCCATAAACATTCTGTGCATCTTCTTGACATTAAATTCTTATGATAAATAGAGTCTTTCTGACCTACAAAGACTGTAATGAGCTTTCCTTCCTTTAAGGGATTTAATATGTTCGTACACTGCATTTTATGTATCCTCTTTAAGTTTATGACGGTGGTTAGAATGCCGACCACCTTTGTCTGGCTCTACGTGTCCAACAATGACTAAGTGACGCTGGATATTATGAAGACGTTTCGCAGATATGCCGTGTAAAGCAAGCATTGCTTTGTAGCATATTGGTACCTCAACAGAGCCAGTATCCCGTTCAACTCGAATTCTGTAGCTATATGAAAATGAATAATACTGAATGTCTTCGTCATTCGCTTGTCTGTTTCGATGTCTTTTTATATAACCATGTTTAATTAAACCCCCTAAATATAGGTTCTACTCGTCGTGTGTTTTAAGGTCGTGTGTATTAAGGTTGTTTTGAAAGCACTTAGACCTACTACACTCACAACTGTCACCAGTTTCATGAGTCTGTAATTTTAGTTTCCTGGAAACATCATTTATTCGTCCACGTTTGCCACATTTTTTCGAGGCATACTGCTGCTTGTTGCGGTCCTCATCCATTTTAGAATTTAGCTACACGCGCATCTACAAAAGTACTTATCACAATAACATCAACGAGATGCAAGTGTATGAGAGTCAATCTTGCAACTTACAAACAATGCATCACACTATTTACACAGCTTGATTTCACTCGCGTGCGTAGTCTTGCGAACTTTTTACCCTCGCCTTTTTTATTCTGCATGTGGAATTCATTGAAAAGTAACGGCTTTCAATCATATTATTACTTAGTTATCTCAAAATGGTGATATTTGGACATTCATCTTTCTTCCCATGTACCCTTCATATATTTAAGTACTTAGAAAATTCTTTGATATGATCACCTAAACGACATATATTTCTAATGTTTCGTAATACCGTGTAATATACTTTTAAATGTATATATACATAAACAGTAAAATAAAAAACTTTATGAATTAAAAAAGAGAATACGCGTATGTGTATGTATTCATATATCATATTTGTGAGGAATTAATATTAAAGGAATGTAAAAATATGCCGAATATTTTTGTGCTGGTATAATACTGAATGGAATTTGCTATATCTGTGAAAGTTATTCGCTCGAGCGGCGAGTTATCCAGCAAAATAATAATAAAAAAGAATACATATTATTAATCCATAAATTTTATTTTAACATTCCGATATTTTTTATATTGATCCAGTAGTTTCGCAGTTTAATATTATTAAGATCAGCTACTATCATCTTCCCTATTCATTTTAGAAAACAAAATTATTTTCGCCTGAGCAATTTATGGTTTTGCTATTTAAACCATAATATTCTAAAAGCATTATAATTATATTATATGTCGTGCTATTAAACTGGCAAGCCGCAATTAACGCAAATAATTAATTATTTTTTTAAACCACAAAGCAGTTCTAATTGTTTATAGTTTTTAAAAAGAAACAAGTAAATTAGACGCCAGATTACATAAGATAACACAAATGGAAAAACCTAATGTTCGTTTTTAAATGTTTGTATAATTTGTAAAGGTAAATATATATATCAATTGATAAATTCTTGTAATTTTTCGGCTTTTGTTAGAAATATTTACAAGTATTAAATTAGTATGTAATTGCAAAGTAGGTGAGGATGTAAACATTGCTGTCTACAAATTGCAAAGCAAATCATACGAAATTTTTTTAATTGAAAAATATTGTCTACCTCGGGACTTGAACATAAATCTACGGTCCGGCAAACCGTAGACGAAAGATGTAATAAATTATTTCAAATATATACATACTAAGGTAAAACAGACCTTAAGTCGCCGAATATCTAGATGTACTATTATATAATATATATATATATATATATATATATATATATATATAAAGATAATTATTTCGTGACCTTAGTATGTTATGGTAAATTCAATTTGTACCCTACAAATTGAATTTACTATATACATATATATATATATATATATATATATAATGGACGGCTAAGGAATTATCTAAACACTCATATAGCTATGAAGTAATAATTAGCAATTTCAAACATTCAAAACTGACATCTGCTCTCAAAATACTGACGTCTGCTTTCAATAACTGACATCTGCTTTCAAAACAGGCATTTGGTTTCAAATCTGACATTTGCTTTCAATAACTGACATCTGCTATCAAAACTAACATCAGCTTCCAAAACTGACTTCTGCTTTCAACTGACATCTGATTTCTAAATAGAATTATCTAAATCTATTGAAAATGCTATATTACTTTATATTAATTTAATGTTTGCTTTCACCGCTGAGTGAAAATCAACTGTTTCTCGTACTTAATGGGGTTTCTTCTTGTTATAGACCATTTATGGATAATTTGTTGAATATCCGATCTTACAGAAGGTTTAAAAGCGCAAATTAGCTACTAAAAATACAAGCATTTTTCATTAATTCAAATCTAAAAAGAAATAATTAGCAAATGATCCATTCTAGGTGCATCAAATGAGGTATCAATAGAAAGCGTAGTAAAAGGGCTTTTCAATGAGCTAAAAATATACAGGGTGTTCCATTTAAAAATTACGAGATTTCTTCGATTTTGCGAAATTGTGAACACTCTGTATAACGCGAGCAGTTGCAGAATTTATTTCACGTAGCAA
Organism: Melolontha melolontha; assembly: GCA_935421215.2. Taxonomy (NCBI): domain Eukaryota; kingdom Metazoa; phylum Arthropoda; class Insecta; order Coleoptera; family Scarabaeidae; genus Melolontha; species Melolontha melolontha. Next base: position 67,852,035 of record OW285239.1, read on the forward strand.
CGAAAGTACATACTAGTAGAAAATATTCTATTCTATTGGTTTCGGATCTTTTGATTTTTCTTATCCAGAATAGCCTACTGAAATATATCAATTTATCAAGTAAAATAATTATTTACACAGAAACTATCAACTTTAGACCCATACAACATTATATGGATGTAACCAGCTTTCAAGCACGGATCATTTTATTTATTAATATACAGGGTGTTCCATTTAAAAAAATGCAACTTTAGTCTGGCATTTACATCTGGAACACCCTGTATAAAACAAAATATTTTTAAAACGTGCGCTTGATGGTGCGGAAGGATATCCGATGACTAAATATTTGACTAACTTTCAAATACGCGTGTAATCATCCGTCCCCGCTTCGTTGCCGGACCCTGTATATATATATATATATATATATATATATATATATATATACCGATAGGTCCAACTCGCAACGGGCCATAGGCAACAATATACGTATGGAACGTAATGCGATGTGGCAACGTGTGTACGATGCCTACATTGAGTGACTTTCTTAAAATTTAAATTGATTTTGCAGAATTAGTGATTTTTTTACTTTTATCTTTTAGAAAACGTTATTGCTTTTTTATTACTTAAAATTACTTTTCCGTAGCAGCTAAGAATACAATAATACAACAAATGGGCAAATTACGTATACAGAACGAATATGCAAACGACTATATCCTTGCGCGGTTTAAGTCTTACTAAATTCTTACTGCAATGCAATATGCAATGTGCTGCAATCGAAGGAGCTGCGCATGGAGGGGATTCGATTCGCTGTTGCCACACATTGCTATATGGCCCGTTGCGAACTGGACCTACCAGTATATATTAAACTTAATAAGTCGGCGATTAAAGGTCTGGTTCATTACTTTAAAGTATATATATTTAAAACAACCCTACATGTTTCGGCAATGATGCCCTTGTCAAAGATATAAAAAATATTTTTTATATCCTTGACAAAGGCATCATTGCCGAAACATGTAGGGTTGTTTGAAATATATATACTTTAAAGTAATAAACCAGACCTTTAATCGCCGACTTATTAAGTTTACCATATCATACCAAGGTCACGAAAATATTATATATATATATAGATATATATATATATATTGGAAAGAATTTCTTATTTAATTTGACGTTTCGAGACAATATATAGTATCTTTTTCAAAACTAAAATTTATATTTAAATGTTAATAAAGGTAAGAGATGATATAATAAATTTACTGACATTAAATATTTTTGGTGTTAATATATTGGGACCTATTTGTTTTGCATATATTATATATATGCTAAATATATATATATATATATATATATATATATATATATATATATTATATATATTCTAAATAAAATTAAACTTTTTGTAATAGCAGGTTAAGTGTTTTCGGACATGTTTCTTTTTTTTGGGACGCATGAAAAGAATGTTAGCTTTGTCAACACTTTGCGGTGGGGGTTAGCTTAGCTGTTCTCGGACAGGCGTTTTTTATTTTATGTTTGTGATGTTTATATTGATATTATACAATTGCTAACAAGTTATTGAAATCTGTATATATATATATATATATATATATATATACAACAAGAATGTATTTATATTTAAATTTATAAAAAAATGTATCTGACATAATTATATATTTATTCTAATTTATATTTTGTAAACATACAGTTTCGATAATAAATGTTTAGAAACAAAAATGTTGTTCTATTAACTATTAATTGATCTTTTAATAAAAAAAATATTTCAAAGTGCTAAGAGGATTGTTGCTTAATGCATTTTTTACAAAATTTTTGGCCTTTATTAATTATAATAGGATAGCATATTTATTGTTTAACTTATTAAGAAATAAAATAAATATAAATAAAATTTAAAATTTAATTGTTTTCCTCAATCCACTAAAAACAAATAGGGTGTAGGCGAGTCTAGATTAACCCCAACTTGCCAAAATTGCACTTTTGAATTTGCCGCCAAACGTAAACAACAAAATGGCGGCATATCTAAACAAGTTGCTTACGTCAGAGCCAGACCAAAACATTTGTTTTGACAAATATTTCGCTTACGTCAGAGATTTTAATGTCTGTGTTATTAATGAGATTTTTAGGGGAATCAATTTTAATTAGGATATTGTTTAGATAGCGTAGGTCATCAAAAGCGAACTGTTTGTGATCTTTGCTATCTACACAATCTAATTAAAAATGATTACCCTAAAAGTCCCATTAATAGATTACTATTCTCCAATTATAAACAATATAAACCAATTACTAATAATATTCCACCATCCATAAGTAACAACACCAACAACAATGCAGACATGGAGCAACACACTTATAAATCTTTCCTAGACATACCCAAGTTAACTGACAAAATTAAGACCCTTTTCCGTAATCATCAATCTGAAATAGTTTTTACGTCTGCTATTCCAGGAAGCAGATTTCTATCCAAACTAAAAAGTCCAATACCTTCGCTTCAACAAAATCATATAGTTTATGCAGTCAAGGGTAATGAATGCTCCAGATACTATATAGGTCAGACGGCCCAGAGATGGCGTGAATGAAGCACCCAACATCGCAGTGACTCGAAGGTTAACCCAAAAAAATGTGCCTTGGGATCTCACATCAGTACTTACAAACACAATGTCAATTTAAATAGTGTAAATTGCTTATTCAGCGAAAATAATTATTATAAAAGAATTACCTTAGAAAATTTAGAAAATTCAGAAAAATCACTAATAGTCTCAACACATATAATGGATTCATGAAATACATTAAAATTAAATTAAATTGTTTGTTTTATATTTTCTGGTCTTATTTTGTGTCCAATCCCTGTATTTCAATTTTTATTTTATTTAAAACTGCTACATAATTATGTATATATTTTGCCGCATCTGTTTTTTGTTTCCCTTATCGCCTCACAAGTCTTTCTTCGGAGTTATGTATTGTCGTTTCGGCCTTTGTCTAATGCACTGACATTTGAACCATTACATGGTAAACTTTGTTTTTTTTAATTCTTGTAAAATGTTTCGAACTTTTCACAATCGTTCTATTTTATTCTAATGCAAATACAACCATATATGATTGCAAATTTGGTATTTTCATTCTATAAGATCACTTATGAATTTAATTGCTTTTTATATTTTATTGGTTTTTGTATGGTTAATCCGTAAATAATTTAATAGGTCTGATGAAGAAACGAATAAAGTTTCGAATTGTTACGTAGCAACAAATCATTTTATTTGAATACGCATTGACCCAAATTATGTTTTTATTAACAGTAAAATTATGTACATACTAGAGTTAATTTGATCCAGCATTCTATCATCAAAGGAATTTTACCTCTATATATATATATATATATATATATATATATATATATATATATATATATATATATTTAGTATTAATAAGAATTAAAAATTTATTTCTTATTTATTTTATTGGCCGTGTCATAATATTAAAATAATAGACTAAACCAAGAAAAAGTCTATTATTTTAATATATATATATATATATATATATATATATATATATATATATATATATATATATATAGAATAAAATAAATTAAAAGCGGGCTAGCGGTGTGTCAATTAAAAACTCATTTATTAATTATCCCTATATTTCGCAGCAACTTTGTTGCTTCTTCCGGAGATAAAAATGTAGCGTTCAAATAAATAATAAAAGTTTATTATTTAATAATAATAATAATAATAATAATAATAATAATAGTAAGCCGGCGTAGGGAAGGTGGTGTTCTCAGCGCCCAAGGACATAGATCCTTGCAATAGCCACGGTAGAGGCAGTCCATTAGGCTGAAAAGGGAACTATTTCCGACCGCCCCTTTCCTACCACTGGTCGATCACTACCACCATCTATCCTGCTTCCTAAGACCAACCCAGCGCATTGTCGTAGGAGGCGAAGCTTTTATGGGCTCTGGCTGTCACATTGGGCTAGCACCCCACTGTGTGTTTATGACCGCTATGAAAACTAGGAGTGGGTGCCGGGGTGGAATGGGGAGCAGGCACTCCCAGATCGGAGACACCATAGACTGCCTGCACCCGATGACGTACATGGCAATGGAAATGCACTCGAAACACACCAAGATCAACGACAAGCAGAATTTCCAATCCCTGAAAGTGTTACTGGCCATACCGGTCAGCCCACCGAAGGGACAGTAAGAGTAAGCGGTTGAGATGGACAACTGAAATGAATGAATACCTCTACCGAGCTTACTTGCAAATAACCAAAATGGAAACAAGTTCTGAACTCTATGGAAATGAGCTACATACAACGCTGGCAAAGAAATTCCCTGTGAAATATCATGGATCAAAAAAGGCAACTGCTCACAAAATCGTCTAGCGACGGAATCAATAATACGAATAAGAAGAGAGGTAGAAGAAGAACTAGGAATGAGAAAAATCGAAAATATTCAAGAAACCTATGAACAAGCAGAAGAAGAACAAGAACTTATCGACGGAGATATAATAGATACGTTGGAAAAGAACACCATGCTATACTCTCATACAGACCCGACACGAAGGCCTAAAATACCCAGAATACAAACATGCTGTAAAACAAGAATACTGCTTGACAAAATCAATAAGGCAATAGCACCTAGTATCGAGAGCTGCACCACACTCGATCAGCTACAAACAACAGTACACATCGCCGCGATTACAAAAACAGAGCTTCATGATAGAACAAACCCACAGAGGGAACAAACAACCACCCTAAAACCAAATAGAATGCCTCACTGGGAAAGAAGAATATCTACAAAAATTAACGTACTTCGAACACAAATTGGAAGACTAACGCCAGCAACACACAAAACAATTACCAAAACCAGTACAAAAAAAAGTTGACGAGATAATAAATAAAAACACATAAAAACAACGAGAACACTACGACAGAAGAAATTCTAGACCTGCTGAAACAAAAACTGGCAGTCTATTCCAATCAGATCAAAAGATACAAAGAGAGTCAGCTACGGAAACAGCAAAATAGGTTATTTAACATGAACCAAAGAAACTTCTATCGATCTTTAGAAGAAAAAACCTTCATTCAACCTACACAAGATACCCCAGATATAAATACAACAAAACAATACTGGAAGAATATATGGCAGAACCCGGTGGCACATAGAATCAAACAGAAATGGACTCAGAAAGAACAACAGAGTCAACAGAAAACGAACTTAATGACACTCGTTTACATAACCACCGAAGACGTCGCTAAAGCACAAACATGACCCTCAACTGGCGAGCAGCAGGTATAGACCATGTCCAAAACTATTGGTACAAGAAACTACCTAATACGCATGCGAAAATTGCTAGGCTGTTCAATGAAGCTGTTGCGGATCCTCAAAAAATACCTGACTTTTTCACAATGGGAATAACATACTTGCTCCCTAAAACCAAACCAGCTAATCCGGACCCATCAAAATATCAACCCATTACCTGTCTTCGAACAATATGCCATGTGGCCGCGTGCGTCTGCACTATAGCGAAACCTGTAGTGTAAGCAAAACACACAGTCCGTGTGTTCGAACGGTAAAGAAGTAGACGCAATGTTCCAATGGATTATAAGAGAGCCTAGTATTTCGCATATCCATAGGATGCAGTCGCATTTGTCCAATAAATTCAAATTTAGACGATGTAGTGGCGCAAGCGCATTAGCTGTCGCTCCCGCATATGGGGTGTTAGTTGCAATGTTTATATCGTCAGGGGAACTACTCGCTCACAATATTTAATAAACCGCGTTGTTGGTGTACGTAACGTTCATTTAAAAAATGGAGTATTATACACCGGAGCAAAAACTCTTTATGATTAAACAATTTTACGGTGGTAATTCCGCGGAAGTAACTCGAGCTTTATTTGCAGCTAATTACCCTGAAAGTCAAATTCCCATTACAAGCACCATTCGTAGGACAGTTAATCGATTCGAAACTACATTTTCTTTAGTAACTAATAAAAATAAAGTTGTTCCGGATAGGAATATAAGTGATATAGAAATTCGAGTGTGTGCTTTAGTCGAAGTAAATCCCACTATGTCGTCTCGACAAATTGCCCGCGAATTAGGTATCTGTAAAACAACGGCTCAAAAGATTTTACGTACTAATAAATATCGTTCATAAAAATTTACAAGTTCACAAGTACTTTTTCCCGATGATGATTATCGCCGTATGCAATTTTGCGAAAGAATGATAAATAAATATCACGAAAATGAATTCTTTCTTAATAACGTATTGTTCACAGATGAAAAAACATTTCGGCTACACGGACATCATAACCGCGCAGCTTGTCGTTACTGTTCGCGTAAAAATCTACATTTGAATATACCAACGCGAACGCAGTATCCAGAGAAGCTAAACGTATGGGCAGGTATAATTGGGGATCATATAATTGGGCCTTTTTTTATTGACGGTAATTTAAACGGAAATAGATATTTACAGTTACTTGAAAATAGTATTATCCCCGCAGTACGGGAGCGGTTCAATATTAATGAAGTTTGGTTCCAGCAAGATGGTTGCCCAGCGCACAATACCCGTTATGTAACAAACTTTTTAAACGTGGTTTTTGGAAACAGATGGATCAGTAACTCGGGTCCTATTAAAATGGCCAGCGCGATCTCCTGATCTAGCCCCTAACAATTTCTTTTTATGGCCCTTTTTACATAATTCGATCTACGGATACGGTGATGAACGTCCATCAAATCTAGAGGAACTTCGCGCGAGAATTACCGAAGTCACTAATACTGTCACAGCAGATATGTTAACAAATGTGCGTCGGAATTTTTATAATCGGTTGGGTTACTGTTCGTGTCAAGAAGGAGGTTTATTTGAACACTTAACTAATTAATTTATTTAGAATTTAATTATTGCTTAAGAATAACATTTTCTTTTAGCTAATTGCAGGTTTATTGCAATGTTGAATTACAATTCTGTTTTAAGAAGTAAATAATTTATTTTTAAGTATTTTATTATTGTTAAGTTTTTAGAGTGTAATACTACTATAATACTAAATATTATTTTCGTTAAGAAGTTTTTTTTATGTTAAAGTCTAGTAGTTCTGTTTATGTATGTTTGTTTTTTTTTGTTGTTTATGAAGCTGTGATGAGTTACTTCACTGAGATGTTATCAGTGATTATCTGATGCTTCAAACAACTGCAAATATTTACTTCTATCGGGAACACAATACCTCCTACACTGCTTTTCACTTGCTTTGCCTACGAATACATTTATACGTATAACTTATAATACGCCCGCTGTCGGTGTGGCAATTCAAGTTGGCACGCCCATTATAGTCGACCAGTAGTTACTAATACATGCATCGCGCTATCCATGGCGGCCACACTGTATAAACTGTTGACATCTATACTGACAGATAAGATATACGAACACCTTGAAAAAAAGCAAATCCTAGCGTAAGAACAGAAAGGATGCTGAAAGAAAAGTAGGGGGTGCATAGAACAGCTGATAATCGACATTCCCGGAGAGGCAAAGAAGAGCAAGAAATCTCTCCACACAGCCTATATAGACTACCAAAAAGCATTCGACAGCATCCCACATACTTGGCTATTACAAATACTCGAGATATATAAAATAGATCCACAAATAAGGCAAATGCTAAAAAGTATTGCTGACGACCAGGTCATAGTGGCCAATGACAAGGAGGACATGCAATACATGGTGAGGAAAATGATGGAAGAATATCGAAAATGGGGCTTGACAGTCAATATAAACAATACAAAATATCTATGTATTGGCAACCAGGACGGAAATCTGGAAGTGGACAATGGTCAAGAAATAATGCAATGTCAGGAATATGAATATCTGGGCGTAACTTTTGACAACACCGGAACAGATGTGAGAGAGATCGAAAAACGTATAGTCAAAACAAAAAAAGTGATCGGATGTCTGAATGGAATTCTATGGAGCAAGGAAATAACAAAGAAGAGAAAATTTAACATATACGAGACTATGGTAAAGAGCAGCCTTCTATATGGAGCAGAAACCTGGAGGATTGCAGATAGACAAAGGAAGAAGGTTGAGGCGGTTGAAATGGATGCCATTAGAAGATCCATGCGAATTTCACGAAGAGAGAGAATAAGGAATGACTATATAAAGCAACAAATGGGAATAGAAGGCACGATAGTTCAAGACATCGAAAAGAAACAACTTACTTGGTACGGACACGTAGAACGAATGCAAAATAACAGGTGGCCCAAAACAATAATGCACTGGCACCCAAGAGGGAGAAGGAAACGGGGAAGACCGAAACAGGAATGGCAGAAGAGCATACAAAGATCCATGAGTGAAAGAAACCTCACACCAGAGGAGTGTGGCGATAGAAGAGGATGGAAGTTAGGTGTCGGACAACGAAGAAAAACGTTCTAAACCGGCATATATAAATATATATATATATATATATATATATATATATATATATATATATATATATATATATATAAAATATTATGAAGGATTGGCAAACAACATTGACAATCAACATAAATCGAACAACAGCAGAAGTAGGTAAAATAAAAATACAAAGAGGGATATTTCAAGGCGATTCGCTAAGCGCTCTCTGGTTCTGCATGGCAATAAACCCGTTATCAACCATGCTCAATGCGGACGGGAGAGGCTATGAAATTAGGGGAAGTGGACAACAGATATCCCATCTGTTCTATATGGATGACCTGAAACTTTACTCAACAACAAGAAAAGATCTCAAAAAGCTATTGAGAACAACAGAGACTTTCAGTCATGACATAAGAATGAACTTTGGTCTAGACAAATGCAGCATAAACGCGATGACCAACGGCATCTGGATTGATCCGGAGAACTATACATTAGAACACACATTAGACGCACAAGAATTTATACAGACAATGCAACCTCAAGACACATACAAATACCTTGGTTTCGAACAGAGCAGAGGGAAAGACAAGAACCGCACAAAAGAACAAATAACTCAAGAGGTCAAACGCTGAATTAATCTGATCCTTAAGACAAAACTTTCAGGTCGAAATATGGTCACCGCAGTAAACACGTACGCACTACCAGTGCTAATGTACACGTTTGGTATAGTGCGATGGACCGCAACGGAATTAGAGGAAATAAGCAGGCCAGTACGGGTAACATCCACTAAACACCGTGCCCACCACCCCAGAAGTTCGAACGAGAGATTCCACCTTCCTAGGAAGAAAGGAGGCAGACGTATTATTGATATTAAAAACATCTACTATGAGCAGATACATGACCTCAGAGAATTCTTCACAGTAAAGGCACAAACATTAGACATCCACAGAGTTGTGTGCAACAATGATGACCGTTTCACTCCACTCAACTTAAAGGATACGCAAAACAATATTAAAGAATAAATTGTACACGACAACGAAAAAATTGAGGCGTGGAAAAACAAAGAACTACACGGCAGGTACATACACGCTACACACAATGAATATATCGATAAAGAAGCGACACTACAATGGCTATGTAACACCTACTTATTTGTCGAAACAGAGGGCTTCATGATGGCTATACAAGATCAAGTGATAGCAACTCGCACCTACAAGAAACACATACTAAAAGAAAACATCGCATCAACGTCATGCAGAATATGTGGCGAGAAACCGGAAACTATAGAACATATACTCAGCGGATGCCCCATTTTAGCCCCAAAACAATACACTAGACGCGCGAAAGTGATCCATCAGGCAATATGCAAACTGTATGATGGAACCCCTGAAACAACACCATATTACCAGTACCAGCCAAAAAATGTAGTGAAGTTGCCTGAGGCCATGATTTACTGGAATCGGACAATACAAACTGACAGAACTGTCCAACACAACAGACCAGACATTACGTTACGAGACCATAACAAGAGCATTACGTACCTCATAGACATCTCTGTGCCAGTGCCAGCGAATATCCAGGCGAAGCACAGAGACAAGATTGACAAATATTTACCACTTGTCCAAGATGTTAAAGAAGTGTGGAGCCAAAACAAAGTGATTGTAGTACCCATCATCATCGGTGCTACAGGAGAAATACCGCTGAAGTTACATGAGGCTTTAAAGACCCTAAACATACATCCTATGACATATAAACAGCTTCAAAAAATAGTCATACTAGTGTCAACGAGCATTGTGCGGCAGGTGCTGAGCCAGAATAAATGAAAAAAACCACGAACACATCTCAAACCGGAACACCATATCTCCGAAAACATGAACCGAACGACTCCTACGATCTAATGCGTCGATTAATGAGAAAAAAAAAGGATACATGGACAAAAAAAAATAAATAAACAAAAAAAAAACAGGCAAAAGAACAACGTTACACTAGATCCATGAAGGAAAAAAAGGCAAAAGTACAACATTACAGTAGATCCATGAAAAAAAAATTTATATATTTATATTTATGTATATGTATAATTCTACCAATGTTTCCATCTATATCAAGCAGGGTAGATATTGTTATGCTTGCCTCGCGGCCGTGTATACAACTTTGTCCCTTTCTCCCGAAAGGAGCTCTCACATCAATAATAATAATAATAATAATAATAATAATAAAAATAATAATTATTATTATCACGCCCGAGCGTAGAAGTAAATTCAGCGCTGCCTGTTGTCAGACAGCTGAAGTACCTCGCCCTGTGTACATAACCAATGCGAACCAACAACGCCCTTCCAAAGATGGAACAGCCGTCTCCCTAGAAACTGTATTTCGTTTGTCTTCACTCATACTACGGACTAATCGCATGGGCGGCAGTCTTTAGATGAGCTCTTACTTTTTATAAATTCCAGCACCGTGACATTCGCTTTACCATGGAGGTGTAATCAGACGGAAGTCTCCCGTTTTTAGACGTCTTAATGACCCGCAATATCAATGGCAAACTGGGCCACACGGTTTACAGGAAACCGACTCATACGGATCGATATCTGAACGGGTTTTCCCATCATCACCCGGCACACAAAAAAGCTGTCATCAATACCCTTGTACATCGTGCGTTTTCTATCTCAGAACCTAGGTCACTACCCTCCGAACTTAAGCATGTTTCTAACACCCTACTCCAGAATAATTATAACGCCCACGACATACACCGTACTATAGTGAGACATCGTAACCCCAAACCTCGGAGTGAACCCGATCCTAACATCAGCACCGCCTTCTTACCGTATATTCAAGGTATCACCGATCATATAGGAAAGGTTCCACATAGAAATAAAATCAAAACTGTCTTCAGACCCATTCTAAAGTTTCGGACCTCTTACCCTCGGTTAAAGACAAAATATCTCCGCTCCAAGCACAAGGAGTGTATCGCATTCCGCGTTCGTGTGTACATTGGCGAAACTAAGTGGCCAGTCGGTGTGCGTGTGTCCGAACATGAACGTTGTACTAGACTGTTACATATAGCCGGTCCAGCGCTGGCAGAACACAAACTCAACTCCAGTCATCAAATTCTATTCAAAGATGTCAAGCTTCTGTCCCGTGAATCGCATTATTTCCCTAGGAAAATCCGTGAATCTATTAAAATTTACAAACATCCCCGCAATCTCAATAGAGACGATGGCTATACGTTACATCCAACGTGGCAAACTCTACTGAACTCTACTAAGAATTACCACGCCCATACTACGCATGCCATTGGCTCATTGTCCCCAGCCAATAGCAGGTCACCATCTGACCCGGTCCCCCTTATATAAGTTGTGCCGGTCTCTGTCATATCATTCTTCAAGCTACTGCGAAACGACGAACATCTACGTACAGCCCTGAAGATGTCCCTTGAAACAGTGGACGAAACGTTGGAAATTACGCCTAACTCGACGCAGTTCCAACCCGGAAACCGAGACCTACACCTACATTACATATTTCGAATCAGTCACTAAGGTAAATGAATGATTATTCGCTGAGGAAGTATATTCCTAATGATATTCGAAATATTCTTCATATTAGTTAATGAATAATAATTAATCATTCGACATTCGTATCTGATTAGTCAGTATTATTTTTATTTAATTTGTGATATTAAGCATTATTATTTCAAAATATTACTGTACCTTTATAATATAGCTTGTAGGTAACTTTGAGCTTTTTTTAAAATACGAATATAATACTGCCACTATAACAAACTGTAGTTTGCATATTAAATAATACCTTAATTTTGTTAAAACGAAAACTATTGCTAACATTTCCTTTTCGGATATAGTATAACGAATCTCACAGGTATTCAGTTCGGGAAATAAAGTAAATAGGTATTTCTGGCTGGACTGTTATCTGCACTAATTCTGCAGCTATTGTCTGGTGTGAGGCATCGATTCTTACTATAACTGGCAATGTAAAATCAGGATGTATCAGCAGTATTATTTTTATTTAATTTGTGATATTAAACATTATTATTTCAAAATATTAGTGTACCTTTATGATATAACTTGTAGGTAACTTTGAGCTTTTTTTAAAATACGAACATAATACTGCCACTATATTAAAAAGAATAAATTTGTTAACAATGTTCATTTATTTTCGTATCATACATTTATGCAGTATTATTAAACGTTTAAAGTAGAATTATTTCTTATTAAGGTCTTCCGTAGTAAAATAAATATATGCGTTAGCAGGCAACATCAGTCACACTTTATTTCGGTTTATTTCATTAATTACATTTCACATAATATAATAATATCTACATTAATTACACTTTTGCATTAAGTAGCAAGAATAAAATCAAAGATAGCCACTATTTTTTTATACCTTCTTTTTGCATTTAATAATGCTAATTCTACCAATCGTTTACTATTTCTCATAGTTTTATATTATTTATATTTAAGCCCAAATTATGAAATAAAGTTTAAAGTGTCGAGTATAAAATACAAGATGTTCTTATGACCAAAGTCAGACTGTTAAATTGGATTTAACCGTTTAATACACAAGGAAAAGTTTTCAGTGAAATCTGCACACTGTCAGTCAGTGTATCGGATAAGCTAGCTCGCTAATCCCAAGATAAATATGTATGTATAGTATATACCTAAGTAAACATTGGTTATTTTTATAAGAGCAATGTGATCCAAAGTCAGTAGGATTGCATTGTCAACATTTTTTCAAACCTATATACTTGTATATGTATGTATGTATTTTAATAAATAAAATTTATATTGAACCGTCTTATATTTTCGTTTCTTTTTACGGAAGTTAAAAAAAATAATGTAAATGGATTGCTAAAATGTACGAAATACGTCTTCGAAGCTTTGCTGATGCATCAAGGCTTCGTGACCGAGCTGTTTGTTAAACAAACTACTGTTAACTGAAAGACTCCTATGATACGAATATGTATCCTTTTATTTGGATCTCTTACACTTGGCGGGAACGCATGATCTCAACTGGTCGTATACATATCAATTTCTATACAAAAGGATCTCAACCTCTCTCATTTCTTCTGTAGATCTCGGGTTATTTAATTTGTTACTAAAAATATTCAAATGTAAAATTTATTTCCCCTCCGTGCAAGTTATCTTAAGATTAAGTGTTTTCAGACTGTGAAAAATATATTCTAACAGTTTTCATATTTATATGGCATCTTGCTATCTGCCCCTTTGGGTAGTAGACTTGCGCCTGCTCACTTACCTTATGCATAATTCCGATCTATGAATTTACCCCAATGACATTATTGCCCCGGGGATCTTAAGCTAAAAAATCAACTCAGTTATAGAGGCGAGCAGTAGGGCGAGGGATCTTATTTAATATGAGGACGCCACCATGTTTATATTATTTAGCCCTTCAGTGAACATAGACACTGCCGATAGTAAATTGAATAAATCAAACGTATCTACGAGTTTCGTATACTTGTATCAATAAAACAACAAAATAAACAATAACAATGGGCGATTTACTGAAATCCAAAATAAACACAACAAACAAATACATCTGGTACCCTAGAATTAAAAAAATGAAGGTTATGCCAACTTGGCTAACCAGGTTACAATAAAATATTAAAAATGATTCAGAAAAGGTTAGATTTCAAGGAATAAAAAAAACTATAAATATAAATTTGACCAAAGCAATAATTACGTTACAAATAACGTTATGATTTCTCAATGAACAAAGTAATGTATGGTCATGAGTAAAAGACTGACACAGTATATTCAATTAATGAAATAATTTAAAGTGCATACAAATAAACTGACTAATATGTGAAGTTAAAATATATGTACATAAACTCAGGTATTTTAGATAAATTCTAAAATGGGTTTATTAGAAATACTCTAATGAAGAAAACAAATGTCACATTAGGATAACGATGGCTTCTATAAGATGTTCTACATAATCACTCACCTTGTTCAATGATATATTTGCAGTCATAAAATGGAGAATTCCCGCTTGGTTGAAAAATACATCTTTGCCAATCCGTGAATCTACACGATAAAATAACAGTAGGACAATTTCTTGTTATTTCTATCAGATTATTTAGACCCTATAAACCGCTATTGCGAACAGAAAACACTGTTTTTTAAAATTCTAATCATTAAGACAATTCTTGACCATAAAGCCATGGAAACTAACCACTCACTTGAAACAAGAGCAAAATTAGAGAGAATCTCGCCCAATTCGCATATTTATTAGGACTGTTGTTACGTCATACGAGGAAAAAACAATTTTTGAAATAATATTTTAATTACCCTATATTTAATTATTTTAAAAAAGGAAATCGACCGTAAAGAAAACCTATTACCAATTTAGAACATGTTTCCTTTTAAATTTCACTAATAAATATCAATAAATCGTTAATTACGTATGGTACTATAACACAAATAACTACGTATAGATGTCACTGTATGCCTACTTCAATTAGCTTCCAAATCGAAATACCAAAATGAGTTACCCCAACGAAATATAATTAAATTATATCGTCAAGAATTTCGAGAAAATACTAAGTTCCTATTCCCAATATATGTTACATTAAACAGCATTGTTTAATTACAATCTAAAATATATTTTAGATTTATGATGACTTGCATAAATTCTATATTTGAACACACACATACGTAAAACCCGTACAAAATTACGAAGATAAGAACAGGTAAAGTTAGAAGACACTAATCTGCCTCTGTTTTAATTAACATCTTTACAGATAACCAACTTTATATCTTTTAATGGAAGTAAATTAACCATTATCTAAACAATGCAAGAAGCCATTATTGAAACATCTAATAAATGTGTAAACTAGTCATACGAACAAAAGTAGTGAAGCTATGATATATACCCTGAGGTTCAAAAATTGAATTCATAATACATGTGAAAGAATCAAGTTCAAATGATGGTTCGGAGGCTGATTTATTAACAAATCCAATTAATTACTTACTCTAACATTCCCAACATCAAATGCATGTCCAAACCCTTCATCGTGATATTAAAATTGTAATTTAAACTTTTCAAAAATGAATTGTATCCAAATAATTAAACGTAATTTTAGTTCTATAAAAATAAATAAAATACTATTGTTTATGTTATTGTCACTGTCAATACAAAAAAGAGTTATTGCTATCACATTGTAATTTATAAAATATTATACATGGAATAGAATCTAGTTCAACAAATGGCTCCAAAGCTGAGTTATTAGCAGATCCAGTCGATTGGTTTAACTTCAAGTGCTTGTTCAGACTCTTCATGCTGATAATCAATATTGTTTTTTTAATTGGAAAACTACAATTCAATTTAAAAAATTATTTTTATTTATTATAATTACGTGTTTCATTTATGTATTAATTGTATTGAACAATTAGGTAAGCTTTCTCCATAAGCCCATACTGCCCCATGAAGGCTCTATAGTAATATTCGTTTCGAATTCTGATTATATCGCACATTTTTTTGTAAACATTATGATGTTTTACGCAATATGAATATATTTTATATATTCTGTTGAAGTAAATTAAATTTAAACCAGTCTAGAGCAAACTAAATCAATATTTTAGATATGTGGGCTTAACAGGAAGACAGGAAGTAAATGTCGCGAATTTACATTTATGTAGTTTCTGTTAGTCATGCTTTTCATGAATATCATTTTGAAAAATAAAAAGTACTTTATGTTCGACATCGTGGCTTTTCGTTTCAAGTCTACAGTTTTAGTACTAATTAAAATATATTCCCTTGAAATTCCAACGTTAAAATTTTATATAATAGAAATCGTAATATAGCAAAAGGTAATCGCAAATTAATTTATGTATAAATTTTATCCAATATGTAAACAATTTGGTAATTTTTACTTCGACAAATCTTGCGACAGTCGTATATATTTACTGGTGATTGAACGACGCTTCGTTATACTTCAAGAACACAAAAAAAAAAATAATTTTTTTTGTTTTTCATTAGAAATTATATACAATTTTCGTTTCTTTTATAGTTTTAACAATAATAATAACAACAAATTTATTCTGGCATTTCAGATTTTGGAGAAAAGAATATCGAAAAGCAAACAAAATAATATTAATTAGGTATGTACATTATATGGAGCTGAATAGTATCGTCCTGTTTAAAATATTTATCTTTTTACTTTTCCTTTATACTGTTCTTCAGCACTTTCTGATATCAATGTCCAACAATAATCAGCAAGCATTTTACTGTTTCACTTGCCCTCATAACGTACTTCAATAACAGAAATGTCTTGATGAAACCTTCTGACGTGTTCATCACTCACGTTGCCGAGGTTCGGGAGAAAGAAATCGAAATGCGAGTGCAAAAAATGTGTTTAAGGCTCATGTTACAGCCAAATTTATGGTAACTTCTAAGAAGTTCATTAACAAGTGCTACATAATTGTCTCATTTCCTGCTTCCTAGAAAATTGTGGGTCACGTTTTTAAAAGCATTCCAAGCAATATGCTCCAAGTCACTTAAAATTTCTTCAAATTTTTTATCTTGTTGTAGAAAATTGATTCGGGGCCATACAAAAATTCCCTCTTGAAGTTTGGCATCTGATATTTTGTAGAATTTTTGTTTAAGGTATTGGAATCCACGACCGTCTTTATCCACTGCTTTCACGAAATTTGTAATCAGACCTAATTTTATGTGCAATACCCTGACTGGCCAGTTATTACCAATGCAGTGGGGGTTTCTTGATCGATTGTGAAAACAGCATTTCTTTGTATACCCTAGTCCTAAAGCCGAATGAATTGCTACAACTTTGTGTTCTGTGCGGATATACAAATTGTATATTTTATAATTAATTCTGTCTAGAAGGAAATCATATATTCATAAGTTTCTATTAAATGGATTGCGTTGCCAACGGGTATGGACAGATAAACGCTATGTGAAGGACATCTTTTAAACTCATCACTATTTTTGAATAGACAGAAGAACGGAAAATTTAAAGAAACCCTAAAATGTAAAGAATTACATACAGAAAATAAGAACTACATAAGAGCTTAGGACATGTCTGCAGAACAACAAAATGTTGGCAACACGGTCCACACTGAGTGATGTTTCCAGTTTGAAATGAAAAGCGCAGATACAAGAAACTAGCAACAATTTTATTTGATGTTGTGCCGCCGATGTTGACGAATATTCGTCAACAGGTTGGTTGTTGATGTAGTACATGACAACAACATCGCCGTTAACATGTTGCCAACAATTTTGTATCCTGGTGTGTGCAAACATCAAATCGTGGACATTATTGCAGTATGAAAGAACCTCGTCTGTTGAAAAATACTGTGATAGTTATATATGTGCCTGGATCTAACAGTTTCCATCCTTTGAGTCTAGATCCTAGTATTTTTACATTAGTTTTTGGCAAATTCAGGTCTCGAATGGATCATTTAATTCTAACTGATTTATTAGGTGTGATCCATTCTCTTCAGGTAGCAAATACCCATCGTCGCTGGTCGATAACTTGACACTTGCTTCTTCTAGTTCTGTAACGTCATATTCTTTACTTGAAACACCCATGGGTCTTGATACCGGTAAGGCTTACGAATGAGGTACTGGACGAGTTGCAGAGGGTAGGTTAGGATAACTAATATTTTTCTTATTTTGTTGGAAAACCCGAAAGTTTTCGTGCAGCAAAAGTAGAAATAAATGGAATGTCGGCTTGTTCCCGCCCATCCATAGGTCTTTCATTGCGCTTTTCTTATCGTTTGACCAGCTCCTCAAAGTTACAGCAAATGCTAAAAACCAATGACTTGCTTTGATGTTCAATGGTTAAGCCAAAATAATGAAAACAAAACTTTTCTGTTAAAGGTGTAATATTTCGCTTATGCTGATGCGTAGTGAATTCTCTACATACATAACACAGGCTGAAATATTTGTACACTATTCGACATTATGAAATAAGAGGACGTTCAGCAATCACAAACCAACTTACATTGAATCGAAAGAGCCGTGTGTAGCTTTTTATATACCCATATAACCAGATATCCACTAATTCTTAATTTGATTGTTTTCAGATAAAAATGGGCGTGGTTTAAGGGCTCTAACGTAGGAAACATGTAAGGACATGTCCACTTAATGTTCAAGAGAGTTGGTATATTACTTGTATAATAGTAACTTTGAAATTTTGTAAAATTTAATGTGTTTTTTGAAAAAACTATTTCAGAAAATATCTCCAAATCCTGACGTAATGGAGCAAATTTCAAATCCTGTGTTGACCGGTGTTATTTAAAAAACCTTAAATTTATTTAGTCCATTAATATCTACATTTTGTTGACTAATGTAAGTAAACCTCGCGTGTTCAAGAAATCTATCAAATTAATCTACGTTTGCTGTTTGAAAGTTAATATCACTTATATGAATTATATTAAATTAACTTTATTGCACAAAGCTAATTGTAAATAATTTGCTTATGTATTATAGATACTTACGTAGTATGAAAAAAAACATAAAAATTTAAATTAATAAATAATAAACTTAAATGCAGATATACAATGACTTCTAAAACATGACTGATCTCAGTCATGTTTTAGAAATCTACTGTCACAATTTCGCCCAAATCTTTTCAGATTGATAAGTTTTTGCAATCGTTTAAAGTAAAACTATTTGTTTTTTTTTGTGTTAATATGGAGACAATTTCGGGCGTTAAATAAACATTAAACATTATATTTTATGTGCGAAAGCTATAAAAGAAACTCAAGGAAAGTGACATAATTACTATGATCTGATGACATCTGGTTTAAAATGGTTACGTGAGCACAAAAGTTGCTGAAGGTTCAGGGCCTTCATTTACAGTACCTCTTCTAGACATGAGCACTGAAGTCCATGGTATTGTAAAGGTGATCGACAAATAAAAATGAGTGAGATAACCAATGCCATAAGCATCTCAATTGAACAATATGGTTAAATTAGAGCAAAATCCAAGATAATTTTTATCTGGATATGTCATCGTAAAAGAAACCCGATACATGACTATACTTCCAAGATAAAAACACAATTAAAATAATGTATTTCTTCGGAAAGACTTGTTGGGATTCCAAAGGCGTAATCTTTATTGACTATTTATAGATGGGAAGTATAATAACTAGTCGATATCTTGCTGATGTATCGAGAATTTTTCATCTACATGTCACTGTAAATGAAACCTTGGTACATCACTATATTTCAACTTAGAGTGTGTTATGGACTTGGAATGTGGAGTAGATGTGCCTTGTGTTACGTTTGGCAGTGGCTCTTTATATTCAGACACATTCGTCTACTGTATCATACGTGGGTTTGATAGTACGAACAGCATTATATATAAATGCTCTTCTTGCCGGATAGTTTACTAGGTCCAAATCTGACAAAATATGTTTTGTTCATCAGAAACCAAAGATTTTGAATAGTTCTAGTGACGAGTACAGCAGGCATGGTTGGCCATTCTTCAATATAGCATCTAGCGTCTCATCGACTTCATATTACTTGAAGTTGCTGCGATAATTTCTGTACGTGAAGGTTACTGTAGTAATTATAAAGTACAGAACCAAGCGGTCGAACTTATTCTCCAGGTTTTTTTTTAAATTAAATACTATTTACTATATACCTCTAGTATTTCTCTTAGTTTTTTTAAGTTTTACTTTTAAATATTCAAATATAATATAAAACTAGTTAGATTAGTTATGTCGCATCATGCAGAAGATGCAATAATTAAACATATTTTTAACATGTGTATTACATATTATCTTCGAAGTATAAAATTCCAGAGTTTTGTGTTGTCTTTCTTTTTCTCTTTTACCGAGATAGTTAATTAAAACTTTTAGATCTAAATAATTTAAGATGTCTTCTTTTAAAAATGAAATTAAATTACAGCTTTTAGCATTTAGATTACAAAACAGAAAAACTTAATACAAAACGTACCACTGTGTAATATGGACGCGAAATAATAGAGACATAAATGTCTTATGAATCTTTTTGCAGAGTTAAACAATTGCTACAAGTTCTATTATTGATCCAAGGAGAAGCTCCTGGGAACAATATACAGAGCTTTCATTGAGGAAAATATTACTGCAATGCGTGTTTTTCATGCACATATATACTTTGTAATATCCATAAAATACATATTGCTATAAAAGTTACCCTTTTGTTATGTCCTCCCGAGTAACGTTCCGACGTTCTGTTCAATTCCCGCACACCACTTCTTCCCCATCGCGCGCGCCAGAAAACATTTTCTCTTTTATCTCGTTCTGTTTTTATTAAAACAAACTAAATTTCCTAAAGTTTGTTTGGATTCATGTATTTAAATATTCATTTTTCAGGACGAATTTACATACATATGGGACGGATGATATTCGGCGCGTTTACTTTGAATTTTAAATTTCTATGTAATCATATTCCGAATTAAATCAGTTCATTTTGGAAGTTCTTCCTTTGCCTTTGCTTAACAAGGGTCCAGCAATCGCTAAACTTGAACGTATCTCTTTCTCCCTTGTACATAAGTAAACTTGCGAAAATTGAACTAGAAGAAGGGACAGGAATCTCCTAACACTAAGCTAAACTTTGATAATATGATATAGAGACATATACAAAGTTTTTCCCTTCAATATCCAAGAAACTCTTGAATTTTATTTTATTATTTTTTCTTTTCTCGTAGCAGTGTTTCTACTACTTCTATTAAAGATTGAGAGCTTCTCTTGTTTCATCAACATCATCATTAACTATCTGCAAGTTATTTCATTATATATTACAGGCGAAACGAACAGGCTAGTCGTTATAATTGATGTTATTGTTTTTAGAGTGATTGGGGGTAACGAAAGGACAAATAAACCGTAACTGAGCGCTCACAATCTATTAAAGTATTATGCTTTTACTGTATTAAATTACCCACTCGTGAAATGATGCTATTCGGAATATAATAACACTGACGGAGGAGAGTAACTGTTTGATTGGTTATAAAATCCGTGAAATTGGATTCTAAATTTTATGTAACACTAATATTTTTGATGTTACCGGTAACGTTCAAAAAGTCATTAGCTGCTTTTATTTTTAATAAGAGAATGATTGCCATATGAAAATTTAAAGACTAGAAATATAAGAAAAACAAATTATTGTGCAACAGCAATTAAAATGAAATGACATTGATTGATGTTGATTTAATTGGATGAAGACCAAACAGCCTAAACGGAGGAACAGCTATAAAAATGGTACCTAATGTTTTTTGGCTTTATTATTTATTTGAAACCCTATAAAAAAACAAGAGGTGTAGAATATGTACATAACTAACATAACACATATTTTGCGTATATTTTCATATTTTTGTCTGCAATTGCCTTAGTTAAAAACAATACTACAGATGCATGCAGATATGCACTAAAAAGTAAGAAAATACGCACTTAAATATGTAGTTAATTGTTTTCTTCGCTTACAATAACAAATCAAAGCCATTTTTTTGTTAATGCGTTTCTTGCTATATATATATATATAGCAAATATATATATATATATATATATATATATATATATATAATTATTTCTTGACCTTTGTATGTTATAGTAGATTAAATTTGTTGGCAATTTAAGGTCATTTTACTTTGATATGTATGTATTTAAAATACTCTAACATATTTCGGCACATTGTGCCTTTATCAAAGAAATTAAAAATATAAATGACAGTATATTAATGTCAGATTTATATATCTGTAGTCGTCATGGCTAAAATTAAAATATTCAAAGATACATTCAAGTTTAATAGTAACAATAATAGTAAGAGTGCTTTGAGTGCTACGGTTATCCGGATTTAGAGACATAATTATTTGTATTTGGGGTAGAATTGTTTTTTTTTTGGAGTACCTGATTGCCCTTAACGCTTATACAGATTTGAAACTTTATTGACCACGTGGTCTTCATTTTCTCTTTTAAGCAAGATCGTGTCCTCTATTGACGGTAAGTTCTTTTATTTGGTGTTTATCTTTATTATCATTGCACATTTAGCTAGAATTTTTACAACATTACGTTTTTTTTCTTTATTCTATTGAAGGGGCCTTCGTAAGGAGTATTAAACCTTCCACCGATTGCTCTTTGCAAGGAGTGTGAAGCCTTCATCGTTTTCATATATATCATACTGTTTTCGGTTGGAAAATAGATGTTCTACGAAGATGATATATAATTAAATTTCTACACAGGAGACAGCATCCTGGAATTTCGACTGTGGACTTAGATGCTTTCGTTCTTTTAATAAGTTGGTCAACAACGCAATGTAGGCGAACAGCTTTTCGTACTTTTGGGAAGTATTAATACCCGAATTAAACTATTATACACGAATTTTGACTGCACAGAACAGTTATGTCATAAACAAATTAAGTGTCAAATTCATTTAATTATATTTTAAATTCTATTGATATCTCCTGATTTTGCTTGATGGCTAGGGTCATATCCATTTTTCTAAATTAGTTTAGTTATCGTTTCAGAATTTTTAAATTTTCATATATTTCACATAAACTGTATGAGACTAATTCAGGCCAATAACTTGTAATAGTTCTATTTTATATTTTACTATATTCTTCTTTACTGTGACTTTAAACAGGAATTCCTATTGCATATTAATAATCCAGTAATATAAAACCGTATGTAAAAATTCAACTACGCATCTGCGGTCGAATTACCATTTTGATCTATTTTAGGACATGTCGAAATCTCGATTAATTATTATAATCTTGGTGCATTTTGTAGTATAATTAAAATTTATCTGATTTTGGAATTTTAACTTGATTCAGATTAAACTTATGTAATTTTATTTCTTAGGTAATTTTGTTCAATAATGTAATAATCTGAAATTCCGGGGGATTCATAACCCAGTGTCAATTTTTTTCACAACTTAACTTTGCACTTTATACTATTGATTTTTCTTGGCCTTTTGATTTTTAGCAAGTTTGTAACTTGTATTTATTTTTTTGTTTATATTATTAATTGCGGCTTGAAAGCCATCTGTTACGCCTGATAATTTTTATATTTTCTTTCAATATGCGATTTCTTTTAATGTACTAAGTACCCGAATATTGGAATATTTCACCTGTTTATAATATAATAAACCACACTTTTATTATTGTTATTGAACTTTGCGTTTTATATACTTTGATAAATTCTTTGCTTGATCCCTTCGAATTTATTTGACTTACCGTCGACAACTTCTGTGTTAGCCGCACACCTTTCCTAATTATCTTAAAACCTTAACGACTTACCTACTTACCACACACGAATGCCCCGGAGATCTTAAGTTAAGATGCTAGTCAGTTTAGAGGCGAGCAATGGAGAGTTCTTTTTAAAAATAGGCCCCACCGTATTTATAATCTCAACTTGCACAGTTAACACAGAAGCTGCCGAAGGTAAATTAAATAAATTTCAAGGGGTCAAGCAAAATATTGACCAAAGTATATAAAACGCAAAGTGCATTATCAATAAGAAAAGTGTAGTTTATCATAACATAAACAGGCCAAATAGTCTAACATTCGAGTACTTAAAAAAGTCCTATATTTAATGAAATAATAAAAAAAATTATCAGACGTAACAGATGGCTCTCAAGCCTCTATATTATTCTAATACTATAGTAATAATATATATATATATATATATATATATGAAATCGTTGCTTCTCGGGTTCTCTTCCGCGTGTGAGATATGGGAGGGCTTATTTTCTCGACGTTTCAACGAGATCGCACTCGTTATCCTCTGGAGTTGGTCTTGCGCTGGTCGAAGTTGGCGGCCGAATGCCGTTGTTGTGAGCAGCCTCTGCTTATATACAGTTCCACCGGACGGGAGTGTGGTAGTGGTAGCGCGTGAACGGCATCGTGTGATTAGTCCGGATCTTAATGTGTGGACGGTCAGCTTGCCATAGCGGTGTGTCGTGTTTGCGTTCAGTGTTTATATGCAGGTGAGCTAGAAGAGGTTTCCATGTATGTGGCGGACGCTGGCCGTCGTTGCGTTTATTAAGACTGTTTGGTCTTTTTTCTAGTTCTATCGCTTCTCTAATAATTCTTACGGATAAGGTTTCGCTCTTCGCTAGAATCTCACGCGCGACAACAACAAGGACTCATCCCCTCCGACGCAGCAGTATATAAGCAGCTCACAACAACGGCATTCGACCGCCAACTTCAACCAGCGCAAGACCAACTCCAGAAGATTACGAGTGCGATCTCGTTGAATCATCGAGAAATTGAGTCCTTTTCAGGACATATCTCACACGCGGAGAAGAACCCGAGAAACAACGATTTCATCATTCAACCGCGAGAACATCAAGGGTAACGTATATATATATATTGTGATGGTTCAGCTCACCCCTACAGTATACAAAGAAATTAATTAATTTTTAGTCTAAAGAAAGTAATATCAACTAAAGAATAGTAATTACAACGTAAAAAAAAATTAGTAAATTCTATGTAAACATAACGTAAGATCTAAATTAGCTTTTTAATTATGATACCGAACTGAATTGAATATTTTTATTTGCTTATTTATTTTATTTAGCCATTTATTAATTTATCAAAAGTTGATATCGTGTTAAATCAAGTATTTTAAAACTAATTATGATTAAAATATTAATGTACACAAAATTTTGAACGTACTATTAGTTTAACTTTTGATTACCCCCTGTTAAAGTATGCAACTTTGATCACATGAGGGTAATATTTTAAGATTGATATAGGTTTATATAGAAATAACTATCATTGGAAATTGAACGAGAAGAACGTAGTAATATTCAGAAAAATAATTTGATAAGATGAATAAAATTACTTTATTTATTTTATTTATTTTTTATTTATTATTTATTTTGATTTATAGTAAAATTTTACAAAAATAAAAATAATTATCACTAGCTTCCTTTGGAAATTATGACAAAAAACAAAAGTAGATTGGGGACAATTTTTAAACTACTTGCAAAAGAAACGATGCTTTTTCGCTGCCTCAATTTAGAAATACTTTAAAACCCATTAAATAATCATAATTTAATTACAAAAGTTGTTTCAAGTAAATAATAAATATCATAAACATATCTGAAGATAGTTTCCGAAAGAAAAAATTATTTATTTCAAGTGATAATAATTATCAAGAATTATTTCTGCTCAAAGTCAATTAATTCCAGAAATATTAGCTAAAACGAATAAAATAAAACAAATAATGAGTAAAAAGTGCTAAATTAATTAAAATTGGTACATTTACCCAAGAACTTATACAGAAAGTGGACCTTCGTAAAGAAAACGTTCGTGTCCTAAAAGAGAATATATCTATTATAAACAAACCCAAGCAATCCTACCTCCATTTATTACCAATTAATATTATTATTATATTATTACCGATTAATATTGTATGTTATATTTAGTCTATTTTTATATTTCGCTCTTTAATAAATTTATCTTAACTTATTTTCGCGTGGATTCTAGATTTCTAAAACCAAGTATGATTATTTTGTTTGTGTACAAGTTTCTGTTAACATCGTTATTTATTATGACTTTTGATAACATCATATTCAAAATTTGCAATTGAGATTACGTGAGTGGATTTTATTAGCATATTAATAGATTGTCAGAGATATTTTCATCTCTGTAATATTAAAGAAATAAAGCGGCAAAAATAACTAAGCGATTTTAAATCGTAACAATCACCGAACCCTGCACAAAACGTCAGTCGTATTATGACAGTTATACTTGTAAGACTTAAGGTATTCATTATGCGGCGTTACACAAACCAAGAGCGAATAGAACTAGTTCAGTGGTATTTCGAAAGTAATTCAAGTGTTGTGTGTGTGCAAAGAAAATTTAGAACAAAATATCGTAATCGTCCTGCTCCAAATTCAAACACCATTCGCAATATTATAACAAAATTTTCCATTTCTGGTTCTGTGGGGGATGCGTACCATATTGGTCGACCGCGCACATGTAGATTAGAAGAAAATATGGCTCGTGTACGGGACGATGTGCGTCAAAGGCCACAAACATCCTCACGGCGCCGTGCTCAGCAATTCCATATTAGTGACCGTTCTATTCGTCGAATTTTGAAAGATAATCTTCATTTATATCCATATAAAATTCAAATAACCCAGTCGCTACTCAATACAGATCATGAAAAACGCCTAGCATGGAGCAACATGCTTATAAACTTAAATAATGAAATTAATGATTTCCACACAAAAATTATCATGAGCGATGAGTCACATTTTCACTTGTGCGGATACGTAAACAAACAAAATAGCCGGTTTTGGGGTACAGAAAATCCTCGAATACTTCATCAAAAACCATTACACTCCCTTAAGGTCACCGTATGGTGCGGTGTTTACAGCGCTGGGATTTTAGGACCGTATTTTTTTGAAAGTAATGCAGGTAATGCCGTTACTGTTAATGCCGATCGATACCGTGAGATGCTACGTAATTTTCTTGGACCGCAGTTGGAAGAACTAAATCTGAGAAACATGTGGTTTCAACAGGATGGTGCCACATCGCATACAAGTCGAGAAACCATCAACCTTTTACAAACGATGTTTCCGGACCGCCTTATTTCACGTGCTGGCAATATCGACTGGCCACCAAGGTCGCCTGATTTGACTGCCCCAGATTGTTTCCTCTGGGGCTATCTAAAGGACAATGTTTACAAAGGCAAGCCGGAAACGCTGGAAGATTTGAAAAGGGAAATTCGTAAAAAAATTGCAGACATAACACCTGAGCTATTGGATACAGTTATGATAAATGTGATTAAAAGAGCTGAATATTGTCGAGATAATCACGGAACTCATTTAAAGAACATAATTTTCAAATAGTCAGTAATAATTTACCTAAAACCTCTACTAAAAGTAGGAATTAACTATTTATAAAATATTGTATTATTTGTCATAAATATATAGGAATTAAATCGCTTAGTTATTTTTGCCGCACCCTTTACATAAAAGAAACATTTAAAATTATTTCTTTCTAATTTGACAAAATTATCTTTTATATAATTTTCGTTTTCATTGTACAATTTTCTAAGAAAATTTGATTTATGCTTATACAAATTTCTGATGGTAGTCAAGACGATAAAAAAACAACATTATTGATTAAGAAGATTTTTGCAGGCAGTTGTAAAGTAAAGGATTATTTTCAATTTCTTCTTCGAAATTATTTAATTAAATTATCAACGGCTACGTTTTTATCACAAGAAAGTGGATTCATTATTTTTACATGGTATAATTACCTTTCAAGAAAGTTTTCTTCGAGTGTGGAAGTACTAGGAAACCTTATTATCTTCATTTTTGTATTTCCAACTATACTAAAATCAGTTTACGTTTAAGCAGCATTTATTAAGAAGCTACTGGAACCATTTTTGGATATATTTGGTTAAAATATACTTTCTTCTGGATATCAAAATTGCACATAACCTAGCAGATTTCTTCATGAAAAAGGAACGTACGCCGTTTTGCGATTAGTATATCTACCTGACGATTGAGACAAATATTTCGTAATCTACCTTGCTGTACCTGTTGGGATTCTTTAGAGTATTCTACACCCAGAGGACTCGTTGGTTTAGAAATTTCCATATCTATCATAAGCATCAGGTATTCTTGTGAAAATTGATTCCTTTATATACATAAAAGATATAACATTTCTTGTAGTCACATACCTTATTATATACTACTCACGTTATTTCAAAATTCATATTTCTCTGCATATTTATATCAGCATTTGTGATATTATTATTAAATTTAATAACAAGATTTAGATACGATCGTGACATTATTAAAATTTGTGTAGGCAACCCATTGTTTTTTTGTAAATTAGAAGATTACATACTTATTTCCCTAAAGATTTGTCGAATTATGGACATATGGAGTTTTATATTACATATTGTATCTTGTACGATTAATAACAGAATATTTCTTAAAGATATTTATTATTATCTTTGACCTCATCGTTTTATTTTATGTATTTTTATGTTGATGTCTGAGTATCCGGAACTTACTTTTAGACCTTGAGGGTAAGTAGTACTCTTGCTTATTATGGTTTATCCTAAATTATCGATTTTGAGCTAGCCATTCTGTTATTTCATTTTATTTTACATTCATTATTATTCTTCGCATTCCGCATTAATTACATTATTGTCGCCCGAACGTGAGGCTTTTCTCTGCTCAGCCCCTCCGTATCATTACAATATATATGTATATATATATATATATATATATATATATATATATATATATATTGTTATAGCTCTCGATACACATGCACCGATGGTTCTTAGGAATGAGAAAGGTAGAAATTAGTTAAACATAAAAGGAAAGGTAAATAGGAACACAACTGTATATAGACGTAAACATGTGAAAAAATGTTTAATATTAATTAAATTAATATCCCGACAATATTTGGTACTTTACATATTATTATATTTAATTGGAATTTAGTTTTCATCTATCATTCATTAAATTCATTAATACGAGTAAAATGATAATTAATTTATTAATATTCAAATTATTAATTATTAAAATTATTATATATTGAATTAGTTTAGACAAAAGCGCGCCAAATAATCAATGCGAAATACGCGCAGCACAGGTAATTAGCTGTTAAAATTATATTCATAAACATTTGCAAATTTTTTAAATATTTTTATAAATCTAGTTGAATGATTTTTATATTCAAAATTCTATTTTAAAATAATTTATTTCAAGGCAAAAATCAAGATAATTTTGATAGTAAATGCAGGTGCACCATTATGTTGGTACCACAATCTCTTTATGACGTTGTCTGGTAGGCCTTCTAACAGCAATGGTAAATTATTTTGTAGGAAATTTGTGTAGATTTCTCAATTTAAAGTAGTATTACAAAAGAATGGACCTATAATAGTGTTTCCTATGATGCTTCCCCAGGTGTTAACACTCCATTTTTGTTGGTATAAGATAGGTTACAAAATGAGGGTTTCTAGTGTCATAATAATGAGAGATAATGGGAATATTATTTCATGGCCAACCAACCAACTATTAGATGCAGCACTGTATATTGAATGTTATAAACATAGGTATATCCCATTAAAAGGTTATAACTTCGAAAATACTAGAATTAAGTAGTATGTTATTGGTACCATTATAACAGCAATTTTACAAGAAATTTGCTGACTAATAAAAAAATTATAGGTTCAATAAAAGAAAAAGAGAAAATAGCCTTTAAACTTCGATAACTTTGGCACGACATATTTAACACCCTGTATATGTTGTCACGTTGTTCACCCTCAAAACATATAACGTGTTAGTCCATAAATTGGTAACAAAATAGCTAAGATTCAGGTCAAGAAACTGACTTAAGTAATAGAGTCTAATTTTGCTGGATTCCCCCCAAAAAAAACGATTATATTTTCCATATATATATATATATATATATATATATATATATATATATATACCATGTCCAAAGTTATCGGTGCATTATTGCGATCTCCGTTATTTTTGGAGCTACGGTTTGTTTAAATTAGCAAATTATTAGTATTTTTACCGCTGATTAGTATGCAGTTCATGAAGAAACAATTGAATTACGTATTTCTGATAAATTTTGAATTTTGTTCTTTTTTAATGGAACACCCCGTATATTTGTACATATTTTGAAATAGTATAATATCTTGAACAATAAATATCAAATACATAACTATCTTTAACTAAAAATTAAACAAATGGGAAGCGTTTCAAGCTTAAGAAATTTATTAACATTTAATTCTATGTCGGTCATGGAAAATAAGAACAAAATATAATGTTCACGGTAAAATAAAAAATAACATACACAATAATCAAATAAGTGTCATTTTGTATTACCTATTCAACATTTTGCCTAACTTAATAAATGTTCAAAGACATTGCCTTGCTGTTCAATGCATTTAATATATTCTCAATAATAAATAAAGTTCTGTTCTTTTAATTTTTATATCCATGACTTTTTTTTTATATTTCAAAATATTGATTCAACTATTTACAAATACTTATTGCAAGTCTTTAATATAAATGTCAATTCTTAATGACAACTCAATAAAAATGTTTTTTTTGTCAGTCTTACTCTAACATAAATTAAACAAGTGTGTTTATAACATTCAACGTCAATAATGAAAATATATATGAGTCTATTCAGAAGTTGCCCATAACCTCTTAAAACATTTATTAACAGATTATGTAAAATTAATCAAAAAACAGACCAATTCTGTCCGACCTGTCAGCACTATATTTCCATTCAAGACACTATCCAATTTCAGTCTTGGACGACCTCGTTGACACTTTGTATCCTGATAAAATTGCAAATCCATACATGTTCAAAAATACTTCTTAATTAACTCTTCCTTTTTGTTCTTTTTTATGTTAAATAATAATATTTTAAATCTGTTTTTCTTTAAGATTTCAAGTCGTGTGAATAATTCATTACTTCATGCTAGTAAAAAAAACATTGTCTTCTTGTTATTTTTTCCATATCAACCGTCACTATGGAATTTCCACAGCCTAATACATATATAGGTGAATTTCCTTCGATTTCTTCATCTTGAAATACTAATACGTCCACAGATCAGTAATAATATAGATGTGTAACTTAATAGTAAAATAGATCCCTATGTATAGTTTGTGGACTGGGATCCTTGCGGGACTTAAAAGATCGAACTTTGTTTTTAAAAATAAAAAAAAAAGAATTAATTATCAACCTTTTAATTGTTTGAATTACATAAGAGTACTTGATTTTAAAGCAACAAGAATATAATTGAATTCTACAACGAGTGTTACATATATTTATAATAAATTTGCGGAATGTTATAGTTGTGGTGATTCTCTGAACAGCTTCCGCCGTTGTCGGTGGGATCCGTCGAGTCCGAACTTCTGTGGTATGTTGTGGCTACGTAACGCAGGGAAAGGTGATAATTGTGTATGCAACCAACATAGCTGCAGTTAAATTACTATTGCGTCATTCAAATTTTATGTATGAAGAAAAAATAATATTTCATTCGATTAACTTCTGTATTGCAATCAATACATGTAATTTAGAATTACATAAACTCTTAGACATATTCAATGCAGAATTTAATCGAACAAAACATTCTTTTTCTCCGTACTCTATTAAATTCTTTTCCATATTTTTGAATACCTTCAAAATATATCATAAAACGTAAATTCACATGAAAATAACAAACAAACGCAATTCGTATAAAAATATATCTGCAATCTATACGAACTCTTATGCTAGGTGAATTTAAAGAAATACAATAGTATTTTAAAAAATTGTCTAGTTTGACATTTCAGAATATGACACTATCCAGTTAATATTAATCTAAAAAATCTACACCTAATAATATAAAAAGAAATGGTAAAACTATACACTATTATCCGTAGTCCTAAATGCTACTTACACAAATAAACAATAAATCCAACGAAAGTTTATAACATATAAAACGGGCACGAGATCACAAAATTTAAGTACGGCGAATACTAATCGACCAAGACAGCCAACATTAAATTTTTCGTTAACATATGAAATTCCTACCCCAGAACAACTTCTAAATGCAACACTCTTGTGATGATTAAGTTGCATAACTAATTTCCTTCCCCTCACCTTGTTTGGATGCCTTTCTCCGCAAAATTATACACGGAGAGCCTATCAAGTTACACATCTATATATATGTAATTTGTGATTATGTCTATAATTATTAAGCCCATCCTAATCTTACATATTTATTCCGAATACATTGGGTCTCTTCTCTTTACATTTCTAATACTACTATTTATAATTGACTCAATATTTAGAATATATGGAACCCAATCCATAAATTAAATCAAATTAAACTTTTAGAAGAAATTTTATCCTCAATTACATTTGCTATACCTATTGTGAATTATTTCAAAAATGAACTACTTTTAAATTATCAATGTACCTATGTAAATTATTTATATTCCAATATAAATTAATTAAGCTTTGCTATAATTTTACCTGTGTTACCTTTACTTGTTTACCATATAAGAATCACTATAATATATATATATATATATATATATATATATATATATATATATATATGTTGTAACTGGATTCCGGGTTTTCTTCCGCTTCCATTATTTGGTCTTTGTAAAGACCGGTGCTGGTTTCTAGACGGCGTTTCTGCAAAATCACATTTGCCATCTTCAGGTCTGCGATAACAGTCTGCTTC
Source organism: Melolontha melolontha (assembly GCA_935421215.2). Lineage (NCBI taxonomy): Eukaryota > Metazoa > Arthropoda > Insecta > Coleoptera > Scarabaeidae > Melolontha > Melolontha melolontha. Next base: position 67,884,615 of record OW285239.1, read on the forward strand.
TGCTTCTGGTTACTCGTAAACTTTACGAGTTTACGAGTTACAGAGGGTTTACGAGTAACCAGAAGCAGAAGCAGAGTTATCGCAGACCAGTTATCGCAGACCAGATATATATATAGAAGATGGCAAATGTGATTTTGCCGAAACGTCGTCCAGAAACCAGCACCGGTCTTTACAAAGACCAAACAATGGAAACGCGGAAGAAAACCCGGAATGCCGTTACAACACATACTATTACCCGCGGAAAACTGAAAGAAAACATATATATATATATATATATGTATATATATATATATAATATTTTCGTGACCTTGGTATGATATGGTAAATTCAATCAGTTGGCGATTTAAGGTCTGTCTTTACTTTAAAGTATATTTATTTAAAACAACCCAAATGTTTAGGCAATGATGCCTTTATCAAGGATATAAAATATAAATGACAGTATACAAATGTCATATAATTTAGTTGCTATGGATAAAATTATTCAAAGATACATTCCAATTGAATAATAATAAATCATGCCTTAGTATTCCAAAAACAGAAAGACAACAAAAACAGGGAAAAGCAAGACATGAGTTATTATTATGTATGCGCCCGTGGAGCGTCTTAAGATGCAAAGTTGTCGGCATTCGCCTTAAACGAGAAGGAAAACCACGAAAACCTACTCGGACAACTCGGACAGGAATCAAAACACGGAACAGTCAGATGATAAGCAAATGTATATGATATTTAAATGTAATTGATATTTAAATAACTTAAGATATATAATTATATAACAAAAAAAAATATATTATGATGGTAAATCGCAGATCGTTACACAATTAAGTTATAGTATATACTGCTTAAATTATATATATATATATATATATATATATATATATATATATAAGTTTAGATAATTTCTTAGTCGTTCATTTAATATATCAATTGATAGATTCTTGGAGTTTCTCGGCTTTTATATGAAATATTTACAAATATTATCAAATTAGTATGTAATTGCGAAGTAAATGTGAATGTAAACATTGCTGTCTACAAATTACAACGCAACTTGAACTCAAGCCTGCTGTTTGCCGGACCGTTGTTTTACCAATTAAACCACCTTGACCTTGGTTCAAACTAATTAGATATGCATTAGAAAGTAATAGTGTTAATAATTCAGATGTCAGTTATTGAAAATAGATGTCAGTTTTGAAAACAGAAGTCAGTTTTGAAAGCAGATGTCAGTTTTGAAAGCAGATATCGGTTATTGAAAGCAAATGTCAGTTATTGAAAGTAGATGTCAGTTTTGAAAAATGTCAGTTATTGAAAGTAGATGTCAGTTTTGAAAGCAGATGTCAGTTTATACATCTGCTTTCAAAACTCACATCTGCTTTTAATGGGTAATTGTTTCCTTGATTAATATTCATAAATTAAAAATACTCATGTCAACGTTTCGACCCTTTATTGTCTTCGTCAAAATAAATTGTTGATAATACAAAGTAGTTTCTGTAAATAATTTAAACCGATAATATATTAATAATATATGTTAAATGTTACTTACATATTGTTTTCATCATTTTCACATTTATATATTTTAAACAATTTTACTTAAATATACAGTGACATATTGACTATTGTAATATGGAAGTAAACTGAAATTTACTCGGCATAAGCACTTACGCTTATCCCTGCCAGTAATTTAATACTTCATTTTCGTAGGGGTAATTTTATATAGTTAAGTGTTGACATTGAATCTAATTTTTCTTTATTAATATATTTTATATTATAGGAAAATCTAACGCCGTAAGTGATCTTAACGTAAATCTTTATCCTTTGGTAATTCTGGTAAAACATTTCGCCGTGCTTTGTATATATTTCTTCTCACACGTAGTAGATCATCGTTTCCAATGTATGAAGCTGTAACTAAGGTAAGCGTGGTACAACTCGCCAACCCCAGTTTATTGATATGAAAGAAACGATAAAATATCCAGTTTATTCATGTACATTTACATATGCTTTATTATAGTTTTCCATGTAGACACGTAGGAGTTTATTAACTTGGAGAATATCAATAAGAAATATTTGAAGAGAAATAAATATGAAAGCAATATACGGTAAGTTTTACTGTCGTCTTCTTGTTATTCTTCTGTTTTGGGTTGGAGGCCAGCACGTTCAGACACTTGAGCACACTGCTCTTTGTACTATCCCCGATACATCTCTCAGTACCTCTCTGTTAGTCTTGTGTCCTCGATAAAAGCCACTATCCTCCTCAGGGGAAGGTTGGGTAGGATCCAATAGATCTCTTTCGAAATGTTTCTGTCTGAGTCCCTTCAGTTCCTAACACGTGCATATTACATAAAGGATAGTTTACTTCTGCATTTCACATCTCCTACACCAGGGCTCGCTAACCAAGCCCATGAGGTACAGATACTTTATTAAAGGACAATGTCCGGTGATTAAGCCGGTAATTATTTTAATTTCTTTTCTGTTACTATGAATTATGTTGGCTGAAAACCTTCCGTCCAGCTCCCTTAGCGGTGTTTTGGTATGAAGTTGACCTTTCGTAAACCTCCATTTCTTTTTATGTTCTCTTTCTAGTCATAACCAGATCTCCCTTTTAGCGGAATCCTTAGCGATTCCACATACAGATTCTAGTCCTATGAAGTTCTTTTTAATACCTTCCTCATTGCCTTGAATTCCCTCATGTTCTGGCACCCACATCAGTGACACAGTATTGTTTTGTGCCAGTTTATTAAGGACCTGTTTACAATATTTCATCAGTTTAGATCTGGTAGATGAATTCATAATGGCTTTAATAGCTTTCTGATTATTAGTTATTGTGTTGACTTTTTTTTTGAATCCGGCTTCCCAAATTTCTTCGGCGCAGTCTGCGACTGCAAAGAATTCGGCCTGGAGAACCGTCGCATGTTTTCCCAGATATATCGATATCTTCCTTCCAGGACACATTCCGCATATGCCTGCACCTGTTCCCTAGTTGGACTGTGATCCATTCGTGTACCAGGTGCCGGCACCACAATATCTCGCGCGACATTTTGCGTGTTTCCTGGTCGGATATATGTCTACAGCTTAGCTGTAAACATAATCTCAAGTGCATACTGTCCGCCGGCATTTGAAATATCGGCTCTTTCAATATAGTTCTTGTAATATATGTATGTATGGCCTCCTACAACCTTATTAGGATACCACACGTCATTGGCCTTCAACCTGAGCCGTGCCCTCCGCTTTTACAAATAATTCCAGCGGAGGGAGAGCCACGATAGCCTCCATGTAGGTTGTCTCCGTGCTATTTATAGCTCTCGTGGTTCCAAACACACAGAGTCGTGAGGAGACCCATCGTCCATGTCAGCTCCGTCTTACTCCACCAGACAACTGCCCCATAGGTTATCGTTGATCTTACTATTGCTATGTACAACCAGTGTACCACATTTGGCTTTTGTCCCAAGGTCTTGTCAACAGCTCTTCTGCATTGCCATGTGCCCCCACGAGCCCTAGTCTTGCGCCTACTAATGTACTACCTTTACTTATGAACCTACACAATTTACTTCAATACACGATTGCCCCGGAGATCTTTCGGCTAAAGACCAGCTCAGTTTAGAGGCGAATCGAGGGGGGATCTTATATCTAAAAGGGCGCCACCATGTTATCCCTTTAGCCGCAACAGAGAACACAGACTCTGACGTAGTAAATTGAATAAATTCATGTAAAGTACAAGTATCGGTGTTAAATCAAATAAAACAACTCAAATCAAAACAATAACAATGAGGATTTATTGTAATCCAAAACAACATGAACAGACAAAAGGATAATGTATCCAGAATGTCACAATTAAATATATTTCTCGCCAATTTTCTCGGATACAAAAAGTTTAAAGTTGAATGAATAAAAGAACTAACTATAATTAAATATGATCAAAGCGATCCTGACATTACAATATTGTTAGATATTTAAGTAACGAAATAAATTCTGGTTATGAGTAAAAGACTCACCCAGTATCATATATTAATGAAATAGTTGAAAATGCATAAAATTGAAATAAAGGAGAATTTAAATTATATGCACATAAAAGCACGTGGCTTAGACAAATTAACAAATAATCAGACCACCAAATGGTATATATAAAAATTTAAGGTCAACGTTTGCACTAATGTGACCAATACGGAAAACAATTAAATTAATTAAAAATCTTAGTTCTAAGAATTGCATCAATAATTTACCAGAGATCTTTCATAAACCTTACATCGATATTTATACGCCTTGTATATGCAATAATACCCTATATAGCACACACAAGTACTTAACTACTGGCGAAAAGTTTATACCAAAATACATCTATTAAGATTTGTCTACACTGTATATGCAGCGATATTTTACTTATATAAAAAATGAATCGTTCAGTAATTTTACAGATTATAAAAATAGAAAATTCTAAGTAAATTTTATGTTTCCACACAGTATATGTAGAAATAAATCTTACACAATGATTTTAATAAAATTGACTATTAAATCAGTTATAATTTTTCCACTACGGGAAAAAAACAAAATGGCAAGTTTATCACAGCTAAATTAAATGACTAACTAGTTTAATATATAACAGAAAAAAAGAAAACTCATTAATTCATACGAATTTTTATCATTCCGTGGGACGCTGACGATTGATTATATCGTTATGGACTACTACCTTTCTTATTGCGTCTGCAGAAAGACGGAACACAACGGAAGAATAAAATACTCGAACTAATTAATAAAACCAAATCTCATCGAAAGATCAATAATCAACCAGATGTTCTCGAAAACACTCACCTTGTTCAAAACGTGTTTGTGGTCACACCATGGCGGATGTCCGCATGATAAAGAATTTTCATCTCATTGATCCGTGTAGTTGCTCGAGAAAATAACTATATTACTATACTTCGTTACTTCCTATACCTAAGTTAGAATCGCAAACCCGCATTTGCGAACAGAATCTCTGTTTTAGCAAATTCTAACTTTTAAGATGATTCTTTACCATTATCATGGGAACAACCACTTAGACTTTATAACAAAAGCACAATCAAAATAAGATCGAAGCCCACTCCATGTCCAGTTTTATATGAAGCTGGATCGACGTTATTATAGAAAAAAACATATTCGAAAGAGTATTCTAGTTATTCCACAATTAATTAATTTCCGATAAGAAATCGATCATAAAGGAAGGTTAATAGTCAACTTCCACTTATGAAGTCGCTAACCATTAATTAGCTCGTACAAAGCCACAAATAAATACTAATAAAAGGTCGCTATATGCTAATCGAACATTGGTACAGTTCACCAAAAATAAATAATAAATGTAGGCCTATATATCGTATTTTAACAAAATTAAATGCCTAATCATTTTTAATGAAATTATATCTTCAAAAATTCCGATAAAATACCAAGTCCCTATAAAAGCAATGTCAATGAAAATAAAACCAATTGCCTTATAATATTTAAAAGAGAAACATAAGTTACAACTGTAATAAATAACTGCCAGCAGTACGTATATAAACAAATTAGATAGTAATGAATCAAAGCAGTACAATAAATATAATTAAATTTTAGGTATTGTACAGTCGAAGAGTAGTAATAATTATAGCAGCCCTAGTATAATATACAGTGTTTTCCAAAAATAACAAACGAACAAAATGCAGAATAAGGTAAACTACTTTTTAAGCAACTAAAGTAGTACGATAATTACTAAATAATATATAGCTGATCTAAATTGTAGGAGGGTCGAATTTGAAGTATTACAGCATCTCCAAAAGAGCTAAGTCGCCCAGTCTGCCACATTGACTAGGTGTCTGCTCCAATTCAATTTCGCATCAAATGTTATGCCTAGATACTTCACTTCATTCATTAGTTCTAACTCATGTCCAAACAGGCTTACGTTGCCCAGGTCATTAGTTTTCTCATGCTGGTAAAGGCTACCAACTCTGTTTTTTGAGGATTGACAGTTAATCCCTCTTCAAGGCACCATCTTTCCATACTTCGCCGAGAATTTCGCATGATGCTCGCCACTGTTACCGCGAATTTTCCCTGGGGCACAATGATAATGTAATCGGCGAACCTTTGGGTCTGTATTCCCTGGTCTCCTTGAGGACACACTTTTATTGTCCTCATGGAGATCGTTTTGTTTAGCATTTGGACATGAACTACTCTGCTACGCAGCATGTTATGAACCCAGTTGCATGTGGTGCTTTTTATTTTTCGATCTCTTAAAGATTCTCTTCCACATTCCCTATTCTAACAGGAATATTTCAAGTTTCAGCTGACAGGTCTTTCTTGTAAGAGCCCCAGTCTGTTCTCTCGGGAGCACTGTATAGTCTGGGTTCCGTTAAATCTCCGTCGATAGAGAGCGACGGCTTACAATATATCGTACTCCTAACGTGCATAAGTTTACATCTATGATTTATTCCCACTTTGATGTATTAAATGTCGGTTTATCACGTTGATGCAGACAATCAAGTTCAGTACCACAGAGATAGATATAGAGAGACTTATCCCTATTAGTGTTATCCTTGCTGCCCCCAGCCTTATGATGAGCATTAGTATCTGCGCCGATAACCAATTCCAGATTGTTCTTCCTAGTATATGCCAACAAGGCTTAAGATCAGGCACTAGTAACTCTGGAGAGTCAATGGGTAGATATAGAGACGTAATTGTCGTCTCCAATATCCCCCATCGACATTCAGCCTGATCCTGGCTGCCGTCATATACCTACTGCATAACTCCATGATAGTCATTACTTCCAGGTCGGCTCTGAAACACATACAAGTTATACTTTTTGTGTCTATGGCACTAAACAAAAGCTCCCTTCCCCTAATCTGTAGTCCTTCCACCTTACAGGTGCCTATTTATTCATGAATCTTGGATGAGGAGGATATCAATATCATCAGCCAGCGTCCTTTGGCAAAGTGCCGCTATGGCTGTTTTCTTATGTTGAAGATTTATCTAGAGAATCTTTAACATTTTAACCAATAGAGGTTAATGCCTGAGGTTCTCATATAGTACCCTCATCCTGCATCACCTGTCTCTGGTCTTTTTTGGTTTCGAGTGTTACAAAGCTAGCCCTCTGAAAGCGGTAGTAATGTCTCCAGTCAGTCCTCCCAACGTCTCCTCAGACTCCTTCTCAATCCGAAGGCCCACATGTAGGTCATTTTCGGAAAATCTGGAACTGAGGATAATCCATCGGTCCACTTTAAGACCAGGATTTTGCCTCCCTAGTCTTTTCAAGCCCACTGTCAGATCTTCTATTTTAGTCTATGGCAAAAACGCTAAAACTCGTTGTTGTTTTGACAACTCCTCGCTCTTTACGTCAATCCAAGTTTCCAAATAATTTCCTTTTGCAAGTAATCTCTCGTACTGTTGTACGAGTCCTCATCTGCACAAATGACTCCATAGTAGCCGTCCATAAGACGGGAGGATTTAAAAACGTCGACGCCTTTTGCGCTCTATGTATGACCAGCATCAGAGCCTCTTGCATAGCTTCTACGTTGCCATCAGTCACTAAGCTGACCGGGTAATCCTTAGAAACTATTGCAGCCTTAATACCTTTAAGAGCTGCTTTGTAACTCACGCCCTAAGCAGAAAACTTCGTGCGCTTAGTTACTTTATCCTCAAGAGTGCCCCAAGTCGACACGGTTAAAAACCTCGGCGCCTTTTGTGGCCCTATCTATGACCATTATCAGAGCCGCTTGTGTAGCTTTTATGTTGCCCACAGTCACTAAGCTAACTGGGTAATCCTTTGTAACTCACGCTCTGCGGTCATTCAAGAATTTTTGTTCCATTTACTTCAATTTTAAGCTCTTCAAGTCAATTTGGTCCTCTTATTTCTCAACATGTACGTTTTATTCTATTGTATATTATTAGTTTGTTAATTATCATGCCTCATAAGCCTTTCAAAACGTTAATTCCTCCAAATTTTTATTTCAGGTTCGATTATTTTGTCCGACCCTATAATTTTTCAAATTATGTTTATATCTATGTTTAGTTTTGCGCCATCTATTTTTGTTCAAGTTATTTCTAAAGTTGTTTTCTTTAACGCCTCGCCGCCTTTTTAAACTTATATTTTCCGCTTAGTCATACACGTCGTAATTCGCTTTATCTCGTATTATGTAACTCCGTTACCCACTCTTATGTTGTGGTAATTTTTATTTTGAATTTAAAGACCGTCTAGACGCATTTTCCTTTTGATTAACTTGTTTTACTGACTTAATTTGCCTAATTTATTTCTTTCGTTGGAAGCGCCCTCTTCCCGTCGTTTTGGTTTCTTCCAATTACAGAGATCTGTACGTTTGAGGTAATCTTTTGAAATGTAATTACCGACTTCTGCTAATTAATTAATTCACGAAATGTGTTCTGTTAGACTCTTATGACGATCTTCAATCGTTCAATCGTGAGATTTTGAGCATTTATTTTCCTTCTTTTAAATCTTCCGAATATTTTGGTGACGATCGTTTGCCAAATGGTAGAAACACGTCGGACTTTCTCCCGTCCACTTGTTCTTAAGTCATCATTGCGCTAGCTTCTATTTTTCTGTGCGAAAAGCTGTATCTGCGGTAAGAATTAATTTTATATTTTGGAACTTTACTTATTTCGTATTTTCTTCTTTAGGATTGATTGGTAATTAGTGCTAAAAATTCCGAGAGATTAGTATCTATTGCCGTATCTGATAGAGTTTTATCGAGAATTTTACCACGTGGCTAACTACGGCCATTTTAGACCAAAAATTTTGGTTGGAGAACAGACCCTTCCGATTGTACTTCAAGAAGAATTGTCTAGAAGGAAAGTCTTCTGGAGGACTAGGCTCCCTTATTTTTTACAAGCTAAGTGTAGCAATAATTTTGTGACTTCATGAGGGGTTTGTTGCCAAGATTTTCTCTAATAATTATAATTTTCGTTAGTGTGTTGCTTTAATTCAATTAAAATCTTTTGTGAACTCCAGAGAGGGGCTTCACCCTTCCCTGAATAACTTTGGTGTTTAACCTAACTCAAATTGTAGTCAGATAATGGGCTTCACCCACCAACTTTGATCGAAAGGTAATAGAACGCTTGACTTTATACTAAATATTCATTTTATTTATATTAATTAAAAGGTTGACTGACTTTTCTAGCAACCGTAGCAATTATCAATATCATACACGAGGCTCAGTACCTTCAGTAGAGCTTCTGTCTAATAATTGGGGTTACGTCAAGACCTAATTTAAGATTAATTAATCTGTAAACGTTTATGTAAGGAACCACTGTTGTGAATTCATTACTTGTGTTCTAAATTTACTCTGATTCGTTAAACTGACGTATTAATATTTAGTTGTTCATTTAATAATCACCTGGGTATACAGGGTGGTGCTAACTTAACAGGTGTACCTGTGCTTTAGTTATTTAACTTACACCTTAGGCTTATTTGAAGCTTTTTCTCTATTATTTTTTTCGTAGATATTTATTTACTTTGTAGATATACCCGGTGGCTAATTAATTTGTGGGGTATAAACTTATTGTTTTAAGCCATTTTGTTTTCTCTTGACTTTTTAAATACTTAATACAGAGAGGCTTAACCTCGTCTGTTGAACGTAATTAATTAATTTTATTACCTTTCTCTTTATTTGTTTTGCATAATCAATTTTCCTATTTTTCTATATACTGTATTTCACGATTTCAAGTTAGAATTGTTTTAAAATTAAAACTACTTTTGTAAGATCCGAAACTCTAGCTTTTAAATTTAAACTTCTGTTAGATCTTTAATTATTGGTATTTCTTGTTTTGAACCTGATCTGATACACATGTAAAGGGGTGGCTAACTTAAAATTTCGATTGACCATTTCTTATACTATTATATAGAGTACTGCATTATACGAAGGTTTGTTGTGAACTAATTTGTTATTATTAAAATTATGTTGTTGAATTTATTTTCGTGTTTGATTTCTTTCCCTACTGGTGTTGGGGGAGCACAGTTCTACGTTTTGGGCAGCAGTAGGGTGGGAGAAATAAAACTCTCTCTTGTGTCTGAGGCCACCTAAGTTCCACCCGCATCCGTATATACGGGGTGCAACTTGCCGTGGACTTCTATGCGGTGGCGCCTTTTATCATCGTGCGATCCTTGGACACACACGCTCTCCAATCCATTGAGCTAGTCGGCGGGGTAATTCTTCGGAGCGTCTACCTTCAGGTGGGTCAGGCCGAGAGAGGGGGTATTCGCTGTACATCTAGCGTCAGCCTTGTTGTAAGTGTGCCTGCTACTATTTGGATCGCGTAGGTAGCAAAGGGGGAACCTTATTTTGCTGATATCCACCGCGTGTTTCCCCATTTTCTTCAATTTCTGTCTTTGCATTGCGGAAAGATGTTTTTTTTCCTTGGGTGCACCATCTGTTTCCCAAAGTTTTCAGTTTCGGTCCGTTGCATTTCAGTTTTGTTTTTTGGGGTCTCATCGGTTATGCCAAGGGAGTCTCTGGAGACTCCATCTTTTCAAGTTTTTGTTTTTTTGTTCTCTGTGTTCATTTGATTCCCACGAGTATGTAAGGAGTATGAGGTAAGTGCCGCGGAGCTTTTATTACGGGCAAGAGGGGTAGATAAAAGGGTGTACCGCTTGCTGCCCCCAGGGGAATGTTTAAGACCACGTATAACCCAGTAGCCATTCAGCTCTAAGCACGTTGCCTTACACCGTAGCTTAGAGGAGCTGGTCCGCCGTTACAGCTTTCGCTATGGATTAGAAGGTTTTTAGACCTATCCATCCCGCTTATGACTGCCACTAATCAGGTCCCCCAAGAGAGACCTGACCGTCCCCTTATCTTATCTTTAATTTATCTTATTGTATATTCACTACAATATTATTTCGTCATACAATGGCTTCATTAGGTGGATTAAATACTGAATATTTACAATACAAGTTTGAATATTTATGTATGTACAAATTATTGAGAAAAAGGTGGTGAAATTTTTTTTTTTTACAATCTTAAATTTAGTAGAGGGGAGTTGTTTAAATCTAGTTGGTCATTTAAAGCTAATCCTAAATTATTGTATCTATTAATTTCTAAGTTTTTTACTTTTATCTTTAATGTGTAAAATTTTGAAATCTATATTAAATCTATAATTCATATCTATACAATGACTTGCGAAAGTTGAATCTGTTTTCTTTTCTTTATTACTTTTCTCGTGTTCTTTCATCCTAATTTTGAATGTCGTCACCGTTTATCCTATGTATACCTTATTACAATCTTCACAAGTTAACTTATATACACCAGAGTTTGATTCTTTCTCTATTTTGTCTTTGTTGTTTTTAATAATGTTCTGTATAGTATTGTCTGCTTTAAATGATATATGTTCGTGATTGAATTTTTTAATGAAAGTATGAATTTTTTCCGAAATTTTTCCTAAGTAAGTAATTGAATTGTAGGAATTAATTATCTTGTTTTTAATTTTGGGTAAACTAAGGAAGGGGTTTTAGATTTCTGTTGGCTATTCAGGATGTTATTGATAATATTTATAGAGTAACCATTGTTTAATGCCATTCTGTATATCCTATTTAGTTCGAGGTCGAAATCACTTTTACTCATAGGTACATTAATTAATCTATACACCATTGATTGGTATGCTGATAATTTGTGTGTTATAGGATGAAAAGAATTAGCGTGTATTGTGGTGTCTGTATGTGTTGGTTTATGGTATATAGCGAACTCATGTTTATTTGTTTTGTGTGATATGGTTAAGTCTAGAAAATTAATGCTTTTATTTATTTCTGTTTCTATTGTTAAATCAATTTGGGGGTGAATAGTGTTGATATAATTATGTAAAGCTTTTAATTGTCTATCTGAACCATTAAAGCAAATTTAATTGTCGTCAACATACCTAAACCAATAATATACACAATTACTAAATAAGGGATGTGTACTTATTTTAATTTCTAAATTATTCATGAAAATTTCTGCTAATAAGGAGCTTAGTGTAAAATAGTAAAATAATCTTGTTCCGGATACGTTTCTAAGAGCTGTTAAATTTCGGTCTTTGTGACAATGTTTTTACGTGTTTTTACGTTCTAGTTGCAAAGTAATTAAATCTATTACCTCCTGGGGTAGGATACTAGTAAACAAATTCGAGACATCAAACGAAATTTTTTACATTTGTTAGGTAATTCCAAGTTTGAAATGTTGTTAATTAATTCATGGGAATTTTGTACATACATAAATATTCAAACTTGTATTGTAAATATTCAGTATTTCATCCACTTGATGATGCCATTGTATGGCGAAACAATATTGTAGTGAATTTACAATAAAAGAATTTTTGAGACTAGAAGTTTAATACTGTTTCTTATCGTTATAATTATATTTCACCAATTTTATGAAATACAATCTTTTTTTGAAATTTATAAATTACTTTTTATCATTAATTTGTAGATATTAATTTATTATAATATCTATAATATTCACTTTATTCAACGCTTTTTAAATATTCCACAATCTTTCTGTGTACTTCTCATGCAGAAAAAATAATAATTGCTTAATTTTTTCAATAACTTGTTTCTATGACTTTTAAAAAATTTTTCAAAATAATATGAAACAAAGTTTCTAATAAAATTCAAAATGTTATAAATTAATAATAATCTAAATGTTTTCATAAATTTTCAATGAACGTAAAACATTTTTGTTATAAATACGTGAAATCTTAGTACCATTATTTACATATTTTTGACATTTAATGAAATAATTATACATATTTAAATATTTTAAAAACATTGAATACAAATTACAATAAGTCAAATTTAAAACATAACTGAATGAAAATACTTGAAGCCTTTTTGTAATCATAGATTCAAAAGAATTTCGTACTAATATAATAATTATTAAAAGATTATAAATGCAAAAACAAATTAAATCTGATATTCATTCACTTTAGCTTTAACCATCCTTTGAAATTTATGTCTTCATAAAGAGCTGTTGTTAAACATAAAGCATCCTATCTGTAACTCCAAATCTATTACACATCATAGTAAAATTCAAAGTGTCGTATTTTTTAGTTTAATACTCTGGTTTCATTGGAGTAGATACTTCTGCAACTTTTTCATTTTCAACTATATCCACATCTGATTGATGTGAAATATGTTGATTCACTACCTGTTGGAATTCTTGATATTATTGTAATTGTATTGTATTCTTTTAATAGATGATTATTGAATTCTGTTGCTTGATCAACAATTATTTTATTCGGTATTCCGTGATGACTTGCAAATCTAATTAAATTATCGATAATTGTTTGAGCATTTTTATCGTTTATGATATACGCTGTTGCATATTTAGAAAAATGATATACTACAGTTAATAATATACGCTTTGCTGCAAATAATAAATCTATGTGTAACTGTTCGAATGGTCTTTTTAATGTATATGTTTTTTCAAAGGGTTGTTTCTATGGTATCCTATCGTATTTTCCTAGTTGACATACTTCACAATTATTTATATACTGTCGTGAGCAAAAAAAACGTGACAGTGTCAAAATCGTTATGTCAATTTCCTTTATTTTTTAGGGTTGTAATTTTAACATTTGATTAACTTTCAAACTCTACGTCAAATTATATATCATAGTTGATAATTCAAAATTGAAAATGCCGCATCTTTCGAAAACTGATAAAGCTAGACTTGTTACTAGTTTGAAAAATGGGAAATCATTAAGAATTGTATCGGTTCAATTTAATATTGGTAAAAGTTCAGCCGCAAGAATAGATATACGAGTATAAATGGTCAATGGTCACAAGAGAATGAAATTTAAACTTGAGATATCCAGCCCTACAGTCCTTATCTAAATCCCATTGAAAATGTATGGGGATTAATGAGATAGAGCTTCTACTCAGGAAGAATTTTGGGAGATTGTTCATAATGCTTGGCATCAAATTTCTACAAATTTTGTACAAAATATTGTCGCTTCAATGTCTACAAAATTAGATGCAGTTAATAATAACGGTGGAATGACGAAATACTAATTATTTTAATGCAATAATTATTTTAATTTAATAAATAATTTTTCTCTATCGTTTTTAGTAATTTTTATTTACATTTATTCAGGCGCGGCTCGTGATGACGTATATGGGGGTGCAGTACAATGATACGAGTGCTTCGTATATTCTCGTGTACTAACTGTAACGTTTTCTTAGTAACACCGAAAACACACGAGGCACTCGTATCATTGTACTTGCACTCCCAAATACGTCATCACGAGCCGCGCCTGCATTTATTTTAAAAATGTTTAATAAATGTCAATAAGACACACATTTTTGACAATTCCTGACTTACTATTATGAGTAAAGATAGGCACTTAAGTAGTCACAATTTAAACCCGCGCAGAAACAATGTCCCGTTTTTTTTGCTCACGACAGTATGTGGTTATAGCTTTTTCCATATTAGGCCAGTAATACTTACGTCGTAGCGATTCATGTACTTCATCGCACCTCTATATGCTTTCCTTCATGATAATATTTTATTTTTATTGTTTGATTTTCTTCATTTTCAATATCTTCAAATTTGATATTTCGACTTTAAGTTTAGTGAATGAATCTTGTATTATCTTAATTATATCTCTTTCGATGTTTTTGTGTCTAAAATAAATTACGTTCTTGGATTTTGTAGATAAACATTCTTCTAGAGCTTTTACAATTACTTCGTAATTTGCTACTAATGGTAATGTGACGTACATTCTATTTTTGTTAAAGACTTTAATTGTTTTAAATATAGGTTCTGTTAGGTTTCGGGTGGCGTCTAATATAATTTGGTGATCTCCTAAATTAAGGATTTTCTCTGAATACGGTATAGATATTTGAACTTCACCAGTTGCCGAATGTATAATATTCGCGTCTTCATTCTTTGATTGTTGTGATTTTTCATTCGTTAACATTTCTAATATATTGTGATAACCTAATTAAGCAATGCAGTGTACCGTTTATCTAAGTCAAGGCGCGGGCTCGTGTTTAATGCATGTTACATCCAAACATGACGTCGTCCGACATAACGTACATACACAAGCATTCGCAAGGTACGTTACACACTTTAAACACTCTTGTTTATTTAGAGTAAGGACATATAGTCGAAAAGCAGATCACTCTAACGATATATAAGACCTCCCATCCGGAGTCTTATCGGAGTCAGTCAGAGTCAGTGAGAGAGTCGAGAGTCTCTTTTCGACTATCGTCTACATTGTTAATTATGTAATTACCATCTTGTTAAATAGTTATAAGTGTTGGTTTATTAAACTATGTTAAACCTATCATACTTGTGCATTATTTCACGCTACGACGATATCTGCGTGAAGACTCACCGATGTGGCCCCCAGGGCCAGGGCTCACATCACATGACGGTCCTTGCCAGCCCCTAAAGACATAGGACATCACGTGGCGATCCTGCAGCCACATAGGACCTTTTACATGGCGCCCTGCCACGAACTTGCACAAACGGCCCACCTTTTACATGGCGATTCTGCCTACCTACGGGACTTTTACAATATCGTCAAATTCTTCTATGTCTAAATTCACTGTTGGAATCAAGTCATCATTCTAATAAAGATTCTGCATCGCATTCGTTCAATGTATTAACATAATTCTCTGTTCTCTGGATTTTTATGCGAGATAACGGATCTGCTTGATTTGTTTCCCTTTTTTGTATTGAACTTCGTAATCATACTCACTGAGATTTAATCTCCAACGAGTTAACTTCGAATTTGGATCTTTAATTGAAAATAACCACTGTAGTGGACGATGGTCTGTTTTTATTATAAATTTTGTGCCATATAAATACGATCGGAAGGGCTTACATGCCCAGATGATAGCAAGCATTTCTATTTCAATAGTTAAATAATTTTCCTCCATTGGGTTCGAAGTTCTTGATGCATAAGTTATTGGATGGTCTTCTTCTGAGAATACTGCTCCGAGAACATAATTTGATGCATCCCCAGTTAGTTCAAACGTATTTTGAAAATCTGGATATTTTAATACTGGGTCTTTACATAACAAACTTTTACATTTCTCAAATGCGTCCACAAATTCTGGTGTATGTTTTACAGTTTCTCCTTTTTCTAGAAATTTAGTTAATGGTTTCATAATATGTGCAAAATTATCTATAAACTTACGATAATAGCCTAACAGTCCAAGAAAAGATTTGATCTCTTTTTGTGTTTTCGGTATTGGAAATTTTGTGATACTTTCAATTCTTTGTTGGTTAGGTTTAATACCATTGGGTGTAATAATGTGTCGTGAATATTCTTTTTCTTCGCGTGGAAACTCGCATTTATCAATTTGTAAATTGAGATTTGCATTTCGTAATCTATCAAATACGCATTTAAGATGCTTTATGTGTTCGTCTAATGATGGTGAAATACTATGATATCGTCTAGGTAAACTAAACAAAAATTATTTAAAATACCTTTCAATATATCATCCATTACGCGTTGAAATGTCGCTGGCGAATTTTTCAGTCCAAACGGCATTCGCAAAAATTCATAATGTCCCTTGTTCGGTATTCCGGTATCGATTCCGGTTTCACATGAAAAAATGTTTTTCTACAAACACCGTTAAAAGTTGACATTTTGACACGGCTAACTTCACTTAAAAATGGGATTTTATTGCGTAGCGTGTTAAAAAGGCCACTTTTAACACTTGTGTTAAAAGTAAATGACAGTTTGTCAAAAATGACAAGAGAGAATTCCGTATATATGATTTTTATTACAATGAGAATTACATATTCTTTGGATAATTAATATTAAATGTACAATATGTAACAGACATGTAAAAAATTTACATATCTGTTACTGTACACATGGACAATACATCTCGTATTTTCAGCATTTACTTCTGCTTAATACATATGTTTCTACCATCTAGGCGTCATCAGTCAAGCTAGTGAAGCAATGTGATACAAATGAAATAAATCTTTCTGAATAGATTTGTATCTGTATATACATTTCATTGAAATCGCCTAAAAGATAAAGCAAATTTCATCCTATAAGGTGGCACTTATTTCATAAGTGACATCTTACGGACGAAAGAGACTTTGCCGAAAATGGCGACCTTTCGCTTGAATAGCTAGGCTATTACATAAGCGAAACAATACGTATAGGTGTAGTCCATTAA
This sequence comes from Melolontha melolontha, assembly GCA_935421215.2. NCBI lineage: Eukaryota > Metazoa > Arthropoda > Insecta > Coleoptera > Scarabaeidae > Melolontha > Melolontha melolontha. Next base: position 67,901,731 of record OW285239.1, read on the forward strand.
CACGTGCCAGATGGCGGTAAATATACAACAAGGTTGTGTTTATGTATAACGATACGTTATGCACGTATAAAGCATTTGTTACAATATGAAACAGACATGTAAAAAATTTACATATCTGTAACTGTACACATGGACAATACATCTCGTATTTTCAGCATTTACTTCTGCTTAATACATATTGCTGTGGAAAGTGGGTTTTCTTAAAGGGTAGGTCCACTGTTCCACCACAATATGTCCGATCTAGCTCCAATCGATATACTTCTTACTTGAGACAGCTTTCTCCCGGGCTTTCCCTCTTTTTCTCGAGTGAAAATGTGGACAAATTAAAGAGTCCAAAAAAAAGTCACACTTATACTTAACTATTTTATTAAAAAAATAAAAAAGAAAAAAAAACTCTTTTCAAAGTGTAAAGAGGGCTAATGCAATATTGAACAAAAGCTTGGAGGAAAAAGTTTGTGTGATAAAAAACACGCACACAAAGAAAAGCCTACTGTGAATCGCGAGCAAAATATAAATCTAATAGATTGTTATATTGTTTATAGAATTGTTTATAGAATTGTTATATAGAAATCTATAAGATTGTTAAGAGAATTCTCAAATTCAAAATCTAAATTATTATCCCCAAAATTCATACGTAAATAGACTAAATGTCAAAACTCGTAAATGACTTCACTCGTGCACACTTAACACAAGTACAAAACTCTTCCACCAACCTGACTTTCAAAATTTATTCTAGAACAACGTGACAAAAAACTCCCTCATAAAAAATATGGTAATTTTCTTAGCTATCTATATTATTAAGCCAATATATAAATAATTCAAAATTACAAATAGGCACAATTATCATAGAATTGTAGTGAATAGAATTTATATAAAACTAATCTGAAAAGTACTTACGTACGCAAACTTTTTCACACACAAAAAAAAACTAATGCGAGAGATATCAAGTATAATTTAAATTAGTTATAAAAATACGAGATAACCACCACTCGTAATAGAACGAAAATGATATTTAACTACACATCAAATCAAATATAGAAATAAAAAATGATGTTTTTTACTTCGAACTATATCATGCAAATAACCAGATATCTCTGACGTCAGCCGGACACATCATCGGACATCAGGTGCATATAATTCAAAATAATACCGCAAGTCGGACTATTTCCTGTTTACAAAATACATGTACAGTCACGGTCATTACAATAAATCCAAATAAACATACGCCAAACATACCCACAATAACGCCAAATATACCCATAACAACAGCTACTTTGAAGAGCATATATTTTTCATCTGATGCTTCAGAAATAAATCTATCAATTTCTTGTCTTGTCAATATTTTTGATTTTCTTGGTCGGTAACCTTCTCCTTTCCGTTTCAAAAATGCAATAAGTTTATAATATTTACTAATATCATGGTTGTCTTTCATATTTAGCAAAAGTTTTATCATCGAAAAATGTGACCAAAGAGTAGAAGATTTCCAAATTTTAGACCTTTCTTTAAAATATGCTAGTAGAACATTTTCGCAAAATTTACCTATCACATTATTACATCTGCACCATTCCATAAACCTTTTGTACGCAATTTCATATTGTTGCCTAGATTTTGAGGGCAACAAATCTAATGTCGCTTTATCAGCGGCTTCAATTATTGCACTCGGTATTACTTCATTTTCTTTATTAATACACGAACTCATCTTTTGTACAAATTGTGACAAATTAATTTGACGTAGTTTAACGGTTGCCTCCAGTTGTGTCAAAACGTATTCATGAGCTGTCAAATTTGGTCAGTGGAGTTTCGTTATATTTTATAATAAAAATTGTGTTTTGTAGAAAAAATATTGTACGATACACATGTTAAAAATGCTATTTTATTTCACTCGTAAATTGCGACACTCGCTAACGCTCGTGTCGCAAACTTTTACTCGTGAAATAAAATCGCACTTTTAACACTTTTATCGTAAATAACTATTTTGTTTAGTTGTTGTTGTTACGTATATGACTTTGTTAACTAGGCGCTAGTTAATTTTATTTTACATCACGTGGGAGCATCAAATTGCTACAATTTAGGCGCCAGTGGATTGTGATGACTTTGTGTTCCAGACTAGCTATAGCGTCCTAACAATAATGAAGATGAATTAAAATAATGTACTGATGATTCACCAAACATCTAGGATGTGTAGTAAGCTGAAAAGAATGCGTTAAATAAAAGAAACACAACAACGTTAGCCTTCAAGTATTATTTAATAAATAAATTAAAGAATTAGTTTTAGATTGATTAAAACTAATAAATGAAATATAAATGCACGGGTAAGGAACGAATAATTATTTACAGGCTGAAATAAATTAATTTATTAACTCGGAAACGAAATTAATTAATTATACAGTTACTGAATTTACTTATGATTATCCGGGATGGATAAAATACCTGGACAGTGTTGCTTAGAAAACAAATTATACACGTATAGTCAATCTATGTATTGATATATACATAGCTCAATCCACACCAAACATGTTCTGATTTAGAGGACATCAATTTTTATTGCAATAGATTTTATTCGACCGGTTCGATAATTTTGCCACATAATTAGGATTGTATTTTACTTTTTGCTTTATATAAAGAGAATATAAAGAGATTTTCTTATAAATTAAATTAGTTTTTCGTTTAAATATGAGCAGATACATGCACACAATTAGTGTTACCAATGTAATTTCGCTATGGAGATAAATTATCAATTTAAGTTAAAATTGTTGCGTTATATATAGACAGTAAATTTTAATTAAAGTTATAAATGTTCACTTCTCGAATGTATATTGGTCGTATTTATGGTAATATACGCGTCTAAGTTTGTGACAGCATGTATATTTAGTGTGATCGCGTGTTTGTGTGCATGATTATGCAAGTGCGCAAAACATATGTACCCATATATTAACAACTTTCCCCAATGCATTTTCTAGAACAGACACGATTTATTGTCACATCGATATATTAAAATATTATAAATATGTTAACGATTGCGTGAAATTTTACGTAATAATAAATACATAATATTTTATTATGCAATTTATAAAATGGTAATGCAAAAATTTGATTATAAAATCTAATAAAATAGTAAATGCACTTAATTGTGTAGAACAGCATAGCCTTTTACTACCTGACTAGACTTTTTTATTTAATTTGATTACTGATAGAATGTCGGAATCATTTACTTTGTTGCATTTGAATATTATGTTGGTATATGATAAATTTAAAGTAACGACTGTGCCACTGTATGCGTAAAAAATGGTGGATGCGATTTAAAAAAATTCCCTCATGCTGTGTGTGTGATGTTTTCAAAAAAGTTGGGGCAAGTTCAACTACAGTCCAGCGGATTAAGAAGAGGAAGAGTAAAATGACTTTTAGAAAATCTAAATCACTAAAATGACCAACAAAAGAAACAAATACACAAATAAGACGGTCGATATTGCTTTATCAGCTGTTTGCGAAAATAATTATTTTTATCGTATTCTTCATAAGGAGGCGTGCCTAAAATACGTTATTGCTACATTGTCGCTTCTACTATTTTAAAACACGGACAATAAAAAAACATTTTCGATTTACTAAAAAACAATTTCCAGGCAAAAGTTTTTATCGCAAAATTTTTTTGACAAACAATTTTCGGAAGCAACACAGAAACTTGCATAAACAAGTATTTACAAAGAACGCTCTAGTCTTTCATAATTAATCACCAGAAACAAGTATTACTTTGACCAGACCTGGTACCGTTCCATTACTCAAGAAGAACTCTTGACTGGCTTCATGAAGATATCATAAATTTTGTACACACAGTTATTAATTCACGTAACGTAACAGCACTCCATGAACAAAATTGAGCATTAGTTAAATACGTTTGGAAGAGAGAATGCAAGGCAGCGAATTCATTGAAAAATATTTCTTATCTCTGGATGGTAGTGGTACCTAAGATATCTACTGAGACCTTATGGGAAGAACACTTAAGGGTAACATTAGAGAACGTAAAATAAAGACTAAAACGTTGAGTTTAAAAAAATAGTTAACAAAAAATAGAAATACGTATTTATGAACCATTCTCTTCTTCATTTATATATTGAATATTAAATTGAAACTTTTTTAATTTCTTTTATCAAACGTGTAATGTTCTAAAACTTTTTGGCACAGTCCTTGGACAACCTAATTAACAATATAATTATTAAATGTGGTATAAGGTAATTGGTTAGAAACTTTTTTTAGCACTTGTAGCACCGTGTTATGTCTGCTTATATATAAAGTGGGCGCATATTTCGGGCACACCACTCACAAATGCGTTGTAGATTTTTGTGCTCTGGATTATTTTTAATATATTATATTAAAAACACTTACGTATTTGTTTGTTTATTTTGTTTATATAAATAAACTAGAATATACCGAAACAATGTGTATATAAGAGATGTCTTCTCGTTGGAAGTGAATGTAGAACTGCGTTTCTTAGAAAGAAAATGATCTAGGTTCACTCAAAGTTTTCAAAGAGACTGCAAGGGAGTGAATGGTAATAAAATTGAAAGTAATTAAAATGACGAAACATGCCTTACGGATCAAACCTGAAAACCCTACGCCTAATTTGGTTATCAACTAATCTATAAACATTTGACAATAAGATATCTATACACCAAAGGAACAGCAATAAAAGTACAGGTAATCTTGCGTGTAATAGCATACAAAAATTCCAAATTCTTTACAATTATAAATTAAACGTGATATTTACCTAATCCTCTGACAATTGAAATTATTAATTAAATACATCTACAAACAGATAAAAGAATAAATTCTTTACAAATGAAAGCAATAGTTTTCTGTTAGGTTTTTCCAAAGTATTAAATACATTTCTAATTCTAAACGTTTAAATAATTTATTACCGCAATGACAAAATAAAGATAAACTAAGTATAGTAAATATAAATAATGAAATGAACATATTTATTATAATCCACAGATGCCGCCACCTTGAAATAGATGAAATATATTTCACAAGTAATATATTTTTAAGTAATAGAACTTAAATTTAAACAAATAATGAGGATGGCACTTAAGCTACTAGTAAAACACACAGTGTTGTTACAGCACATTTCGTAACCACATTGCTGGTTCTTATCGTCACCACTCTGACGATTCTGTCACTTCCGGGATGTAGCTGTAGAATTCTCGCATATTTCCAATGGTATAGCGGCGAGTTATCTTCGCGAAGAATGACCAAATCATCCATGTTGATCTTGTCTTCCTTGTTGCTTTTCCAACGGGAGCAAGTTTGTTACATATTGACATACTCTTTACACTATCTTACCCAATAGTGCTGAACTAATGCCTTGCCCTTTGGTAATGCGATCAAGGGTTCTCTGGATTCGCAAATATTGTCCGATCCGGCAGCGAAGTCAATGGTCTGCCGATTAGGAAGTGTCCAGCTGTTAAAGGATTTACGTCATTAGAGTCGTTGGACAAAAGAGATATTGGAAAGGAATTTCAGACTGTTTCTATTTGTGTCAAGATAGCGCAAAACTTTTCAAACGTTAAAAGGCATTTTGTAATACGCGCCTTAAATGAACCTTCATTGATTTGATACCCTCTTCCCACACATCACCGAAATAGAGAGAAAGGGCTTGTATAATTGATTTTTTTCATTGGCGGTAAAGTTTTATTTTTTTTTTGTTGGAATTGTTACATCTATAGCTTTTGTATGGTAAAAAATATTATTGGTAAATGGAACTATATCTTAAAATCTACATAATGACAAGTGACATAAACATTAAACTATTTAGTGCTGGTGCATACTATATTATTATTATTAATAGTCGAACAATTTTCCTAAAATAGATCCTCTTTAAGGCCTGGAATTTACATGTTCTTTAAAAAAGTTTACAGAAAAATTATGACTTCTGCTAGAAAATGATATCTTGCACAAATATATTAATACCTAATGAAGATTAGTTTTTGAGATAAAACTTTTATTACTATATTTGGTGAATAAAATTTGGTAGGTACTAGCTCTTACTTCTCTCTCTTACTTCTCGCGAAATTAGTAAAATATATACTGTGAGTGGTTGTTCAATCTTTGTCGTCAGCTGCACGTGTGTTAAATATAATAATCTCCTTCAGCGTCAAATACTCAACTATATAAATGCTATCTTACTCTTTTTTAACTAATTCATTTAGAGATTTATGAACTAATAAACTTGTCAGCGAGATAATTCGACTATAATCGATACAAACCTTATAATACTGTTGATTAGTTTAAATCGTAATTATGATTTAGAGCAAGACAGACAAGCGTTCGAAGAAGATTATCTAGACACGAATAATCGAAATTTTGAAGCAAGCACTAAACATGAAGTTTTAATTAGTTGGGATGGTCAATTAATAACTTTGACAAAGTAATGTCTGTATATATTCGTCGCAACGATAAATCGTCCTTCATAAACAATTAAAAGTTATAAGGAAGCTAATTCACTAAGCTATTTAATTAACAGACTTAAATCCATTATCGTTCTTGTAGGATTCACACAAAGTTATGGAAAATAAACGTTGGAGTAGGTGTTTTACATACTACGTAAAATATAGAGAAGTTTTCTAATATTAATAAACAGCTATCAGTCCATTTCCTGTTGTATTTTCTTTTCATATAAGTTAAGAAATTATTAATTTAGTAACGAATATACATAAGAGAATAATCTACTTTTAACAGAGGAAAATGATTTTCAGTACTGCTTATTATAACAAATTTTGAAGCAAAAAATTACCAGTCAAAGACTTGCAACATAACTAACTCTATGAAAATAGGTAAAATGCACGTATTATATTAAACATCGATATTGAAAATTGTTATTCGAAGTGAAAGAAATTACAAAAAGAGAAATTCTAAATTTAAAAAAATTTCAAATTGTAAATCTGAGGTCAAGGAAGAAAAGATTTTATTCTAAATAAAAATTGAATCTAAAAAGCAAACATACTTATTTATTAGAAAGTAAATTGAAAAGCAAAAATTATAAACATGCCAAATAGGCATTGCGTTAAAAAGTAGCATTATTCAACATTCAACTTCTTAAGCAAAGAAAATTATTCATGCAAATTAATGTTCGAACTGGATATTTGTAGATTCGGTTTCAAAAAGTTCGTGTTATTACTAATAAAAATAAAATTGATTTTATTAATAAATTTTCTTTTGCTTTTTTTTCTTGTAAATTGTATACTAATTAGAAATTACGTTAAAATATATAATCAAGAAATAGTTCTAAATTACAAATATATTGTCCTCTGAAATCTCAGAAAATACACTCACACATACAAGTGGGTATGGATATGTATATAAACAAAATAATAAAAACACCGAACTGCCAGCATAATAAACCTATTTAAATATCTGTACACTGGCTAATTATGCTGGCAGTTCGTATTTAGATCCCTGACTAGATTGTCCGAGTAGGTTTTCGTGATTCTTCCTTCTCGCTCTAGGCGAATGCCGACAACTTAATATCTTAAGTCTCTCTACGGGCGCAGACGTAATAATAACCCATGGCTTGCCATTTCCCCGTTATTGTCACCTAGCTGCTGGAGAGTGCTAAGGTATGAATTATTATTATTGGACTTGAATGTATCTCTGAACTGCACATATATAAATATGACATTAATTTTATTTATATTTTAAATTTCTTTGAAAAAGGCATTATTGGCGGAAACATGTAGGATTATTTTGAGTAAATTGGGGTAGAACAGACCTTAAATCGCAGGGTTAAAAATATTTAATATAAAGCTGAAACTCCTAGAATTTATTAAATGATATATTAAATGAACGGCTAAGAAATTATCTCTATATTATTAAAATAGCTACTGATGAAAAATAGCAATTTCCAACTGACATAATAGTAATATATTTTCCTTATAAGGCATTTTCAATAAATTTGAAACCAAGTCCTCGTAGCTCAGTGGTTAGAGCGATGGTCTAGTAAACCGTGGACGTGGGTTCAAATCCCTCCCACCTTGGACGAAATTTTTTCAAATAAAAGTTTCGAATCATTAGCATCGTAATTGTAGACAGCAATGTTTACATTCATATTATTTCGCTAAATAACAAACTAATTTAAAAATATTTAAAATATTTAATATAAAGTCGAAACTCCAAGAATTTATAAAATGATATATATATATATATATATATATATATATATATATATATATATATATATATATATTTATATATACAATTTGTTGGCGATTTAAGGTCTGGTTTCATTTCAAAATGTATATATTTAAATCAATCCTACATGTTTCGGCAAATGATGCCTTTTTGAAGGAATATAAAATATAAATGACAGTATATTAATGTCATACGTATATATTTGTAGTTGCTATGGATAAAATTATTCAAAGGTACATTCCAATATAATAATAATAAATCATGCCTTAGTATTCTAAAATAGATAGACAACAAAAACAGGAAAACACAAGACATGAGTTATTATTACGTATGCGCCCGTGGAGCGACTGCAATTACATACTAATTTGATATTTGTAAATATTTCATATAAAAGCCGAAAAACTCCAAGAATATTGCAATTGATATATCTATATATCTATATGTCTATATATCTATATATCTATATATCTATATATCTATATATATATATATATATATATATATATATATATATATATATATAAGGTAAACTTAATAAGTCGGCGATTAAAGGAATTATTAAGTTTTTCTTATCATACCAAGGTCACGAAGATATTATATTTATATATATATATAGATAATTATTTCTTGACCTTTGTATATTGTAGTAGATTTAATTATTCTGCGATATAAGGTGTTTTACTTTAATATGTATATATCTAAAATAATCTTACATGTTTCGGCACATAATGCCTTTTTCAAAGAATTTTAAATTATAAATGACAGATATTAATGTCATATTTATATACGTGAAATTGACATGGATAAAAATGACATTATTCAAAAAAACATTCCAGTTTAATAATAATTCATGCCTTAGCATTCCCAAACAGCTTGACGCCAATTACAGGCATTGGCAAGCCATGAGTTATTATTATGTCTGCGCCGTGGAGCGAAGATATTCAGCTGTCGAATTCGTCTAGAACGAGTAGGAAAACCACGAAAACCTACTCGGACAGCCTAGACCCGAAACTAAACAAGGGAATGCCAGCATAATAAGCCAGATTGCAGATATTTAAATAATATGATAGATACTTATACATATAACAATTTTATAAATTCATGATGGTAAATTGCAGATCGTTACATTATTACGTTATAGTATATACTGCTTAGATTTTTTATGTCCCTTCTGTTGATAATTGAATTTTTTCTTGTTTAAAATTAATCATTTCCTTAATTTCCTTCTTTATTGTATGTTGTTCTTTATTGTTTATCTGTGTATTTTCAAAAGCGAAATGGTGATCACCTTGCAGTTAGTGTGTAAATGAAGCAGTTTTGTCTGTTTTGGAATATTTGTGGGCTTGTATATATACAATGTCTATTTTGGCCTATGTAGTAACTATCCCAATCGCGACATAGTATTTTATAGATGATATGTGTTTCTCGATTTTTTTTTGTATTTTAGGTTTTAGTTTTGAAAATAGATGTTTATTAGTATTGCTAAGTTTATATTTGGTAGTTGTATCATATTTTTTAAAGTATTTTTAATTTTTTTTATATTTATTTGACATAGAGCAACTAATCGATGATTCTCCTGAAAACACGAAAATTATTCTTTGATACATGATTAAAGTGTTTACATTTATATAAGAAGAAGCAAAATATGAAGTTACAAGCTTGTGTATATTCAATTAGTTGGCGATTTAAGGTCTCATTTTACTTAAAAATGTATATATTACAATCTTACATGTTTCGGCATATGATGCCTTTTTCAAAGAATTTAAAATAAAAATTATTTGAAATTCTTTGAAAAAGGCTGAAGCAATCCGCCAAGGTGCATCGCAAATACTACGGACCGCCAAACCACCAACGAAGAACTTATCGCATGAAGAATTACTGGCACTTAAACAATTAAGGAACAACGAAGACATTATTATACTACCAGCGGACAAAGGAAATGTTACGGTGGTAATGAACATAACCGACTACAACACCAAGATAAAAGCTCTCTTAGAAGATCCGGCATACCAACCAATCATTACGGATCCAACAACATACTTGGAGAAAACAACTAAAACCAAAGTCAAGAAGAGTTTCATCAGCAAGGAAATCCAAACACAACTCATTCCAAGGGAGAAGTCATCGAGATGTCCCAAATTCTACGGCTTACCAAAAGTCCATAAGGAAAGTGCACCATTAAGACCCATAGTCAGCTTCATTGGGTCACCTCTTCAACAGTTGGCTAGATACCTAGCCCAACAACTACAACCACATGCCGAAGAAGCCGAGTCTTACGTCAAGAACGCAAGCCACTTCATCGAGATATTGAAGAAAGAGAAAGTGGAAACAAATTGGCTATTAGTAAGCTAATATACCAGTAACCGAAGCTCTAGGGACCATCGAAAGAAAATACCAACCTCCACCATACATAATGAACCTGGTGAAACACTGCCTGACAAACAACTACTTTATCTACGGCGATCAACGTTCCAAACAAATAGAAGGGGCACCGATGGGCTCTCCACTGTCACCAATAATAGCGAACCTTTCATGGAAGACTTGGAGAAAGCAGTAAGGACGGCCACCCATAAACCCAAACTTTGGCTACGATATGTTGACGCCACATTCGTGATTTGGACACATGGAGAAGCTCACCTTAAGAGCTTCCTGGAACATCTGAATAGTATCCATCCAAAAATAAAAAATTCGCAATGGAAGTAGAATCAAACAACCAACTACAATTACTAGACGTTTTGGTTAAGAAGAATTAAGCCATACAGTGTACCGGAAATCTACACATACAGATCGGTACCTCAACGCATAGTCTCACCACCACCCAGCTCATTTGCAAGCGGTAGTGAAGAGCCTAGTAACAAGATCACAGAGATTAGCAGATGAAGATAACGTCATTCAAGAAATGGATAAACTCCACAATGCGCTTCAACAAAGCATTAAAACGTAAACGAGCCACACCACAAGAGCAAAAAAAAAAGAATCAATAGCCAAAACCTACTTACCCTATGTCAAAGGTACCACCGACAGAATATCCAGAGTCCTACGAAGACACAACATTGAAACCATATTCAAGGCAGATAGAGAAATCAGCACAGTCCTTCGGAATCCAAAAACAAGAATACCTTTAGAAAACCAGGGAGTATATGAAATTCCATGCCTTAATTGTGAGAAGACGTACATCGGCCAAACAAGTAGAAGGGTAAACGTAAGAAGAGATGAACACCAAAACTCCTTAAGAAAAGACGAGAAAACTTCATCTTTGGCTCAGCATGTAAAGGAACGTCCCACACGATAGACTTCAGCAATACCTAGTTATTGGCGAACATAGAACATATGAAAACCGGACAATTTGAATTCGCGAGATGATACCCAGAGGCTACCAACAGCATGGAAACCAGTATTAAGTTAAGAAGTTGTCAAGAACAAACAAAAACACCTACACCGCAACCCAGCCAGTACACTCCAGCTATAGGCCCAACGACACGGAGCCGCGCACACACTCAACCAGGTGTAACCAACAAGAACGCTAAGCGGGTATATAACCACCATCCTTAACTCGACTACGTCAGTTTACGAGTAACCAGAAGCAAAAGCAGACAGTTATCGCAGACCTGAATATGGCAGATGCGATTTTGCCGAAATGTCGTCCAGAAACTATCACTGGTCATTACGAAGACTAAACAGTGGAAACGCGGAAGAAAACCCGGAATCCAGTTACAACACATATATGTACTATTACGATCGAAAAATAAGGGACAAGTCGTAACACATAAATTCGTCATATTTTTACATTGTAAGTCGATTTCAAATACAAACTGACGTTCGTGACATTTGATAAATTGGCAAATATCATTTTATCATGAAGTAGACTTTACAATGTACAAAAATAAGTGTCCCTTAAATTACGATCGCAACCGTACATATATACACATATATAATTTTTAACAAACAAAGTCTCCAAACTGGTAATTATATGTTTATATTTAAATATAATACTTTTTATTTAATTAAAGTTGATTAATTCTTTATATGATCTAAATATTCAGGCAAAATTCCTATCTGTAATTTTTTTCAGAGGAAAAAATAGTAATCTTATTACTATGAATATTTTTAATATCATTTTTGTATTAAAAAAAAAATAGCCTTCGATGTTATTGAATTTTATACAGTACATTTAAAATATTTAAGTCAATTTGAAATTAATAAGTGAAATATTTATGAGATAATTACTTATTCCTTTTATTTTCGTATCATTTTGCATCTTCCTAAACATTTTTAATAGTCTACTACTAATATTGACAAACATTATAATTTCATTATGTCTTTCGGCTTTTGAACTAAATATAAATAATTAAAGATACTTATCAAGATTTTAAATATATAAAAACTGAATTAAACATAAATAAACATGAATATTCAATATACATAATCATAACTCAAAAAACTAAATGACTTAAACATCTCTTGCATGTTCTATTTAACTATAACGTTAAAATTAGGAATAAATACATTAAATTAATTATATATATATATATATATATATATATATATATATATATATGTATATATATATATAGTATATATATATATATATATATATATATAATAACTTCGTGACCTTGGTATGATATGGTAACCTAATCAGTAGGCGATTAAAGGTCTGTATATTACTTCAAAATATATGTATTTAAAAAACTCTACATGTTTCGGCTGTATACGCCTTTTTCAAGAGAATACAAAATATTATATGATGATATATTTTGTATTCTCTTGAAAAAGGCGTATACAGCCGAAACATGTAGAGTTTTTTAAATACATATATTTTGAAGTAATATACAGACCTTTAATCGCCTACTGATTAGGTTTACCATATATATATATATATATATATATATATATATATATATATATATATATATATATATATATATATAATCAAAAATTAATTAAAGTTCGGGTAAGCCGTCAATTAAAAAACTCCTTTATTAAATTACCCTATATTTCGCGACACTTTGTCGCTTCTTCTGGGGTAAAAAATGTAGAGTTAAAAAATAATAAAATTGACGTACAAAATATAAAAATGATTAGATTTTTAATTGACCGCTTACCCGAATTTTATTTAATTTTTGATAATATATCACGGTCGATAATTTCTTTTCAATTAATTATATATATATATATATATATATATATATATATATATATATGAATATATATGTATAAAGATAATTATTTCTCGACTTTTGTATGTTATAGTAAGTAGATTCAATTAGTCGGCGATTTAAGGTCCATGTTACTTTAATATGTATATATTTAAAATAATTTTACATGTTTCGACAATGTCTTTTTCTGAGAATGACGTTATTTGTCGAAACATGTAAGATTATTTTAAATATCTACATATTAAAGTAACATAGACCTTAAATCGCCGACTAATTGAACCTACTATATATATATAAATATAATAACTTCGTGACCTTGGTATGATATGGTAAACCTAATCAGTAGGCGATTAAAGGTCTGTATATTACTTCAAAATATATGTATTTAAAAAACTCTACATGTTTCGGCAGTTCGCCTTTATCAAGAGAATACAAAATATAAATGACAGGATATAAAATGTATATCCTGTCATTCCATTTTATATCCTGTCATTTATATTTTGTATTCTCTTGATAAAGGCGAACTGCCGAAACATGTAGAGTTTTTTTAAATACATATATTTTGAAGTAATATACAGACCTTTAATCGCCTAATGATTAGGTTTACTATATATATATATATATGTATATATATATATATATATATGTATATATATATATATATATATATAATAATATAATAACTTCGTGACCTTGGTATGATATGGTAAACCTAATCAGTAGGCGATTAAAGGTCTGTATATTACTTCAAAATATATGTATTTAAAAAACTCTACATGTTTCGGCTGTATACGCCTTTTTCAAGAGAATACAAAATATGAATGGGTCATTATTATTAGGTCATTCATATTTTGTATTCTCTTGAAAAAGGCGTATACAGCCGAAACATGTAGAGTTTTTTAAATACATATATTTTGAAGTAATATACAGACCTTTAATCGCCTACTGATTAGGTTTACCATATATATATATATATATATATATATATGGTAAACTTAATCAGTCGGCGATTAAAGGTCTGGTTTATTACTTCAAAGTATATATATTCAAAAATACCCTACATGTTTCGGCAATTATGCCTTTATCAAGTATATAAAATATAGATGACAGAATATAAATGTCAAATAATTATTTGACATTTATATTCTGTCATCTATATTTTATATCCTTGATAAAGGCATAATTGCCGAAACATGTAGGGTTTTTTTGAATATATATATATTGAAGTAATAAACCAGACCTTCAATCGCCGACTGATTAAGTTTACCATATAATACCAAGGTCACGAAAATATTATATATATGGACCTTAAATCGCCAACTAATTGAATGTACTATATATATGTTGAATTAGCTTTGTAATTGCTAGTCGTTGTTTTACCAATTATACAGCATCTATAAGGATTTTAAATTTAATTAGAATTTCCATTGACTTCATATATTCATTATATTTGGGTGAAAACAAATATTTACTGTTTAAATTAAACACAATTCCATTAAAATATATATTGCTAAAATTTAATTTGCAAATAGGAATTTTATCTTTTCTCTGGAAATTGTAGACTGAAGCGTTGTTTTTTTGTTTACATTATGTTACATTCACCGCATTAAATTGATTTCATATTCGACCGAATAATTTGGTAAATTCTTTTGCCGTTTTTGTTATCTTAAACTTATTTTCACTCCTTAAAGGTTTAGAGGAAGAAAAATTATGTTTTGGTACTATAAGAGTCAAATTTTTCTCCTTTTATTATATACACATTTTCTAATGGCTAAAGAGAATCGAAGATATACTAAAAGAAGCAATGTACTATGGATTTGCAGACTATATACTTCTATTATCATTTTAAGATAGCAGAGATAGTATTTTCTTATTGCAGTTGAAACAAAATATTACTTGTCACAAGAAGTACAAAATAAAGAACGAATATTACAAAGGAAATACTAATATATTTTGATAAATCAATAGGTTCGGTTAATAAAACACACAGTAATTAAAAATTAACAATATTGATAAAAGTAAGTGACACTAGCAATAACTATTATTAATATTTATATCAAAGTAAACCAGACCTTAAATCGCCGACTAATTTAATCTGCTATATATATAGTAGATTCAGTTAGTTGGTGATTTAAGTATCTGTATTTCCATTTTTGCTATCAGTAACATTGAAATGTCCTCAACAGCGATTTGTTTTTCCCTTTAATTAATTTTGTACAGTAAAACCTCTAATTATGGACACCTCCGACAATCGGACACCTCTAAAAAATGGACATTTTTTGTGGTACGAAATTTTATAATGGGGTTTCTTAACAATAGTCACTCCTAATATTGGACCCTCCATAAATCGGACGCGGACACCCTTTATTTCACCGAAGCAATAAAACACTGTAAATATATATCTCTTAATTAAGGACAGACAAGACGGGCGGCGCCGAATAAAATTTTGCAATTATGTATGTATGTATGTACTTTTATTGCTGCACACGTGGAAGTATATCTACTCGGGTTTTTCCCATAATACAAAGGAACGACGGTTTACCACTGGCCTACTCGTCAGGTGATAAGTGGAGTGATATTTTGAATCAGTTTGAACTAGTCTTTGATAGTGTCAACATGGATTCTAGTAAAAGAAAGCGGTTAACAATCGAAGATAAAATTGATATTATTGCGGTTAGTGAACAGCAAAGCTTAAGTGTCCGAAAGCTCGCGGGAAAGTTTGGTGTCGGAAAGTCGCAAATTAGTGATATAGTGAAAAACAAAAGTGAAATAAAAGAACTTTTCGAGAAAAATGGAAGTTTCTAAAAACTAGTGGTTTAGCAATCGACGGAGCAGTGTTCAACTGGTTCTGTAGGTTCTGTAAGGTGCGAAACAAAAATATTCCCATGTCAGGACCCCTACTCAAAGAAAAGGCGCTGGAAGTCGCACAAAGTTTACAACTCACCGAATTCAAAGCGTCTAATGGTTGGTTGGAGAAATTTTGTCAAAGACATAAAATATCATTTAAAAGTGTGTGTGGTGAATCTGCCTATGTAAACATGCAAAATGTAGACGATTGGAAAGTCAAGTTGCAATCAATATGCAAAGATTACTCTCCGAAAGATATTTTTAATGCTGATGAAACCGGTTTATTTTTCCGCGCCCTTCCGACAAAAACATTTGCGTTAAGAAGTGATAAATGTGCAGGAGGAAAATCTGCAGAAGAACGACTAACTATATTGTTGTGTTCAAATATGGAGGGTGATAAGGAAAGGCCGTTAGTCATCGGTAAAAGTAAGAAACCTAGATGTTTTAAAGGAGCTCATGTGGATAAGTTGCCGATAGGATGGATATCTAACAAAAGAGCGTGGATGACTTTGGATATTATGTCAGCTTGGTTAAAGAACTTTGATAACAAGATGAAGAAAGAAAAAAGGCATGTAATTTTGTTTCTTGATAATGCCACTTCTCATCCGAAGATTTCATTGGAAAACGTAAAATTGTTTTTTCTGCCTCCAAATACTACCTCGCATTGTCAACCTATGGACCAGGGTGTGATTCAAAACTTTAAGGTAATTTACCGGAGCATGCTTGTAAAAAGGCTTTTGGCGTTAATGCGTTAATGGATACTGAAAATTCACTAGAAATGGTAGAAAATAACATTACGGTAGTCACTGCATTAATATGGATATCAGCTGCTTGGAAAAAACTCTCGCCTGTGACCGTAAGAAACTGTTTTCAAAAATGCGGATTCAATCAAAGTGACAGTGATCTAAGTGCAGAGTGCGATATAGAAGATAATATACCATTAGCATTTTTATTTCCAAATTTTAACATCACTAATTTAGATTTAAGCACATACGCATTAATTGATAATGAGTTATTTACTGAAAATCCTAATGTTTCCATTATAGATTGTATCGATGAAATTACTGATATCAGTGATGAAATGGAAAATGAGAATGAAGAGGAATTTATAACTAGTATATCAAATATTTCAGAAGCCCATCAAAAATTAAAAGATCTTGAGAACTATTTCTTAAGCACTAGCAGTTTTAACATTGCTAACAATATTTCTCAAGCTCTTCTTGAATGTGAATCTGAGATATTTAAACATAAAATGAAAAAAGCAAGACAAACAACAATTAATGATTATTTCAAGTAAAATCTAGCATAAAATATGTATGTATGTGTATTAAGTATTGTAAATTTTTTTCGATTTTCGTCTTATTATGTGTGATTAAATTGATATGAGAATGAATATTTTTTTTCGTTTTTTTTTCACCTCCACATTTTGGACACCTCCATATATTGGACATTTTAGGATTCCCCGTCAGTGTCCATTATAAGGAGGTTATACTGTACCTCGAAAATCTTGTTTAACATAGTTTTCGTTAGTTAGCTTCTAATTACGATTTTATTCTATTCACCGCATAAAAATCTTAGGTTGTGTCCTTACATTTTCTTTGGTTCGTTTGACATCTTAATTAGGGTTCTTTGAAATCTATTCTTAATTAAAGGATTGGCTGGACATGTAGAAATTACCTTAGATTCAGTTTTGAACATTGTACGGCTTTCTAATTTAATTAAACCATTTCTCTGTATTCATTGTTCTTGACTAGGTTAAACACATTGCTACGGTCGCCTAGTTGGTGACGTTGGGCGCCTATTGGTAACGTTGAGAACAAAAAATAAAAGTGTCGGGCAACTTTGATTGCCTCACCCATTCGCTCCTGCCAACCTCTAGCGGCCCACCCGGCTACCACGAAGCCTCCACTCAAGGGAGAGAATACCCAGAGGTTCAACAAAAAGAAAGCGAAAATACAACGTATTAATACATAGTATAAATAAATAGGCTCAACGACCCCTACACAAAACCCCTATCAAAATACGTATTTATCAGCGTTCACACACGGTGTGCGTGAACCTATATACGAATTATATGTATGGTCTACTGAGCAGACCTTGTATATCACTAAAACTTATCTATATAATAAATCAAAATTGAAATTAAATTTTCCAAACTCTCCTGGAGTGTGAAAATTGGTGTAGATTAAAAATAAGTAAAGATTCAGTTCATACAGTAAATAATAAAAATAAATTAAAACACTTGGCTTGTTTCACTATGAGATTTATTTAAATTCTCTAACAATTGTTTCGGCTGTTATGCCATTCTCAAAGAGATCTATAAATCTAACTTAAAGACTATCGCACTCGTTCTTATATGTTGTCTGTTCTTGTATGTAGTGGGGGTGGTATTATATTGTGTATTACGGTGTCTATAAAGGGTGTATTGGCATATTCTATCTGTGTGTTGGTGATTAATAGATTTTGTTTTTTCGCTATTTTTATTTCTAATATTTCTAGGAGGTCCAATCTCTTGCTTTTTGTGATATTGTGTATTAAGTCGCAGTTATCTATATCGGGGAAGTGGTTGAGTTCTATACAGTGTTCGGCAAAGCCTGTGTTTTTCTCACTATATAAAATTGACTTTTTGTGTTCTTTAACTCTGTTTTTAATGGCTCGTCCACTTTGGCCGATATAGATAGCTTCACAGTCTTTACATTTTAATTTATAAACACCTGATTGGTCCATTTTATCTCTTTTATCTTTGTTGTTGCTAATCATTGTTCCCAAATTTGTTTTATTTACCCAGCTTATTTTGATATCTAATCCTTTTACTATTCTGTTTATTTTATTAGTGAGTTGTGGTATGTATGTAATTTTGTGCCATCTTTGTATATTTTCTGTTATTTTCGGGTATAGGTATTTGTTCTTATTATTTTGTATTTCTTTACGTTTTAACAGTTTATCTACGATTTTAGGGTCATATCCATTATTTCTTGCGATTAATTTAATTGTGTTTATTTCTGTATTAAAATCTGTCTTGCTTAATGGTGTGTTTGTGGCTCTATGTATATAACTATTGAATGTTGACATTTTTATTTTCATCGATTGTTTCGCGTTTGCATGTAATATGTTGTCTGTAAAAGTGGGTTTTCTGTAGATTTCGAATGTAAGCTTATTATTATGTCTGTTTATTGTAATGTCTAGAAAGTTTATTTTCTTGTCTTTTTCTGTTTCTTTTGTAAATTGTATCTTGTGGTTTATAGAATTTATTACTTTTAGGAACTCCGTTAATTGCCTATCTGTACCCTTCCATATGCAAATTACGTCGTCTACATATCTGGCCCAGAAATGGACTTGTTGAATTAATACCGTGTTTTTCTTGAATAGTTCTTCGAATTTATTCATGTATATTTCTGCTAATAGCGGGCTTAACGGATTTCCCATCGGTAATCCTTCTATTTGTGTGTATGTTTCATTTTTGAATTTGAAGTAATTCTGATTTAGACATAAATTTAAAGTTTCTTTAATTTCTCGTTTATCTGTGTCATTAAGGTTATTGTTATTAATGTGTATGTCAAATTATTTTTTTTATTTCATACACATACACATTAATAACAATAACCTTAATGACACAGATAAACGAGAAATTAAAGAAACTTTAAATTTATGTCTAAATCAGAATTACTTCAAATTCAACAATGAAACATACACACAAATAGAAGGATTACCGATGGGAAATCCGTTAAGCCCGCTATTAGCAGAAATATACATGAATAAATTCGAAGAAGAACTATTCAAGAAAAACACGGTATTAATTCAACAAGTCCATTTCTGGGCCAGATATGTAGACGACGTAATTTGCATATGGAAGGGTACAGATAGGCAATTAACGGAGTTCCTAAAAGTAATAAATTCTATAAACCACAAGATACAATTTACAAAAGAAACAGAAAAAGACAAGAAAATAAACTTTCTAGACATTACAATAAACAGACATAATAATAAGCTTACATTCGAAATCTACAGAAAACCCACTTTTACAGACAACATATTACATGCAAACGCGAAACAATCGATGAAAATAAAAATGTCAACATTCAATAGTTATATACATAGAGCCACAAACACACCATTAAGCAAGACAGATTTTAATACAGAAATAAACACAATTAAATTAATCGCAAGAAATAATGGATATGACCCTAAAATCGTAGATAAACTGTTAAAACGTAAAGAAATACAAAATAATAAGAACAAATACCTATACCCGAAAATAACAGAAAATATACAAAGATGGCACAAAATTACATACATACCACAACTCACTAATAAAATAAACAGAATAGTAAAAGGATTAGATATCAAAATAAGCTGGGTAAATAAAACAAATTTGGGAACAATGATTAGCAACAACAAAGATAAAAGAGATAAAATGGACCAATCAGATGTTTATAAATTAAAATGTAAAGACTGTGAAGCTATCTATATCGGCCAAAGTGGACGAGCCATTAAAAACAGAGTTAAAGAACACAAAAAGTCAATTTTATATAGTGAGAAAAACACAGGCTTTGCCGAACACTGTATAGAACTCAACCACTTCCCCGATATAGATAACTGCGACTTAATACACAATATCACAAAAAGCAAGAGATTGGACCTCCTAGAAATATTAGAAATAAAAATAGCGAAAAAACAAAATCTATTAATCACCAACACACAGATAGAATATGCCAATACACCCTTTATAGACACCGTAATACACAATATAATACCACCCCCACTACATACAAGAACAGACAACATATAAGAACGAGTGCGATAGTCTTTAAGTTAGATTTATAGATCTCTTTGAGAATGGCATAACAGCCGAAACAATTGTTAGAGAATTTAAATAAATCTCATAGTGAAACAAGCCAAGTGTTTTAATTTATTTTTATTATTTACTGTATGAAGTTAAAATGTTTCACCAAGAAGTATCTGCAACAACAGCCGAGAATATTAAAGATTCAGTTATCTTAAAACGAATTAATTATTTATTTGTGACCAAAAAAAGTAAAGTAAATCTACATTTAACGTTGTAAAACTCATGAAAAATTAAAAGGTAAAAGAAACACGTGTCCTTGATCACGTTTTCGACTAGCACAAGCAAGCAAAAAAACTCTACAACGAAATACCTCATATTACTGGAACAGCTTGTTTTCTTTAAAAAAAAAAGTTACATGAATAGAAACTTTCCGCGAGTTCCGCGATGGTCGGAGACATTTCAAATAGAGTATAAACACATGTGAGTGCCGTTTCCTTAAGAGAGGTAATTTTTTGTTGATCTTTTCGTTCGATATATTTGTAGGTTTAATTTGTATACATGGACGCTGTGTAAAGTTGTTGCGAGAACAGTTGTGCTAGCTTTACTGTGCCCCATGTGCAACACCTTAATTAGTGGTTTACCTACTGATGATGACAATTTAGTTGTCGAAATACGTATTTAGGATACGATTAATAATTGTGGTAAGGGGTTATATACCTTTCTTTAAGTTTTTCCTTAACCACAGTCTCCAAAGAAAGACTTTTCACAATGACTTCCCGGTCAAAGGAGTTTAATAGATTTCATAAGTTATATATTAAAGTTAAACTCATAAGTACAGATATTAATTTCCTGAAACGGTGTAAAAGTAACAATGTTTTTCCTAAATTCATGAACGTAAATGTAACGACAAATTGTAGAAATAACGATAAAGTCATTTCATATGCAAAAATGGAATGGTTGAACCTAGAAATGAAATATATGTACAGTAAACGTAGTAAATTAGAATTAGAATTTTATAATTTGCATTTAAAGTTAACTAAAAGCATGAACAATAATGAATTTGAAGAGTGGTGTAACTTTTATAGGAAAATAACGGAAATTAAAGATCATAAATTGAAAAAGAAATGTTTAAAACTAAATAAGAAATTCAGAAAGTTATGTCCACCAAAAAAGTATATTGATAGAATTCCTATAAAAGAAACACTAGTGATTAATCAATCATCCGAGAATTTTAGTGATGAAGAAATAGATCTGTTAAACAAAGGTTTAAAATACTGTTTGCCAAGCCGTCAGATTCCTATAGAACAGGTGATTGCAAGTATCGAAACTTCGATTAAGTATTTAGAACAAGGGCCAAAAAACTACATTCGAGAAGCTTGTAAAACCCAAATCGATAAGAATTTACAGCAGCACAAACAGAAGTCGGTCAATAAAGAAAGGAATATCATTAAAACTCTTAGATCGAAGGACTGTTTTTACCTAAAAGCAGATAAAGGGAGCAAGTTAGTAATTATAGACAAAATCGACTATTTTCAAAGAGTTAAAAATTTAATTGCCGAAGGTCCGTATGTAGAAATTAAGAGAAATCCGTTACCTAAAATGATTAGTGACACAAAAGACTCGTTAAAGAAATGTCCAATTTTAATAACTTCTACCCAAAAGTATAAATTAAATGTTAGTAATCGTTTAGTACCAAGAATGTATTGTTTACCGAAGATACATAAACCAGATAACTCGATGAGACCTATCATTTCAGGTATCAACTCGCCGACTTATCTGATTTCCAAATAGTTAGTAAATGAATTTAAAAATTTACCCGTAAAACCAGAAAATTTGCCAGTTAGTAATTCCTTAGAATTTGTTCAATTAATTAAAGATTGTGAATTGGAAGCCGGGGAAATTTTAGTTTCATTCGATGTAACGTCATTATTTCCTTCGGTACCTATTCCAGATACTATTAAATATTTAGAAGACTTGCTCCACAAGAATAACATTGAACCTTCAAAAATAAAAGAATACATGATATTGACAACTCTTTCATGACGCAAAATTGTTTCCAAGTAGTAGATAAATTTTATGTGCAGAAACAAGGCACAACAATGGGTAACTGCCTATCTCCTTTCATAGCCAATATTCATGAGTCAATTTGAAGTAGAATTTAAAAATAACGCTAAATATTTCCCGAGAGTCTGGATCAGGTACGTAGATGACATACTCGCGACTTTTGATACACGGAAATGCGAATTAGACATGTTCGTCAATCAGTTAAATTCGAAATTTCCGACGATTAAATTTACCGTGGAAAAGGAACACAATGGCAAGATACCATTTTTAGATACTTTACAGATTAGGAATAAACATAAAATAGAAATCGATATTTTCCGGAAAGAAACCAATGTTAATAGATTCATCGTCGCGGATTCCAATCATAATTTTCAACATAAGACAGCTTCTTTTAATTTCTTAGTCAATCGGTTACTAAATTTTCCGTTAACAAAAGACAGATATGAAATAGAACTGGATTTGACAATGGCTTTGACATAGAAATAATCAATAAATTAATTAGAAAAACAAAACTAAAAAATACAATCCGCGAATCCACAAATTTGATATCTCAAAGTAACCAGGAGAAAAAGTACATGTGTTTACCATACCTCCCCATAACGAAAAACATTAATAAAGTTGTGAAAGAACGAGGTCTCCGAGTTGCCTTTCGGTCCGAAAATACTATCAAAAGTCTCCTAGGGAATACTAAAGATAGAGTTAATTTTAATTCGAAATCAGGTATATATGAAATTAAATGCGATGATTGTAATTTGAAATATATAGGCCATACAAAACGACCAATAACAACCCGGTTTAAAGAACACATATCACATATTAAATACAATAGACCGGATAAATCTAACATTGCCAACCATGCTTTAAATACACTACACAATATATCGATTAAAGGGTTAAAACTTGTCAAGGCCATTAATAATCCCCGTGATCTTGACGAGTACGAAAGTATTCATATCGATAAAAACAAACAGAATTCTATGAACGGAGATAAAGGACCGATCCCCTACACCTGTCTCTTTTCATTCTTAGAAACGTAAATAAATAGGTCGGAGACGTTTCAAATAGAGTATAAACACATGTGAGTGCCGTTTCCTTAAGAGAGGTAATTTTTTGTCGATCTTTTCGTTCGATATATTTGTAGGTTTAATTCAGTGTATACGTGGACGCTGTGTAAAGTTGTTGCGAGAACAGTTGTGCTAGCTTTACTGTGCCCCATGTGCGACACCTTAATTAGTGGTTTTACCTACTGATGATGACAACTTAGTTGTCGAAATACGTATTTAGTATACGACTAATAATTGTTGTAAGGGGTTATATACCTTTTTTTAAGTAAATTATTTAGTTTAAGCCTGATATTAAATATATTTTTTATTTGAAATATTTATTACTCAATCATTTAAATATTAAACTCTTATTATTATTTAAATTTTATTAACTATTTAATTGGTCTAAAATTTAGTTATATTCTTTGGTACTCGTATTACTCAATTTAACGTCAGTAGTCATTTATTGCTGTTAAGGCATATTTTATTGTGTTAGGTTTTTATACAACTTACTAGACTGGGTGATCCTTAACTCATCTGCAGTTATTACTTCAGTCAATTATACCTATTTTGCCTTAATTATCAAGTTGGTCATTGATATATTGTTTTTTTTTATTCATTAATTTCCATGTCTCGAAAGCCTTAGGGTAGATTTTTGTAATATTTTGATTTTGTGGATTTTGTTTGTTGTTAATAAACTCGTACTTATAGATATAATAATACCTTGCCGTTTTATCATATAGCAAGTTTGCCGTACATGCTTATGACTTTTCTTGTTTTGTTGTCGCGTTATTGTTAATAAACAATCTCTTGTTATTTTTATTATATTTATTGGTTTATTGATATGGTAATAACTGTCCACGTATATACCTATGATTTAGCCAAGTTACCATCGGCAGTGGCTGTGTGCATTGTAACAGCCAGAGAGTTTAAACACGGTGGCGCCTATATTATAAGAACTCGCCCTTCGCTCGCCTCTCAGTCGCTAGTCTCTCAGTCGATGATCTCCGGGGCAATCGTGTAATTGGGGTAAGTTGTTAAATCGTATGTAGGTATTACGTTGACTATGAATTATTGCTATTAAGGACACATAGGAGTTTACTATGTGTTGAAGACACATAGTAAACTCGTGAAGAGTAAAGCTGCTGGAGAATAAGATATCAGGATTAAATACGTAAATGATGTTCCGCATATAATTGTAGTCCATAATTATTTAAACTAGCTTCTTCCAACATTGTCACCAATACTTTTTATATTCGATACCAAAATGTCAGGGGCTTGCGAACAAAAATTGACAAAATATATTCTAGGCGCGGTGTCATTAATTCTGACATGGTTTGTTTTACTGAAACTAGGTTTGACGCTGGCGTACAGAGTAGTAATCTGTTTGACTCGACCTTTACAGTATTTCGATCTGATCGCAACTGTTCGACAGTAGGGCGTGCACTCGGTAGCGGCGTGCTCTCTGCTGTCTCCGAAGATATTGGTGGTAGAGTGGTAGATGTTTCACACCTTTCAAATCTAGTGCCTCTTATTGAAGTTAGTATGTGTAGATGTCTACTTACCATTGCTCCTACCTATTTGGTTAACGTTTACATTCCTCCAGACGTGAATTGCGATGACTACGAGATGTTCTTGGATGATTTGGGACTCGTCCTCTGGAATCAGCAAGTTATAGTCGTTGATTATGTTAATGCCCCAAAGTTCTACTTGATCGGTACCAAGGACAGAAAGCTTATTGCTGTTACACATTTGATGGCTGCCCTCAGGGAAAGGCGACTAAGGGAAGGGCCCTTAGTATAACGTTTCTGGTGGAGTCTACAACAAAGCCAAAGAAATTTAATTTAAACGAAAACCCACTATACAACATTCGTAGGGCTGACCTACATTCGTTGTACTCCGATTTGTCGGTACAAACTGCGCATTTCTGCTGAACTTTTCCGATGTTGATTCAGCCGTGGATGCTTTTTATGTGTCTCTTCAACACATCTGTTCCCATATTTCAGACTCCCAAGCGTATATGTCCTGAATAGTTCAGTAATGATATAAAACGATTAGTCCATATGAAAGAATTTTATCCGTATCACCTGCGTGAATTTAGGAGACTGAGACGTGGAGTAAAAAACATGACCCGGACGGCTTTCAGTCACTACCAGAGACGGATTGAGTCAGAGATCATAACCAACCCGAAAATGCTTTAAACATCTATTAACAACTAATGATCTTCGTCTAGAATACCTGGACTCATGTTTCGTGGCAATGAAGAACTCACTCAACCTTTGGATATTGTTAACGTATTTGCACATGAATTCTCTAATATTTACCAGACAAATGCACCTTTGTCCGCAAAATTAATTGGCAACAACTTTTCTTTTAATATTGGTTGTATTGACGAAAATGATGTGACGTGCAGTGTTTCTAAACTAAAACCCGACATGACGTCCGGTGATGATGGTGTCCTGAGTTCTTGATGCGCGATTGTACGTTTGTGCTGTAGTATCCACTGTGTGTTCTGTTTAGGTTAGTGTCCCAGACATTGACGTTCCCACAGTCTTGGAAAATTAGTAAACTTGTGCCAGTGTTTAAAAAAGGCAAACTACAGACCAATAAGTATCGTATCCAATTTTAGCAAAGTATTCGAATGCATACTTTATTGTAGAATATATAACAATGTAAGGCCCATCCTGTCTGTCAATCAGCATGATTTCATTTCTGGAAGGCCTACGGTTACGAACCTAACGGAGATTGCGTAATACCGCTCTAATTATCAACGCAAACAGGTCGATGTCTACACAAACTTTTCAAGGGCATTCGATTCTATTGATCGTCATATACTTCTGGCCAAATTAGCTTTTACCCAGCCTTTGTTACACTAATGGCATCTTACTTATCGGATAGAAAAGGTTACGTTTTCTACAAAGGTTATTCGTCTAATAACTTTTTAATATCGTCTGATGTCCCACAGGGGTCAAATATCGGTCCATTACTTTTCAATATATATATATATATATATATATATATATATATATATATATATATATATATATATATAGTTCATAAAGTATAAGTATTCAGTTCAAGGTCAAATTCGAAGCATGTGATTCAAATCAGTACTGCAGAGTCAAATGAAGTCAGTATTCAATCGCGGAAACAACCGTCTGTCATCATAAAATATAAACGTCATATTTTGCAATATTGTCAAAATTTTAGTATGTTACTTGCAATATAACCAAAGAAAGCATACACATAACCTACATGTCAAACTTATAATAATGTGTAAAGTGGGAATATGAATAGTTCAAAAGCATTGTTTTTTTTCTAGTTCTGTACAAATATATCCTATCCAAGAAAACTATGCCGAAATTATTACTTTAATATTCGAACAAATTATTTTAAATGTTATTTATAATTATAAACTTACGAAAACATTCGATCAAAAATTTAATTAAAAAGAAATATTTCAACTCTGATATCAATAGTGAAATGCATAGGTATTGAAAAGATCTTTAGTGTTAAAACATGTTTGCATTATTAAGAATAACATACCTACCGAAATCATTTTCTTGCACTATATCTGGGCTAAGAAGATTGGGAATGTATTAATTTGATGAATAATTTGGATTTCTACTTAATTTATATATTGTTTATATTTTAAATAAATTCAAATATATTGGAAAATAATGTAAAAGTTATGTTCGTAACTCCTTGAAAAAGAATTAAAACCTTTTGAGAGTTGTCAATATAAGCTTTCAAATTACATTTAAAATTATACATAAAAGAAAACATTTATATAGTCTACATTTAATATTTTGTTTCTTAAAAAAAATAATGGTATAATAATTCGTCTTGCAGATAATACAATCCAAATCCATATTATCCTTTATTAGATGAAGATAATATTTAACAAACACATGAGGACTTTCTGATAACTACATTTGATAATTTTGCAAGTTAGTACACCACCAATAAGAAAAAAACAAACTGTACACAAGCAATAAGAAAAAACAAACTTCATTCAAATAAAACATTGCCACAAGATGTTTATCATGTAATGTTTCGTTGAACCAGTGGCAGTAATTTCTTCGCCGCTTCATATTATGTGCACGCAAATGATGCACATTGATGGTTTTTATGGCAGTATTAATGTTACCATATTAAACTTCTACAAAATATAAATACAAAAATATTTTGTCAAAATAAGATAGTTACCTGGTTATTAATGTTTAGTGAACTTGCCTGTTTCAACCAAATAAAACCTCAAAAATATTACTTGTATTATTTGCAATATGTTATTTTTAATGTGAATAGAGTATATATTACAAAAATTAATGGAAACTAGTCAGTTTCTGATTCTTACTCAGAACTTGAGTCATTTACATTAATTATTATTGGAGCAATCTCTGTCCTATCAAGAAATTGCTCTCGCTCATGCCATTTTTTAATTAAATTTTCCATATGTCTAGCACAATTATACCAAGTAATTTCATTACACTGTTACAAACTTCATTCCACGTTTCTTGAACTCTTTCATCTGAATAACCATTTCTTCCAATATTTGAATTATAATAATTTTTAACCTTAGCCTAAATCATTTCAATTGCGTTCAAGTCACAATGGTACGGGGGTAATCTTAAAACTTCATGTCCACTTTTTCTTATTATTTAATCTATAATAAATGTCTTCTTTATGATATTTTACTAATTAATTAATTCATTCTTAGTCATTGTAGGTGAATAGCTTGTATTTTTTTTCTCAACCATTCCATAATTTCTGTTTTTTTTTGAGGAGGTATTTGGTTGTTTATTTTGAATAGCACTATGATAAGAAGCGTTATCCATTATTATAAGTGATGGTATCTCAAGATTTGGTATAAGCTGATCATTTACTCATTGCTTAAATGAGTCACCATTCATTTCTCCATGGTAATCAACAGTGATTGTTTTTGATGGAAAAATCAGACTAACTCCTTTAATGAAGCCATTTTCTGTGCCAGCATGTATAATAATAAACCGTTTACCATCATAGTCTTCGGGTTTCCTAACACTTTTTATATTATCATTTTGCCAGGATTTCATTCTATTCCCTTTTGAAAAGATCCAAGTTTCATCAAGGAACATGACCCGACGTAAAGTTTAATTTAAGTTATTCATATATTCCCTTAAAAACACATTTCTCATGCAGACTATATTTAATTTCTCTGTGAGCGCTCTCCTGTTACACTCTTTCTTATATTTAAAATCAATATCTTTAAGCAATATTGCTAAAGTAATTGTACATATATGAACAAATCCTTTCATAGCACGTTCATATTGACAACCGTATGACGTTTCACTACAATAGGTAATGAGAAATACATGTTATTTTTAATTTATTGGTAAAATAATTCATATTTTATCGTAGGAAAAATGAATAAAATACCAAAGAAATGAAAAATTAATGAGGAAAACCGCAAATTTAATGAAAAGTGGACTTTTGATTATTTATTTATTAATAATTACAATAAAGCACTATGCTTAATTTGCAAAGAATCTATAAGCGTATTCAAAGAATTTCATTTGGGTCGCCACTACGACACGAAACACAAAAGTGAATATGATAAATTTGAATCTCAATTCAGACAAAATAAAATTGATTCTTTACAAAAATCATTAGGAACACAACAAAACGTTTTTAAAAAATGTAAGGAACAAAGTTCAGCATTGGTCAAAACGTCCTTACATATTTCTAAATTAATTGCTGAACATAACAAACCATTTACGGATGGAGAGTTCATTAAAAAATGTATTTTGGCTGCTGTTAACGAAATTTGTCCGGAAAAAATTAAAAAATTTGAAGATATTAGTTTGTCTGCACGTACAGTAGTTCGACGTATTGAAAATATATCAACTAATGTTTAATAAATTAAAGAAAATTCTTCACAATTTGAGTATTTTTCACTAGCATTTGATGAAAGCAACGATATAACTAGCACCGCTCAATTGTTGATTTTCATCCGTGGAATTGATAAACAATTTTGTGTAACAGACGAACTTGCTGCATTAAAAAGCTTCCATGGGAATACAAGAGGTGAAGATATATTTTTGCAACTATTAGATGTTTTCAATATGTACGATCTCAAGTGGGAAAAATTAAAAAATGTGACAACTGACGGTGCAAAGAACATGACGGGTCACAATACTGGTTTGGTAGGCATGATTAATAAAAAATTGAAAGAATTAAATATTACACAGCCTCCTCTACAACTTCATTGTATTATCCATCAACATGCACTTTGCGCAAAAGTTGTAAATTTGAAAATTGTTATGAATATTGTAGTATAGTCCATCAATTATATTCGCAAAAACGGTATTAACCATCGAACATGCCGGAATTTCTTAAATGAAATTGACGCAGAATATGAAGATATCATTTATTTTTCTGAAGTAAGATGGCTCAGCCGTGGGAAAGCTTTAAAAAGATTTTTCGAGTTGATAGACGAGATTGAAATGTTTTTGACAGAAAAAGAAAATATATACCAGAATTATCGAATTTTAAATGGATAAGCGAGTTAGCTTTTCTTGTGGACATTACAACTTACCTCAATAAATTAAATATAACACTACAAGGCAAAGTAAAGTTAATCAAAGAGCTATTTACAGAAATCAAAAGTTTCCAGCTTAAAATAAAATTGTTTATTTCTCAACTTGAAAAGAATAATTATTGTCATTTTCCTACTTTGCAATCGTTTTTAACCAAAAAACGACAAACAGTGTCCTTCGAATATTTTTATTGAGTCACTAAAAGTACTAGATGAAAATTTTCGTCATCGGTTTCAAGATTTTTATGCAAAAGAAATGGACATATTAATATTTGAAGATCCCTTAAAATTTGATATTGTAAAAGCACCAGACAATTTACAACTAGAGTTAATTGATTTGCAATCTAACAATGTATATAAATAGAATTTTGATGAAAATAATTTAATGGCATTTTATTCAAATCTACCAGAAAATAAATTTCCCAATTTAAGAAATTTTGCAAAATCAATGATTTGTATTTTCTCAAGCACCTATTTATGCGAACAAACATTTTCAAGAATGAATTTCATATAATCAAAATATAGAACGAGGTTGACGGATGAAAATTTACAAAACTTGTTCAGGATCTCAGTGTCCCAAACGCAACTGGACTTAAATGAATTATCAAACTATATTCAAGAACAAAAAGCGTATTGAATTTTAATGAATGAATAAAATGAAAGATAAACTATTTTCCTTAAAATTTTATATATTTTATATTTACATATTTATACATATTGCTATGAATAGTGGTTTGTGGATATTATGCCACCATCCACAATTAATCTTCCCAACTAGAATACTGAGCCGGTTGATTTCCAAAAAAATGGGACTTCTTGCTTCTCAGGGTTCCAAAAAGGAAATACGTGTTCTGTTGAAAATACTTGGCTCCAATAAATAAATCACACTAATTTATTTATGTATATTTTCTGAGTTACTTATATTTTAATAAATGATCAGTAAAGATATTAGAAATTAAACGAGCACAGGATAAAATTTAAATGAATATTTAATACAAAAAAAAATCAAAAAAGAAAAAAAAACTATCTTTATAAAATATAAAGATATTGTATCTTTCAATGACACAATGAGGTTAAATATATACACTGTAAATTGACAGCTAAGTGGATTAAAACTTCCTCTAAATTACTCCGAACAACTTATCTAAAAAATAATAAAATTTATTTTTAATTTCTCCCCAGAGAACCACTGTATAATCAAATTTAATACACGACCACATCTACGCAAACATCTGTGCCAACATCAAACACATGAAAAAATACCCTTGACTTCCAAACGACAAGCTTTTACAAAGTTATATTTTTTTACATAGAAATTTAAAAATATTCTTTATTATTTATTTCTACTAATTAAGACTCTTAACTAATTATTAATACAATTGATATACTTTTAAAAGCTTTTCTGAATTAAGACGTCTTATAAATCTAATTTTACTTACATAAAAAATTATAAGAGACACGTTGACAAGAAAAACGTTGTTTAATCTTATACAACAAATTACGAGAACTACAACTGTCTACAATATACGGGAATTGAATATAAAATACCATTAACTAATTAACACAATCAATTCATCCCGAATTAAATTAAATATATATATATATATATATATATATATATATATATATATATATATATATATATTTTTTTCAAAGAAATACAACGTTCTTGTCTAAGGGTAAAACTTCGTCTTCCCCCTCAATATATCTCTCTATCGCTGTCATATAAAGACGACCTCCAAAAATCAAGTTTTTTATCTTAGCACATTTTTACATATCGGATATACACAGATATCCAGAAATAATGTACATTCATTTTTAATAAATGTTAAATATTATTTAGGGAAAAATCCATAACACATCCCCAAAATTATATAATTAATAAGCCTGGACATGTCAAAATCTTATTTATTATATAGTTTTCCGCACTCCCTGAAAATATTCAGTTTCTTACACTCACAAAATGTCCCCGCACTCAGCCGATGCACAGTTTCAGTCTGGACCATCTTCCTCGATGTGCACCGGTGAAGCGAACAACTGCAGAGCACCCATGTAATTTATATCTTCTTATAATTACGAAATTTCTAACTTCAAATCGAATTCTACTACTTATGTCATTTCGTGTTTTGACATATTAATAGGCCTTGTCCCATACATCGCAGACGAAGAACACTTCAGAGTAAACAGTAGTCGGCGAATAGTTAATATCATCTTCAACCTCCTGGACATCTCTGACATAGATTGCGTATGGAAGAGACTAAATATTTGTAATAATGCTTGTCAAGCATAAACATCAACAACCATAACCATAACCATAACTATAATCGCTAATATTTTTCCATTAATTAAAAATAAAACTTTCATAATTATCTTGATTTCGTAAAACCTGTCTTAAATTATTAAAACTATCATCCTGTTGGACCTGAAGGATCACCTCATACTCAAAAGCCCCCTCAGCATATTCTCTATTATATTCATTTAGTTCAACAGAATTAAAATTACTTTTATTGTTATACATTCTCGATAACGCATCAGCAGTAACATTTAGTACTCCCCTTATATGCCGAATTTCAAAATTATACTCTGACAGTAACAAAGACCAACGATACACTCTATTATTTTTAAATCTTGTACTCAAAAGTGATGTCAACGCAGCATGATCTGTTTCTACTATGAAGTTCTTGCCCAATAAATAAAATCTAAGCTTTTGAACCGCGCGTACTACAGCTAACATTTATTTCTCACCAATAGTAAGTTTAATTTCGTAGCTTTTTAAGATTCGAGATATAAAACAAATAGGTTCCTCTATACCTTCATTATTAATTTGGATTAAAACTCCACTAATTGCGACATCACTTGCGTCTACTCTTAATATAAATTGCTTATTAAAATCTGGCAAAATCAAAACTAACTGATTATAAAATTCTTTCTTTAAATTCTCAAAAGCTTTCATTCTTTCATCATTCCAACTAAATTTAACATTCTTTTTAAGCATTTCATACAATGATGCACTTGTTTGTGCCAGGTATGGAATAAAACGTTTATAATAATTAATTATGCCTAAGAACCCTCTTAACATTCTTACATTTTTAGGACGTGGATATTCTTTAATTAGCTCCAGCCTACTTTGATCCACACTGACATATCTAGGACTTATATTATATCCCAGAAACTTTATTTCACTCTTAAAAAATTCACACTTCTTAATATATACTTTTAATCTTTCTCTTACCAAAATTTCCATTATATTTCGTATATGCTCTATGTGCTCCTGATAATTCTTACTATACATATATTAAAATATTATCTATATAATGTACAACATAATTTTCATAAGGCTCCAATATTTCTTGCATAGCCCTTATTAACGCCGCTGCAGAACTGCTTAATCCATATGGTACAGTCCTAAATTGATATACCTTTCCATTAACCATAAATCCACAACACATCCTGGATTCCTTTTCCAACGGTACCAACCAAAAAGCACTCCTCAAATCCAATTTACTATAAACTTTTACATTGCCACATTTTGACAGTAATGCTTCAATTGTAATCGGAGTTTCAAATTGAGCGTTTGTTCGCTCATTAAGTCTGCCGCATCCATACATAATCTAATATCTCCTGACTTCTTCTTTACCACAACCAACAGATTCACATATCTAATTTTACCACGTTCTATTATACCATCTTGCAACATGTTCTTCACTTCTTCTTCTACCTGTTGTTGAATATTCTTTGGAATTGGATAATTTTTTATTTTAAAAGATTTTGTCTCATCTACTTCTAAAGAATGTTGATAATTTCTGGCTATACTGGGAAACTTGTTTACTAATTCCATATTACATTTTAACTTCCTCTTCATATTTTTCATTACAATCTATTTTCAACGAATCAATATCTTCGGGAAATTCCACTTCTCCCTCATTTTATTTATCCATTTCTTCTAAAACCATTACCTCATTTTCTTCCAATACTCCTGCTACTTCATTTTCTTCCATATTATTTATTTTATCCATACAGTTTATTTTCGGCATACAATTTATAATTTTCTCTTCGTCTCCAGCCTCCTGGATCCATTGCACATTTTTATTATTAATTATTATTTTCTTTTTATTAATATCTATTATTGTAATAATTTTATCTAACAAATCTATTCCCAGTATTCCATCTCTTCCTAAACCTTTTACTACAATAAATTCTCCGATAAATTTATGGTTTTCTACTACAGCTTTAATCTTTTTAGTAGCTGATACAATTGTAATTTTTCTTGTGTGTACATATTTTCCTTCCTTATTCTTAATTAACCATTCAACAACTTTTTCATCCAAAAATTACGTTTCACTACCAGAATCAATCAAACAATAACATTCCCTTTTTTCTATATTAACCTTAATGTGTGGCAAACTAGTATTTATCGCGCAATCTGACTTATCATACAACAATGCAAAACTTTCTTTATTTTTGGTTGGCCCTAACAAAAATCCTTACTACTAGCAAGTTCTGATTTATTCTTTTCATCTATTTTTACAGATTCTAAATTAAAATTTGGCCTTGTATCTTTATATCTCGTACCTGTGTATTTCTTTTGATCTATAATTCTATCTTTTACATTATTCCTATCTGAATCATTTATTTCTCTACTTGGGGAAGCCATTCTATTTCTATAACTTTGAGTATGATCATTTAACATAAGTCTTTCTGATCTCATGGGTGAATTGTTCAAATTAAATCTTGAATATTGATTTCTCTTAATATTACTTTCTGAATAATTATTATTATATCTATTTCCACGATCTGCATCATCTAACCCTTTTAATAATTCTAGAAACTGTTGCATATCATTTATATTATGTATTGCTACTGCCTGATTAACTTCAAAATCAAAATGTCTACTTAATTGTGAAACCAAGTCTAATTCACTTATCTTAAGGGTTAAATATTTTAATACAGTGTACCTCTTCATAACATAGGTCTCTCTTGTTTCATTGTTTCCAGCTTTATATCTACCAAATAATAATTCTTGTCTTACCCTGGTCTGCTTGTTTCGTCCCCAGAATTGATTTGTGAACCTGGCTTCAAATTCATCCATTCCTGTCACCTCATCTGACACCATCTCCCACCAAACCATAGCATCTTCCTTCAGGCAGTTTCCAATCATTTGCAACTTTCTTTCTTCCCCTGGCACACCTTCCAAGCTGGCTTTTATTTTCTTTAAGAAATTCATAGGATTTGTGGTTGACATCCCATAAAATTTAGGTAACATTTCATTTTGTACAGGTACAGGAATATAAGTGGGCATATTTATTTCATTCTTCTCTTTTCTTACTTCTTCTATTTTCTTTATTAATTGTTTTTCCATATGCTTCATTTGTTGTTCTGCGAATTCTTTTTTTTCTACTTCCTCTGATAATTTTCTATTTAAAACCATTATATGTTCTTCTAGATCTTGTTAATTTGACAATTGCAAAGAGTCCATACCCCTTATTAAACCTTCTTCTTGATTCGCATTATTTAACGCCATTAATTTTCCCATCATCACATCCATCTTTTCTTCCATTATTGTCTGTCTTTCTTGCATTCCTATTAATATGTCCATTATAATCTTATCCCTGTTTACCCTGTCGTGCCCCTTTTCATGTATGGTAATTACTGGACCTACTCTTGCCCTTCCTTCTTCCAAAAGTTGCTGACTTCTTTGCTTTACTGCTGTTATATCTTCCATTTTTGTGCTCTGTTTCTTGCTTACAACCAATACTACTTCTGTTCGCCCCACCGATGGCCTTGCCAAAAATATGCTATGAATAGTGGTTTGTGGATATTATGCTACCATCCACAACTAATCTTCCCAACTAGAATACTCAGCCAGTTGATTTCCAAAAAAAATGGGACTTCTTACTTCTCAGGGTTCCAAAAAGGAAATACGTGTTCTGTTGAAAATACTTGGCGCCAATAAATAAATCACACTAATTTATTTATATATATTTTCTGAGTTACTTATATTTTAATAAATGATCAGTAAAGGTATTAGAAATTAAACGAGCACAGGATAAAATTTAAATGAATATTTAATACAAAAAAATCAAAAAAGAAAAAAAAAACTATCTTTATAAAATATAAAGATATTGTATCTTTCAATGACACAATGAGGTAAAATATATCCACTGTAAATTGACAGCTAAGTGGATTAAAACTTCCTCTAAATTACTCCAAACAACTTATCTAAAAAATAATAAAATTTATTTTGAATTTCTCCCCAGAGAACCACACTGTATAATCAAATTTAATACACGACCAAATCTACGCATGTGCAAACATCAAACACATGAAAAAATACCCTTGACTTCCAAACGACAAAGTTTTACAAAGTTATATTTTTTTACATAGAAATTTAAAAATTTTCTTTATTATTTATTTCTACCAATTAAGACTTTTAACTAATTATTAATACAATTGATATACTTTTAAAAGCTTTTCTGAATTAAGACGTCTTATAAATCTAATTTTACTTACATAAAAAATTATAAGAGACACGGGAATTATACGGGAATTGAATATAAAATACCATTAACTAATTAACACAATCAATTCATCCAGAATTAAATTAAATATATATATATATATATATATATATATATATATAATAACATCTTGACCTTGGTATGATATGGTAAACCTAATCAGTAAGCGATTAAAGGTCTGTATATTACTTCAAAATATATGTAATTAAAAAACTCTACATGTTTCGGCTGTGTACGCCTTTATCAAGAGAATACAAAATATGAGAATACATATTTTGTATTCTCTTGATAAAGGCGTACACAGCCGAAACATGTAGAATTTTTTAAATACATATATTTTGAAATAATATACAGACCTTTAATCGCCTACTGATTAGGTTTACCCTATATAAATATATATATATATATATATATATATATATATATATATATATATTTTTTTTTTTCAAAGAAATACAACGTTCTTGTCTAAGGGTAAAACTTCGTCTTCCCCTCAATATATCTCTCTATCGCTTTCACATAAAGACGACCTCCAAAAATCAAGTTTTTTATCTTAGCACATTTTTACATATCGGATATCCACAAATAATGTACATTCATTTTTAATAAATGTTAAATATTATTTAGGGAAAAATCCATAACAATATGTAAAATATGTAATTGGAATTGTATTTTCTTTTTTTCCCTTTTAAGAATTGTAAAATTTTTGTTCTCTGACATTATTGTTATTATAGCATGTCAATAAAAAATAAATTTTTTCTATATTTACTTTTAAAAATATTTATACTCATATATGATATAAAAGCACTATTTAAGTTACATTTGAATGTGCGGCCCGCATAAAAAAATTTATTTTGAAAATGGCCCGCAGTCCGTAAAGGTCGCGGGCCCCTGATATATACAATAATGCTAATACATCATATTACGTTCGGTTTATTTATCCATCTTAACCGAACCGAACCTGACCCGGTTCGACCGGAATAGAGTTCAACCCAACCCGTTTTTAACTTGAATAGACTCCAAACCAATCCAACATAGCCCCTGAAACCTAATCTGCCTCCTACACTCCAACCTCTGTGGGGAGTGCCAACCCACGCCCTGTGGGGTGTTAGCCTGGATTGATTTGACCCGAGGGGACCTCAACTCTTGTAGCGTTGTCAACATAATCCGTTTTAAGATGAATATACCTCAACCTTTTTTGAGTCGAGTTGACCTCACCTCAAGTCGACATTATCAAAGAGGCTAATGAAACTGTTAGGTATCTGATAGAAATAAAAAACAAATAATTAACCTGTTCCTAAAACAGACAATGAACAGGTACCTGACAGATATCTGTTCTTAAAAACAGAAAATGAATGGAAGCCTGATAGATACCAGTTGTTTTTCTGTTTTACATATATTATCTGAAAATGTATTTTATAGTTAAGTATTTTTATTATAAAATCTTTATCGCCCTGTACATGTTAAAGGTATTATAGATCTAGAATATTACATTGATTCATAATGTTAACATGTGGTTAGATAGTATATGTCAAAAAATGTATTATCTTGTAATTCTGAAACATACTATAATATCTAATGAGAATTACTTGTTGTGGTTAGAAAGCGGCAAAAGAATTTTGTTTTGTTTTAGGTCCTGATAATGATCCGCTATTAAAGCCATTTGTCATCGAGTTAAAAGTGAGAGTCGGTCCGAGCTGTAGTCGTCATGATATATAATTTATCAGTTTTGTGTTTATGAATTAGTTGCTGAATTTATAAAATAATGGGTGGGAAACCTGAACTTTATTTTGATATGGGGGTAGCTGTCATCACGCTTTATTTATGTCTTATAAAAGAAGCTGTAGACTTTGCGGTAAAACAAGAAAGATTAATGAAATCCCTGATACAAATCGCCTAGGAGATGAAAATATAGTATTAAATTATTGTTGTCAATTGAAACCATAAAGTGTTAGAAACGTCACGACATATTTACTGAAATTTTAGACAATGTATGTTAATAAAAGCATATCTGTTTTCAAATATAAATTAGAGTAGCTCAATAAATTTTCACAATTAAATATATACCACATGATCTGAACATATTCATAATTTTCACCTGTTATAGAATTGAGAAATTTTGTTCAGTGACTATCAGTCCAGTAATATAATTATCACAAAAACATCATTTAAACAGTTTCTAAGCAGCTTTTAAACAGCTGCTAACAGTTTTTAAACGGTTTTGAACAGCCTCTGATGGCTTTTAAACAGCTTCTAGTTGCTTTTAAATGGATTTTAAATAGCTTTTAATGGCTTTTAAACAGCTTTTAGCAGCTTTCAAACAGCTATTGGAACAGATATGCTGTTTCAAGGCGGGCGTTGAGCAGCTCTGGAACAGGTTCAAATTAATCTGAACAGATATTAGCGTGTGGAGGTGTCAACCTGGTTTGACTTGAATAGAGTCCAATCCAATCCTAGGTTTATGTAGAAAACGTAAATCTATAGGATATCGATAACTATCATCGACAGATATTTACTGTGATATGAGAAATAATATATCTAAATTTGATATAACAAACTTTTTGATTCATAATATATACCTCAAAATAAGGCCTCTATGCACTCCAAATAATTTCAATATATTAGGTAAGCATCTTCTCCTATTACATTTCTTCAAAATATTATGTTAACAGGGGCAAATCAATTAGAACATAGTCTTCAAAATTGTTAAGGTAAAATTTATAAACTTTCCAGCATATATACTAATATATATGATATATAATAGGAAAACATGACTGGAAAACTAATATTATGAGTGTGAATTATTGAAGATAAAATATCCTAGCGTTTAGCTGACTAAAAGGATTACGAAGGGAGGACCATAAAGTAATTGTGAAGTAGTTGCGGTTGAACAATTCCTGGATAAATAAACAGAACGTAATATGATTTATTAGCATTATTGTATATATGATAGTAAATAAATTAAACAATAATTATTCAATACATATTTTTTATTTCTGCTATACACAAACATATATTTAATATTTTAGTTTACAAAAATAACAATTAACTTTAGCTGGTGGAAATCCATCTATGTAGTCACTTTGATGGGGTTGGTTATAATGAGAATCACAAGGTAAATAATCTGCTAGCGCTTTTTTCTTCCTTCGAGAAATCTTATGCCAGTTTTGCTTCAAAGATTCTGCTTTCACATTTGTTTGAAGAATTGTGAGTGGTATGTGACGGATTGTTGTTTCGGTTATTCCATCTAGTGATCCAAAATTATCGTCGAATTGCCTGAAAGCTCGATTAAATTTATCTTGATAATTGTCCATTTCTGAGAGTTATCCGCTTTTAATTTTCACTAATTCAACTATAAATATTGTTTTGTAGTTGCTATTTCGCCAGTTCAATATTCTACGTTTGCGATTATCGACTAATTAGAAAGATACAGCTTCTGATCAACGTATATAACATACTCCCCTCCGTTATCTATAACATCTTGATTATGATTTAATTCTGGATTAGTATATTGTGGATACCAAACTTCAAGCTTCTTTGGAATTGCACCACATAAATTCAAGACGCGCGAAATTTCCATTTGCTTATTATGACTCATATTTGGGTTACAATATTCTAACACATCCACTAATTCCTCGATATCAAAGAATCTTCTATATTGATTGACAGTTGTGTTGTAAACTTGTAGCTTTAACTAATCTACAATGGAGTCCAGTATATAGACTTTATGCTTTTTAAATTATTATGTACTATATGTCTTTATTTTATGTTACAGTTAATAATAACTAGGATATTAAAATGAATTATAATGAATTCATGGACAATGCTTTGACAATGATGGAAGGTGCGATCTCTCAAGAAAACCAGCTCGTGGGACAGTCTACATATATCCTTAATAATAGCGGCTCAAAATGGTTGGTCGTTGGTCTATGTCTGGCAGCTGGATACATACCTATAATACAAATACTTTCTTCCAGTGTCAACATCTTCTTTACTGAGGATGAGTGGGAGGAGTTTAGCAAGACTGACCTAATCACCAGGTCGAAGTTAATATATATAAAGACATACGAGTAATCCGCCTTAAAAGTCGAAATCGGCAAATTGTTCTATGTCAAAATACGTACAACATCCACAACTTGCTAGAATTAATTGATCAAAGTTATCCGTGCTCAAGAGTGCTGATTTTGTACGATTTTATAATAAAACACTTCAGGCATGTTTACAAATAGATGGTGA
Source organism: Melolontha melolontha (assembly GCA_935421215.2). NCBI lineage: Eukaryota > Metazoa > Arthropoda > Insecta > Coleoptera > Scarabaeidae > Melolontha > Melolontha melolontha. The sequence continues at coordinate 67,943,142 of OW285239.1, forward strand.
TTTACATTATCATATTATTATGAGATGTCCTTAAATGCACTATATATATATAATATATGAAGCATTGTATTTACATTATAACACTCTACATTGCGATTTTGAAGTATGTAATGAAATTGGGGAACTAATAGATAGATATATAAAATTATAGAAAATAATGTTATTTATATATATTTATGTTTCAAATTGCTAAATATATCATGTAACTACTGGTTGATATTTTTACCTTTAAACCCGCCTCACTAGGAAGATTTTATCGGATTATATATTCAAACTATATATATATATATATATATATATATATATATGAAAAATTTTGTGAAAAACTTATCTGCGCGGAATGTGCATATATCGATATTTCACTGTTTTTTACAGATCATCAGTGCACCTTACCGAAGACAGACATGATATTCACTTCTATACTACGTGTATATATACGAACTGTAATGAACTTCATGTGTATGAGAATTAATAATTATTAAATGCAACAAATTATAGCGACAATCGCATGTAAAATGAGATTTAATAATTATTAATTCTCATACACATTGTTGGGGCAACTATTGGAATTGGTCGTCGCTCCTATGTTGACTCACCACGCACGGGTTGTAAGGCCGTATACGCACTAATTTATTTAATCTTCGGTGACAGTTATTAATGAAATGCGGCACATCCAATTTAAAACCTTTATTTACATATATACATTAATTCATACATGAAATTGTTGGTAAAGTAAGGTTGTTATCTTGAGCATTGTTCTTACGAGAATTGTAAGAACGTTGTTCTGTGGCAAAAATAGCCACTCGACTTGTCTTAGTGACTTGCTTTATTGTAATGCTGCTGTAGTCATCGCGCGCAGACCTATTTAAAGACCTTTTAAACATGGTAAGCAAAATTTACCCTTTCCCTTCCATTAACAAAATAGGCCACATGCGGCTAAAATGATCAACAAAGTTCGGCAAGTTACAAAGAACCGCTCTGATTGTAAACCGTGCCCACAATGCAAACGTTGCATCTAGTTCTTGAATCTATCTGTATACATGGCTTAGCACGTTCATTATTAAAATAACATAATTTGAAACGTATCAAATACTATAATTTAAAACTCATTTTTGAGAAGGCGGCAATAAATAACTGCCGGTAGAATAACATTGGTATACATGTGGAGGCACGTTAATCGATAAATATAACTTGAAACTTATTTACAAAAATGAAGCGATAAATAAGCGCCGGTGTAAACAACGGTTACAAATATGCGTGCGGCAGTTTATTGAACGCAGACATATACAAAATACAAATATGCGTGCGGCAGTTTATTGAACGCAGACATATACAAAATACAAATATGCGTGAATATATGTTGACAAAAACGTAATACATTTATGAAACGTCTGCATCTTGATATAATAAGAAAAATATAATTACATATACAGAAGGTTTTAATTTTGTTTCTGATTCTTATATTTAAATACTAAAATCTAAGCTTTTATTAAAATGAATAATACTTATATTTAATATATAATGTAAAATTAATAATGTTTATGTTTAAAATATCATATATAAATTGGTTTCGCTATAAGACGAAACATACTGCCCGCCTTGAAAGTATGCACTTTCAATAAAACAATGATCTGATATGAAACGGGCGACACTGCACTTGTTTTAATTGTCATTTGTCTCTAGCGGAAGTATATATAATTTGGCTGTGGGTCTCTTCAAAATGTTTTTGTGGAGGCGAACACTTGCCGTACGGATAACACCATCCTGCCCGGGATGCAGTTCCACGATGCGTCCGGTAATCCAATGCAGCGGGGGAACATTGTCTTCCTTGACAAGCACGAGTTGTCCTATGGAGAAAGCGTTTTCGAGGTTCTGCTTCCATTTCCCTCGCGGCTGAAGCTGACTTAAATATTCATTGACCCATCTCTTCCAGAAATGCTGTTTGATTTTTTGAATATGCTGCCAACATGACAAACGATTTAATTTTGTATGAGTTAAATCAGGTTCTGGTATCGCCATAAGAGAGTCTCCAATCAGGAAATGACTGGGGGTTAAGACAGATAAATCATTAGGATCGTTGGTTAGAGGAGTGAGAGGACGTGAGTTAAGAACTGATTCGATTTCGGTTAGCAAGGTATAAAACATTTCATACGTTAGGCATGCCTTACCTGCTGTTTTGATTAGGTGCTGTTTCATTGACTTTACTGCAGCCTCCCAAAGACCTCCAAAATGAGGAGCTCTTGGAGGAATGAAATGCCAACTTATACGTTCTTCGATCAGTAATTCAGATAATCGCTTGTTAATTTGCGATAATAATTTGCGCATGCCTTCCAGTTCCTTATTAGCGCCTACAAAGTTTGTCGCATTATCGGAGTATAAATTCTGAATTTTTCCTCTGCGTGCTACAAAACGTTTCAATGTATTTAGAAATGCTTCTGTAGATAAATCGCAGACGGGTTCTATATGAACTGCCTTTGTAGATATGCATACAAATATAGCTACATACATTTTAATGTTTTTACTGTTTCTTCGCTTGCTTTCGCGAACTTGGAACGGTCCGCAATAGTCAACGCCACAGTTTGCAAATGGACGTGCAGGCTGTATACGGTGAGCTGGCAAATTTCCCATCAAATATTGATTTCCATATGGTTTTGCCTTAAAGCAACTAATGCATCGCCTCACAATTTGCCGTACGTTAGATTTTAACGATAGCGGCCAATATTCTGTTCTGATCGCTGCCATGGTTCCTTGTATCCCTGCGTGTAGCTGTTTTTTGTGGAAATATTCAATTACCAACTTTGTAAAAATGTGTTTTCCCGGAAGTAATATCGGATGTTGATGTGAGTATGCTAGTTTTGCGTTCTTGAGTCGACCTCCAACTCTGATAATGCCTTCGTCGTCGATAAAAGGATTTAAACAAATAATGTGAGCCTTTGAGTTCACCGCGTTATTTTTTTGTAGTTGTTTTAATTCATTGCTGAAGCACTCAGTTTGAACTAACTTAACTATGCATTTCTGAGCGGCGGTAATTTCTGACGAGAGAAGTGAGCCTGTAAAGGCATATGTGCCGGTTTTTTGTCGGGACATAATATTACATTTAAAGCGCAGACAATACGCTACTACTCTTAAAAGTTTTGATAAACTTGAATACTTGACTAATATAGACTTAAATGATGCTACTGAATTTTGAGCGCAAATAAGAGTTGCTGACTTTTCTTCTGGAACGTTTACAATTTCTGGAATTTCAGAAGGAATGACACAATCTGTTTGTAGCCAGTTAGGACCATGCCACCATAAGTTATTATCGAATAAAGCATCTGGTAACATACCCCGTGATATGATATCGGCAGGGTTGTCGCTTGATTTTACATGATTCCAAGCAGCAACATTGTTTAATTCCCTGATTTCACTAACGCGATTAGCTACAAAGGTTTTCCATTTTTTGTTAGTTGCCTTGAGCCATGCTAAAACGATTGCTGAATCAGTCCAATAATGAATTGATTGAAATTCTCGATTGATTGTTTCAGTAACCTTATCAATTAGTTGAGCTAGTAATAAGGCTGCGCATAATTCAAGTCTTGGTAATGAGGTACTTTTTATAGGAGCCACCTTTGATTTGCCGCATAATAGATTACAAGAAATGTTTCCTTCGTAATCAATACCCTTGATGTAAATGCACGCCCCGTAAGCCACTTCACTAGCGTCACTGAAGCCATGCATTTCTAAAATAGATATGTTTTTTGTGTGTATTACCTTTCTAGAAATGGTTCTAGACGATATGTGGTATATGTCTTTCTTGTATTGTTCGAATTGCACGTGTATGTCATGAGGAACGGATTCATCCCATGCAATTTTCAATTGCCACAGTTTTTGGATTAATATTTTACCTATGACAATAACAGGGCCGATTATTCCCAATGGATCAAATAAACTGGCGATAAAGGAAAGTATCGAGCGTTTTGTTATTTTTGTGTTTGAAATCGTATTTGGCAAATTATACACTAAATTATCCTGCTCTGAGTCCCATGAAAGGCCTAGTGTTTTACTGTTTTCCTTTTCTAATGACTGAAGGGGATTGACAGTGGAATTTATTGATAAATCGTTGAAGATTTCAGGATAATTTGAACGCCATTTACGCAATTCAAAGCCACCTGTTTGAAGAAGAGCTGCTGTTTGCGTGATTGTGTTTTTTGCTTCTTCTATAGAATCCGCGCCTGATATCAGATCGTCTACATAAAAATCTCTTAACACTGTGGACGCGCCAATGGGATAATTATGTTTTTCATCTTCAGCTAATTTATGAAGGCACCTGATTGCTAAAAATGATGCAGAAGCGGTTCCGTACGTGACAGTGGAAAGCTCATAGATTTGTATCGGTTGATTACTGGTTTCTCGAAACAAAATTCTTTGAAATGGCCTGTCCTGTTCGCGAACCAATACCTGCCTATACATTTTTGTTATGTCGGCAGTTATAACAATTTGATGTGTTCGAAAACGAATTATGATACTAAATAAATCTTGTTGAATGGTGGGGCCTACCATTAATTTATCATTCAATGATACTCCCGTGGATGTTTTGGCGGAGCCATCGAAAACAACACGCAATTTAGTTGTTAAACTAAATGGTTTTTCAACGCCGTGATGCGGTAGATAATAACCGTGAGACAGATTGAATGAAGGAGTTGAATTGTCAACGAGTCTCATATGATCTAATTCTAGGTATTCCTTTAAAAAGTTCGAATATTGTTTTTTAAGACCGGGATTTTTGTTTAATCGCTTTTCTAAGTTATAAAACCGTTTTAGTGCAAGGCTATAAGATTCACCTAGTGGATTGCTATGGTTTGTAAACGGCAGGCTTACTATAAAGCGCCCGTTATTATCGCGAGTGGTATTTTCTAGGAAATTGTTTTCGCAGCTTTGTTCCTCTGGTGTAAAATTGATTTTTTTTGAACATTCTTCTAACTTCCAGAATAACTTAAGCCTTTCATCTAATGACGTTTCCAGTGAAAGATTACAAAGTGACCCGGTTGACAGTGACATGTTACCAGTGAGAGAACCTGATACTATCCAACCAAAGTGCGTTTTTTGCAAACATGGATGTTTGTCGTTAGACTTGATTTGGCCTATACACAAGATTTTCCAGAACAAATCTGCTCCTAACAGCATATCAATAGGCCTTGAAATGTTAAAATCGGGATCTGCTAATCTAATATTTTTTGGAATATTAAATTTGTTACAATCAGTCGTTCTGATTGGAAGGTTTTCAGTAATTTTATTAATTACCAAGCATTTAATGTGGGATTGAAATGCATTGTATCTTGATTTGATTTTAACATGCACGGCACTATTTATTTGTGTAGGTGACTGATTTATACCAACAACTGGTATTTGATATGGATCGGGTTGTAATCCTAATCGATCAACGCATGATTTAGATATAAAGTTCGACTGCGAACCAGAATCTAGCAAGGCTCTGCATGACTGCAGAGTACGATTTTTGCCATATATGTGAATTATGGCCGTGGATAAAAATACCTCTGAAGCTACCTGTTCATTAGAGCAATGATTATTGATAGTTGCATTTGTAGCTTCTGATGATGTGGATGGTTGAGGTGGAGCATTTTCTTGTGTATAATGTAATAAAGTGTGGTGTCTTTTGTTGCATTTTTTACAAGACCTACATCTGCATTGTTGAACTGAATGATTTTCTCGCAAACAATTAATACAAATTCGTTTGCCTTTTATTTCTTTGAATCTTTGTTCTGGTTTCATTTTGAGAAATTTATCGCATTGATATATTAAGTGATTTCCAGAACAGACTTTACAAACTATATTAGTTGTAATATATGAAGTATGTTTATTGACTTTATTATCTTTTGATGATGAACTATTCACTTGTTGTGTGTACTGTCTTGATATCGACTCTAACGTTAAGCATTTTTTGTTTAGAAAATCAGTCAATTGTGCAAGTGTGGGAAGAATGTCTGATATTGGTAACTGATTTTCCCATTCTCTATTTGTAACCGAATCTAATTTAGTTGTGATAATATAAATTAGGAAATGATCACAGTTGTTTGTGGGAAGACCAAGTGACTCTAAGGCACGTGTATTTTTTAAAATACCGTCTTGTATTTGTCGCAATTGTCCTAGGTTTTCCCTTGACATTATGGGCAGATCAAAGATGGCTTTAATGTGTTTTTGAACAATGATTTTCTTATTATTATATCTACATTTTAACATGTCCCAAGCAATAGTGTAATTTTCATTAGAAATTGAAAGTGACTGTAGTATTTTACTAGCATCTCCTTTTAAGGCTGATTTTAGATAATGAAACTTTTGCACATTGGGTATTGAATCATTAAAATGTATTAATGATGAAAATGTGTCATGAAATGATGTCCATTCTTCATACAAACCGGTGAACTCAGGCAACGTAATTTGCGGTAACCGTACGCTATTCGTTTGATTGTTGTCTGTGTTAATTGAGTTAATTGTAGCATTCGGATTAATATTTGCATGATTTTCTAATAATTGGTCAACGCGACCTACCAGCTTGAAATATGTATTTTCAAAGTCATCTGAATCTGTTTCTTGCGTTTTAACATTTTCTAAACAGCTAATTTGAATTTGTAATTCGTGGAACTGATCAAAATAATTTTCTATTTTTTGATAACGCTTTTTCAGTTCAAATATATTAGTATGTATTTTTGTTATCATTGAAACTGTCTAAGTAAGCTTCAAATTTGGTGAGAGCTGCTTTAATGACACCTCTTTTGCATTTTAACGCCTTTAATGTATCGGCATCTGACATTTTGAATAAGGATGGTTATATGTTTATGAAATAAAGGAATTGATTGGAGACCTACCTCTTTGTCTTCAATGATGATAACTCGATGCTATGTGTCGCTGTTATCCGGCTCGAAGGACCATATGTTGGGGCAACTATTGGAATTGGTCGTCGCTCCTATGTTGACTCACCACGCACGGGTTGTAAGGCCGTATACGCACTAATTTATTTAATCTTCGGTGACAGTTATTAATGAAATGCGGCACATCCAATTTAAAACCTTTATTTACATATATACATTAATTCATACATGAAATTGCTATAAGTGCCGACATAACAAAAATGTATAGGCAGGTATTGGTTCGCGAACAGGACAGGCCATTTCAAAGAATTTTGTTTCGAGAAACCAGTAATCAACCGATACAAATCTATGAGCTTTCCACTGTCACGTACGGAACCGCTTCTGCATCATTTTTAGCAATCAGGTGCCTTCATAAATTAGCTGAAGATGAAAAACATAATTATCCCATTGGCGCGTCCACAGTGTTAACAGATTTTTATGTAGACGATCTGATATCAGGCGCGGATTCTATAGAAGAAGCAAAAACACAATCACGCAAACAGCAGCTCTTCTTCAAACAGGTGGCTTTGATCTGCCCATAATGTCAACACACATGAAGTTCATTATATATATATATATATATATATATATATATATATATACATATATACATATACAAGGTGTGTATAAATTGTCGCAAAAGCTACACATAGCGACATTCTTCGTTCGGTTCTGAATAAAAAATCTGAATGTTAAAATGTCGTATCATGCTTCGTAATTTCGTAAATGTCAAAATTTGACAGTAATGATTTTGATTGAACTCACTTTGAAATACAAACTTATTGTTCTACAACGTTGCCAAATGTGTTTTTCGTGAAAGTAGGTTAATGAATAAATGTTTAAAACAAGCTTTTAAATCAAAAAGGAAACGTTTACGAAATAATACTAGTAAAAAATTTTTCTTTAAACTAAATTGCATCTATCTCTATTAACAGATATCGAAGAGCAAAGGTTAGTTACGCACTAAAAGTCTGAACTTCAAGAACCCCGTGAAAACATACGAAGCATGATACGACATTTTAACATTAAGATTTTTTATTCAGAACCAAACGAAGAACGTCGCTGCGTGTAGCTTTTGCGACAATTTATACACACGTTATATATATATATATACATATATATATTTTGCAAGCAGATAATAATAATTCAAAATCTAATAATTCGCTTCTTGGTTTTACAGCCATTCTATATTTTCTATAAAATTTCATTACAATCCTAAAAACTTAATAGACGCCCATCTTTCAAACCATACACTATATATATATTTTCAGCAAGTAATTCTACATACAGATACTCGGCTTAAGTTGGGTTTGGTTGACTTACACTCCCCTGTATATACACTTTTTAAATATGTAATTTTAAATTTAGATATAAATTTTCACTTGACAGTTTTCAAACTCCACTATATATATTTTTATGAGATACCATCTTTGAAATCATAGTGTATATATACTTTCTTAAACGAGAAATTCTAAATCGTGAAGTTTCATTAAAATCCTAAAAAAATTATATACCGCCCATCTTTGAAACCATACTGTGTATGTACATTTCAAAAACAAATAATTAGTTGGGATAGATTTGGGGTATGTTGGGATAGGTTCGGGCTGATTGAAGATAAGTTTGGGGTAATTCGGGGTAGGTTCGAGTTATCTTGGGTGAATTGGAATAGGTTCGAGGTGATTCGGTATAAGTTCGAGGTAGGTTAGGTTAAGTTGGGATAGGATCGTATTGCGTCGGTAGACGGTAAAACGCAAACTAGAAGAAATTGCTGTTTATGTAATAATTGATATTTTGTATACTTTATAGTTTTGATTTGTAACAGACGAAATTGTTATTTATGTAATAATTGATATCTTGTGTACCTTTTCGCATAAATGCTATAAATGTCACATCGGGGTAAGTTCGGGATATGTTAGGATTGATTTGGTATATGTTGGATTGATACATCAGAATATTAAAACCTTATTGATTCATTAAATGCTCTGTACATGTTTGAAATATTATATTTACATTTCAACACTATGTATTTTGATTTAGAAGTTATTGTGATTGATAATTATTATATATGTTCGAAATATCTATATTTTTTATTTGTGTACGTTTTCGTATAAATGAATAAATATTAAAAATAAAAATGTTAAATTAATTTGTCTTTTATTTTAAAACTAACTAACATTCCTATCTTTCCTGCGAGTTAAATCATGTTTCATATTCCTACATTCTGGAAACAATATATATATTCAAACATATTGCATTTAACGCTGAACATATATTTTCTCAGGTTTGTTACAGTTTCCTTCTATGTTGAGTTGGCCCGCTTGCTGCTAGCGGACACCACTTAGGATGGCTACAGTTTACCTGTTAATTATTCTATGTTGGGTTGGGTCGCTTGCTGCTAGGCGGGCGTCACTTGGGTTGGTTGCAGTTTCCTAGTTTATCTTGTTGGGTTGGTGACTAGTCATAGTGGCGGTCCCACCACTTACCGCTAGATGGCGTCGCGTGAGTTGCCTGCAGTTTCCTACTATTTCATAGGTTGCGTCACTTGCCGCTAGGTGGCGCCACTTAGGTTGGTTGTAATTTCCTAATTTATCTTGCTGGATTGGTGAGAAGTCAAAGTGGTGGTCCTACCACTTGCTGTTAGATGGCGCCACTTGGGTTGGCTACAGTTTCCTACTTTTTAGGTTTTGTCGCTTGCTGCTAGGGGGCTTCATTTGGGTTGGCTGCAGTTTCCTACTTTTTGAGTTGGGTTGGGCAGCTTACCACTAAGTGGCGCCTCTTGGGTTGCTACAGTTTCCTACTTCTTGAGTTGGGTTGGTGACTGTTGAGAGTGGTGAGGTGGTGATCTCAAAACCGGCCAATTTCCTCTACTATTACGTGATAACAGTTAGAAGGAAAGTAAGACTATACTATTTCATATTCTTTTTTTTATTATAAAGTCGCAACATAAATCATTTATATCATCATATAAAATTGTCATCCAAATGTGCGCCTTGAATAAATCAGTCCATCACAGTAATATAAATATATCTACATATTTATATATATGGTAAATTCAATTTTTTGGAGATTTAAAGTCTGCTTTTACTTCAAAATGTATATATTTAAAACAATCCTACATGTTTCGGCAAGTGATGTCTTTTTCAAGAAATATTTTATATTCCTTGAAAAAGGCATCGTCTACGTCTAAGTCTACATTTGGACTTAAACCCAAGTCTACGGTTTGCCGGACTTGCTTTACCACCTAAGCCACGATAGACCTTGGTTCAAGCTATTTAGAAATGCATTATAGAGTAACAGTGTTAATGATTCAGATGTCAGTTATTGAATGTAAATGTCAGGTTTGACAGCAGAAGTCAGTTTTGAAAGCATACGTCAGTTTTTATAGCAGATGTCAGTTATTGAAAGCAAATGTCAGTTATTGAAAGCAGATGTCTGTTTTGAAAGCAGATGTCTGTTGTGAAAGCAAATGTCTTATTCTGAATTAGCGCCTTCTTTTATTTTATTCCGTTATGTTTATTTGGGACTAAACTGTAGTAGTTTCGCTTGCGTGTGTATATCTTCACATACAATCATTACGTATTAGTTTTTCTTCGTGGTCTTCCTCCCCTCTCGATTCTCGAGTGGCGATAACTTCTAGACGGAAGAGACTGAGATCGCTATCGATAGAGAGAAGGTTAATGGTTGTCATTCGTCATTGTTTTTTAACGGCTTATTGTAGGGCTTGATTGCTTTAAGTAGTATTCTGTTTTTTTTTGGGCAGCCCTCTCGAGCGACGTTATAATTTAGTTGCTACAATTTTTTAATTGTAACTACAATTACCCGGCAGGGGATTTCTTGATGACGTTTAGAGCCGATTGACTCCTTCTCTACGACACACTTATTGTGTTGATAACCATCAGACATTATCCTGGTGTCTTTTCCTCTACCGACGCAAACGTCGTTCACAGGAAGGAAACCGATGAAGCTCACAAACATCCCGATTGCTGGAAAGACACGGACACAGCTAAGCCCTTAAAATATTCCTTTATTAATTTAAACTGTAATGTTTTGCAATTAGTTTTCTTTGTTGAAATTTTTTAGATTCTATTTGTCTTTGTTTAGTTATTTAACTTAGTTATTGCGTCTTTACACACATCATTTTAAAATTTTTAGTTAGTCAATTCAATTGCCTTTCTAATCAGTTTATCTCATTTAAAATTGCAATACGTATCCTTTTTTTTGTTTGTTAAATTTATTTCGACAGAGTTTATTTAAATTACAAATCTGTTCCTCACGGGGACAAGAACTTATTTTTACTTCGAAAATATCGAGAGAGTTGTTTTTTTGCTGCGCTTTCTTTAGCGTAGAAAAGTTGGATATTATTTTGTGTGAATTAAACTTGTTTTCTAGATTTGTAAATCTGTACATTAACATTTTTTTTCTCTAATTATATCTAACCGTTAACTTTAATTAATTATATTCTCAGACCACAACTTTGCGAATTTGCACTAATTTATTACTTATCAATATTTCCATGTAACAAAATCTCTCTATATGTACCGGGTCAGTTCAAAAGATCGAACTTTCCATTTTTGGTTTTAAATTATCTGCGAACAAACGAAACACGTATTTTGCTGGGGTGTGAACTTTTGTGCACAAACGGTCTGTTAACATACTTAATTTGTCTTTTTTTTTGTAACTAGCAAAATTTAATTATTTTTTTTATTATTTTAAGTTGGTGTCATAATTAAAGTCTAATTACATCTGGCAGAAATCCGCAGGGGCGGGTAGATGGGGCAATCCTCGTCGCCCGAAACTTGAGTTCCTCTCAAGCAAGTTGGCGCCCAAAGCAAATTAAATTATTGTAGTTTTCCTCATTCCCTTTAATTTTACTTTAATATATACAGGTATCAAAATTATACTTATCCGTTGATAATTCATAAAAAAAATTATTTAAAACAGTAATTTCGACAAAATAACCGGTTAGAAAAGTGTATAAACCTTTAGATCACCGTTTAAACATATTTTTATATGCATAAAATGATTTTCCGTTGAGATATACGTCATAGCATCGTCAGGTAAAGCTCACCCTAGTGCCTAAGTTTTTAGAACGTAATAAAGATAAACGTACCTGGAAACATCCAAAGTGTCAAATATAATGTACATTGTACCAGACATAAAAGAAAACAAGCCGAATCCTCCAAGCTTATCCTTTACTCCTCCTGACTGCCTATCGAGACTCAAGCCGAAGTATCCACCTTTCCTTGTGCCTGCTGCCATTCCTACAAACACAGGTTCATTAGATATATTTAAAGCCATTAGCTTCATTCTATATTATGACATTTAAAAATAATTAGAAGGTATCTTGATTTAACTAAGATATAATATTCTTTTAAATATAATATACTAAAGAATAAAATCTATTTAAAATACACATAAATTTACTTACCAGTAGTTACCGCCTATTTTAAACAATAATATTAGATTACTTGGTATTTAATTTATAAACATGTCCACATTATTAGTTTTAATTCTATTTCATCACAAAATTGCAATTTACAAATCGACCGAAAGAGTTCAAGTATTTCAACATATGTGTATAGTTTTCTTTAATCCAATAAATATTTAATATTTCAAATATAAAAATGGTGTTATTTATTCATGCTCAGTGAAATCAAAATTATCAATAATGTTTGTGTAATTTTTACAGCCAAATTTGAATGTCACTAACCACCGTGATCTTGAGATTAGAGAATTTAATATTCTTTATTCATTTCATGCTCTCCGCGACATCTATATTTAACTGTTTCATTGGCTGTCGATCCTTGTATGTTCTATAAGACGTTGTATTTTTATCGTACTTCTTCGCTGCTTGTCCCGCTTACAATTTTCATGATCTTCTTTATGCGTCTAATGTGATTGAAGTTACAGTTTTCAAAGCAAATGTAGGTCTAAATGTAGGTCATCGACGCTCTCACTCTGGCGCATTGTTTTATACATCTTTAATATTTGTTTATTTAACTGTATATTATTAATCTTCAAATTCGACTAAATCTGGCCGTCGTCATTTTGTTTGCTTATATTGTTAGCAATACATACACTTCTTCTTTATGAATATTATCTGCCATTTAAAGAATTATTTAATGAGTTAGAAAACATGGTAATATTCTTTCGAAGCTTATAAATATTATTGATTCATTTCCGATGACATATTAATCTGGCTTATTCTAATTTAATAAGCATTGGATACATTATTTAATATTTATGAACGTAAGTACATTCGATTGTTATCAAAATACATTTTAAATAATATTTGCATTTGCTACAGGTGTTTATTATCTTTCAAATTGCCTCATGAATACTATCTGACATCAGATCGTAAATTATATGGGTTTATTTTCATTTAAAGAAACCAACGTTTGTGAATAGTTTACACCTTATTAAAACTATATTGTAAACGAATGGACATTTAATAAAGAAACTTACAAATTGCACATTCGATATTAATTTGCGATACTAAAAATGAGTTCTAGTATTCCTTTTATTATATTGGTACGCAAGCAAGTGTTTATATTAAATTAAATTACAAATATTGTTGATTCTTAACATAACCTATAACTTATCAACATTATATATTAAATATAATGAAGGAAAAACGAAAAATTTACAAATCGATTTTTCTAGAAAACGGTGTATCCTACCGACTTAAAGTAAGAGTACCTTTTAATACTGGAATACCTGAAAATTTAATAATCTAGTGTCACAAATTCTTAAAAGTTAAAGACAAAAAAGTTATGCCTTAAAATAACCGTCGACCTACCCAAAACGGACGCCTATGACCGGTACTAGAAATTCGCAATTGATGGAATCGATTCATCTCTGGAGGATAAATAAGCATACAAGTTTTTGTTTTTCTAAATAGAAGCGTTCTGGAGGAATTAAAAAAAATAAATACAAGGCGCCATTTTCAAAGAACTCTAGCTCCCTTAGGAATCATTTTCGGACTAGGTGAATTTGGGTTTAATTGTCTTAAAATTATCTGAGGAAACTCCGGACTTCGTTTGTCAGGAGAGTTTCTGGACACCCTGTATATATATATATATATACAGCGTTAGTCAAAAGTCCCGGAACGGTCGAATAACTTTGTTATTTGAAAATTATGATTTCTGAAATTTGGTATGGGGGTATAGTTAATATAAATGCATTTTATGCAATACACTTAATATTTTTTTCACTTCCGGTTTAATCGGCAATACGTCCAACTTTTTTTTTTTAAATGGAACGGCAAGTTTTTTTTAACACTATTGAATGCAAAATAAAAAACAACGTTCAGGAAGTTTTAAAATGTTTATTTTTATTCACAAGAAAACAGTTAAAAAATTAAAAAAGTGTCCTAATACAGAAAAATTAAGGTACCTGTCTATTCAGGTTGCAATTACAATAATTGTTCAAAATGCTCTCCATTTACAATTTGACAAAAATGTAAACGGTCAGTAAAATTTCTTATTGAATTTTGTATTTGTTCTGGAGTGATGCGATTGGCTTCTTGAACTATTCTCTCTTCCAATTGTTCAAGATTATGGGGACGATTTTTGTACACTTGACATTTCAAGTGACCCCAAAAGAAAAAATCTAATGGCGAGAGATCTGGCGAACGTGCTGGCCATTCGAATGCTCCTCTACGTCCGATCCAACGTCCCGGAAAAATGTCATTCAAATAATCGCGGACATTATGGGCAAAATGGGGGGGAGCTCCATCTAGTTGAAGCAAAAAATGTGCATTAGGGTGATCACCTATGTTTGCATTTGGGAAGAGGGCCGCAAGTGCTGGAACAATCTCATTTCGCAATAAATTTAAGTAGACGTTGCCAGTTAAATTTCCTCTTATAAAAAATGGTCCTATGATGTTGTTTCCAACAAGACCAGCCCAGACATTCACCTTTTGAGGACGCTGTGTATGGACTTCTTCAATCCAATGCGGATTTTCAATTGACCAGTAGCGACAATTATGTCTGTTTACAGTGCCGTTGAGACAAAACGTTGCCTCATCTGAAAAAATGATGTAATCTAAAACATTAGGCTGCTGCTCGATCAATTCCGTCATTGTTTCGCAAAATTGTAGTCTACGATCTGGATCATCTTCAGTTAACTCATGGACGGGATACATTTTATAGGCTTTCATTTTTGCTGATTTAAGAATTTTATGAGCAGATTTTTGAGAGATCTCATGAATTTGACCTAATTCTGATGTGGACACGTGATGATTTTCTTCCACTGTAAGTAACACATACAAACTAGTTTCTTCATCTATTGCTGTTAATGGACGTCCCCTTCTAGGTAAATCCTTCACCTGACGAAATACTTCAAACTTTTGAATTGTTCGGCATACCGTACTTTTACTAATGTGACGATTCGGATAAACAGTATTAAACAAAATACGAACCTCTTCAAAAGAACGTTGACGATCACCGTACCCACGCATCATTAATATCTCAATTCGTTCTGATTCAGTAAGTTTTACTGCCATTTTCAAATGTGTTAATGTCTAAAATAAGTAAATTTATAGCGATCCAATAGTTAAAACGCTTTTAAAATTGTCAAATGTGACAGCAAAAAGAATGAAAACACTAAACAACAACTATTTTCAAAGGTACCTTGATTTTTCTGTATTAGGACACTTTTTTAATTTTTTAACTGTTTTCTTGTGAATAAAAATAAACATCTTAATACTTCCTGAACGTAGTTTTTTATTTTGCATTCAAAAGTGTTAAAAAAATCTGGCCGTTCCATTTAAAAAAAAAAAGTTGGACGTATTGCCGATTAAACCGGAAGTGAAAAAAATATTAAGTGTATTGCATAAAATGCATTTATATCAACTATACCCCCATACCAAATTTCAGAAATCATAAATTTCAAATAACAAAGTTATTCGACCGTTCCGGGACTTTCTACTAACGCTGTATATATATATATATATATATATATATATATATATATATATATATATATATATATATATTTAGATGCGTTCATAAGACAACCTATTTAATTGCGTTCAGTGCCTTTTTCTCTGTTAAGTTTAATCTGCTGTAGAATCATAGTCACATAATCGATTTACTTAGTAATACTGTAATTTTTTCTATCAGTAATTATACCAGGTGCATTTCAAAATACAATCTGTTTCAAGTACGTTGCGTAGTTATTTATGTTCTATTTCATTTATTTAATTGTTATTTAAGTAAAATATACGGCAATATTGTGCATCCAATGTATTTAGTGCACATAATACACTCGTATATAAAAAATAATTTTGCTTCTCAGAATTCTTTTAATTTTGTCTTTGTTTATATCCTTGTTAAATTTGTCGTTGCCATGTGCTCTAATTATTTGTGTCCAAGGATTAATGCCCCTGCAACCTTCTATTCCTATCGCAATATTTGAAGTTAATATTTTCCTATTTCATCAATATATATATATATATATATATATATATATATATATATATATATTTAGTGTTTATAAGAATTTTATTTTTCTTATTTATTTTATTGGCCGTGTCTTAATATTAAAAATAATAGACTTTTTATTGGTTTAGCGACCTTTTATTGAATTATGATGTTTTATTCTACGACGTTTCGACTTTTACTATTTTTCAGTCTTTTTCAAGTATCTAGAAACAAGAATTAATACAATGAGAATATGAGAATTGTGTTTGCTTTTGTGAGATTGAATTAACAATTAAATTAACAATTAAAATTAAAATTAGATTAAAGACTGAATTACCAATTAGATTAACAATTAAAGTTAAAATTTAAAATTAGATTAATAATGAGTAAGGACAATTAAAGTGATTACATCTGTATAAATGAATAGAAAAATTTGAATTAAGCTACAATATTGTAGCTTAATTCAAATTTTTCTATTCATTTATACAGATGTAATCACTTTAATTGTCCTTACTCATTATTAATCTAATTTTAAATTTTAACTCTAATTGTTAATCTAATTGGTAATACAGGCTTTAATCTAATTTTAATTTTAATTGTTAATTTAATTGTTAATTCAATCTCACAAAAGCAAACACAATTCTCATATTCTCATTGTATTAATTCTTGTTTCTAGATACTTGAAAAAGACTGAAAAATAGTAAAAGTCGAAACGTCGTAGAATAAAACATCATAATTCAATAAAAGGTCGCTAAACCAATAAAAAGTCTATTATTTTTAATATATATATATATATATATATATATATATATATATATATATATATATATGTGTGTATATATATAAAATTAATAACCTTTCCAAGAAACGGACATAATTAACATAATCTATAAGAAAATTAGAAGGGAAACCTGAATCCATTGATAGTTTAAGCAACTAATGAAATTACATCAATATGTAAGGATTACTTTTCCGTTAATTTAAGAAATAGAATTTTTTAAAGAGTTAGTTCTGAAGTAAATTTATTAAGTAAACAAATTGCTGTTATCTAAGTTTGATGGTTTACAAATAATATCATATTAAGTAGTCTGTTAGCCTTATTTATAGAAATCATTTTTGGATGTTTCATTAAACGCTTACAAGATTTAAAAAAAACTCGTAATTTCTCAATATAAAAAGATACTTGCATACCTCTGTGAAAATTTAACAATTTCTTTACATTTAATTTAAATTCTCCAATTACGACATGTATTCTATAATTTTAAAATCTAATTAAAGGTCAGAAAGAAAATCACGGAATGTCCTACATTCAACGACTGCAACAAAAATAAATACCGTAAGCATAAATAATAAAATAGACCTCATTATTTACGCTTCTTGACAACTTCTGATATAGGTTGTGTAATAATATCCACACGACTTTTAATTATTTTCAATTCCTGTTGTTGCGCAACAATGAATTAACGTTTTATTTCACATTTTTACCTTCTATTATTCTCTCTGTTATTTAATTACTTTTATTGTAATCTTTTAGATCTTATTACTTGCAAGCGAACCATTGTATTATAATTAAGATTAAGAGATTGTGTCGGTTACGTTTTAGAACACGAGGACAGAGTAAAAAAAGGGAATGAATTTCTCAACTCAGAAACTTTCAAGTGTAATTATTATCTGAATATTAGCAAGACTTTTTAAGTTAGTTTGATTTCAATTATACAATACGTAAATACGTAAATAAATAATTTACACTACCGCTCATATCGCTTCTGATATAAAGAAACAGTATTATTTATTCTATGTATATACAAGGTGTGTATAAATTGGCGTACTAACTATATGTGACAACATTCTTGGTCAAATTTGGAGTTAAAAGTCTTAATACCAAAACGGTGTATCATGCTTCTTGTGTTCTCAGAAAGAATTTTAAAGAAACATACGTTTATCAACATTTGAAAGGTTACCTCTTAAATCGCGCACATGAAGCAAAAAAAAATAAAATAGGGCTTCAAATTACATATTTATTGTGAAAATATTACAAAGTTTTAAAATTTTGTCTATTAAAGATGTGTAATAGAAATCAATGTTATTATTACTAATAAAATTGTTCGAATTGAAATCCATCAGTTTGTAGACATAGCAGAAATCTATGTGATATCGTTTGTACTATTCGCTCAAGTCTTTCTTTCGTGATTTCTAATACTGCGGCTTCAATTCAGGCTCTAACTTCTTCAGCGTTTTGAGGAACTGTAGAATAAACTTTTCCTTTAATTAAACCCCAAACAAAAGATCTAATGGATTGAGATCGGTGGATCTCGCAGGCTATAATTTGGGACCGCCACGACTAATTAATCTGTTTGAGAAGTGTTCGTTCATCCAGTCTTTTACATTACGAGCAGTGCGTAGAGGCTCCATCATGCACGAAAATTATATTACGTCGTGTGTTCAGCGGAATCTCATCGATAACTTGTTCTAAAACAAACATATAAATATTCACCAGCATCTAGACGATTTGGTAAGTGAATTGGTTGAACTGCCCTTTGGTTTATTATTTCCAGCGAAGCGTTAACGGAAAACCTTCTTTAGCGACCGTATTCGCGAAATTCATGTGGATTTTCATTTGGCCAATGATGAAAATTATGAGTATTAAACACACCATCTCTGGTAAACATGCACTCATCACTCCAAAGAATACTTCTTAGAAAGTCACCTTCTTCCTGAATCCTATTTAAGATGGTATTACAAATATTGATTCAAAATAGGTTATAATTTCCGTAGAGGGGCTAAATTTTAGAAACATAGTGTTGATGAAGCAAGTTTTCTCGTAGAACCAAATGAACAGTTTTATTTCTGGGGATATTTAATATAGAAATTAATTGACAGGAACTCGCGAAGGGATCTTCCTGTATTGTGGCTATAATTTGCTCTTCTTGTTGCACTGTACGCTGTTGCTTTGGTCGACCAGCGTTCGTGTTTCTAGAAATAAACTAACCTATTTAACGAAGACGTTGGTCCAGCCTTCGAAATACATTTTTACTTAAATGCCTCCGGTTTGGAAAACGCACTCGATATTCCCGTTTTGCCATGCTAGCATTTCTACGACACAAGCCGTATATCATGTACATATCGGCATATTCATTAAAAGTAAAAATCATAATGTGTAATCAAAACCACAAGTAAATACGGAAATACGAAAACCAACCAAAACTATTCACGAAAAAAAACAGAGATTACAAAAAAAATGAGCAAGTTAAATAAAGTAGGTCAAGTAAGTGTCAAAATTTAACTGTAGAAATGCATTTGATAGGCTACTTATTATTGCTACTTATTGTTTTACAACGTTGTCACATGTGTTTTTCATGAAAATAAGTTAATAAACAAATATTAAAAGGAATTTTAATACCAAAAAGAAGACTTTAACGAAAAAATAATAATAATAGTTCTTCTTTATTCTAAATTGTATCTCTTTCTTTCAACAAATATCGATTAATAACGCTTATTTAAAGACAGAAAGTCCGAGCTTTAGGAACCTCGTGGTTTCAGAATTTTAGATTCCGAATTTAACGAAGAACATCGCCACGTGTAGGTAGTACGCCAATTTATATACACTTTGCATAGATAATAATCTATATAGTTTGGTGCAAGGTTGAGGTTAACAATTAAATTTTTTTGTCTGTACTAGTGTTTCCTGAAGCTCGACTCTGACACCAGAACTTTATTTATTTTCTTCTTTTTTCCATATAATATAAGAACAACGCTAAAACAAAAGAATAGCAATAAATTATGCTTCACCAATACAAAAGAAAAAACAAACCAAACACATGTAATAGACAAGGTATTTTGCAAAAATTGTAAAGGAATATAATAGGCCAAACAAAATAACAATTATAGAAAAGAATAGATAATCAAAAACACAACATTAAAACTAACATCAATGCCACAACTCCTATAGAACATATTTTTGGAAGTGGCTATATTTTCAAATTTTACAACGTTAAAATATTAGAAATGGAAAAAATACAATAAAACACTGATAAAAGAAATGAAAGGACGAGAATGGAAAGTTGGCTTGTCGTGGTAACATGAGTGCCGAGTAGTCTTTAAATAAAATATCTTGGCAATTAATTGTTTAACACATTCAAAAATCATATAAATGCTCTGAATTCAGAAAGAAATAATGGATGTACCAAAATGATTAAATGTAGCGTGCGTGAGCTGCACTTTGAAAAAATTTTTCCTCAATTCGCTATCCTTGAAATTCGGGAAGCCGCCTGTGCAAACAGAAAAATGGACATAATGACTGATAGACAGGCGACTATTAAAGCTGCTATGAATCCAACTACCAGGTCTAAACTGGTGAAACATTATAGACTGGCACAAGACAATATCGTGTCACTCATGTGGAACCCAGGGCGTGAGGAGACTACAGGCAATGAAATGGCCGAGGAACTGGCCAAGGAGAGCTCAAAGAGGAACTTCGTAGGAGCAGAACATGTATATTAAATTACTAAGAATTTCGCTAGAAGGTAGATCTGGTTATGGTTAAGAAAACTCGTATTTTCGGCATTAACTTCTGCTTAAGACATATGTTTCTCCATACTAAGTCACTACTAGAAAAGCTAGAAGATAGGCTTTCAGTCACCTTAATTAGAAAAAAATACTAAAAAACTAGTCTTCATGTAACATGCACTTGTGAGGAACTGAAGGCATTCAAACAGAAACATTTCGGAAGAAATCTATTAAATCGTACGAGAGCATTCAAATATTCCCCGAGGAGGATAGTGGCTTTTATCGAGGACAAGATTAACAGAGTGTCACTGAGAGATCTATTGTTGATAAGGCTCAAGTGCCTGGACTTACTGGCGTCCAACACTAAATAATTAGAAATAACGCAACAATTTCAAACAAACGGTGCATTCTGCAACGTTTTAAAAACAAAGCCAGGTAAATTTAACATAACTCTAAAACAAGTATATTTAATAATTTATAAGGCCACCTGCGATAAGCTTTTTAAGAGTATTTAATAAAAAACACACGTACTCATATAATATTTCCGTTGTACCACTTCTGTATCCTTACGATGCTGAATCAAGAATGACTTATAGTAACTGTTACGATAATATTTTAATGATAATGAAATACTGAATTTAATCATTTTAACGGCTGACTTCTGGTTTATTCATATTTATTGTATTAATCAGAGTTTATTAACGGCCAAAATTAAAGAAGTTGGGTAATTTAAAACCCTCATAACTTTACTGATATTAATTATAGGTCCTATATTTTTCCATTGCACAATTACTATAGAAAGTCATACAGTTATTTTAGAAGAATCGTGACGATTAATTAAGAATTTACTTATTTCATATGAGAAGCGAAATAAAAATTTAGATATTAGTGTATACATCGCTTTTAAGACAAAAAAAGTTCATAAAACTAATTTATGCACTAATATCTAAAGTTTTTAACCAGTCAAGTGTTGCAGGGGTTGCCTTGCTAAATTCGAGAATGCCACTCGGAAAACTTCTTCTTAGGCCTCCCTTTACTATGTGGGCCATAGTTTCTTGCACATATCCACAGTCGCAGAGGCTAGTATCTGCTAGTTTCCATTTACACAACATTGAGTTGCACCTTTCGTGGCCCATGTCTACGCCGACGTGGAAGGGTTACGCCCGGCAGAGGTTCTATAGGATTGGAAATGAATAAATTACAGAAATTAATAAAATTAAAGAAAACCAAAACGAATATTCGGTAGGTTATCCCACGCAGCATCTCTGATATGTTAGTGATAATTTGAAAGGTGTCACGAAGGACTTAAATGAATAAGACGAAGAAATAATAAGATATTTGCATAAATGTAAAATGAACTTTTATGTTGAACTTTCACTAATAGAATCTCTTTTTGTGACACAACAAGCAGCACTAGTTTCGAGAAGGATGCAAACAAAGAAGACTAGATTCATACCATTAACAACTAAAAGAAGGAGTCAATCTTTCCAACTACATCTAAATTAACGGGTATTTGAAGTAGAGACAAATAAAAACAAATATAAAAATCAAATCACTGTTGTAAAATCTCGAAAAATATATCAATGCTATTATTTACAGTGCTAAAGATTGAAATGTATTATCCGACATAGAACGCGGAACTTACTGAGTAAAATTCAATATTGATATTGAAAGAATAGCACTGATAGACAAACCAGGAGAATTTACAGACACATTGGATTATTGTGACGAAGTAGGTAGCGCCCATTTCAAAAATCTCATAAATTAAGTTGAACTTTATTTGTATGACCCGTATATTTTCTTTTCCTTAACAATTAATAAATAAAAAATACTTTAGACCACAAGTGTTATAGTTTGTTGAAATCGTATTATCGAGGAGAATCCCAAAATGTAAAAAAATAGAGGGCGTTCAATTAAAAAAAGTATAACTTTACTACGTAAGATTTCTTTTGAATATTCTGTATATTTAAAAAATATTTCAAATGATGGCTCTTTATCCCTAATTTCCATGTCAATAATTCTATTACAATATATTTTTTAATTTAACGGCTATTTACGTGGTTCTGCAACTAATAAAAGAACTAACAAAAGGTTTTGACATAATAATTAAAAGGGGAAAAGTGCCTTTAGAATGGAAAACAAGTGTCAAAATCACAATATTTAAAAAAGGCAATAAAGACAACCCTGAAAACTACAAAGGGATCGCGCTGTTAAACACGGCATTGAAATTGCTAACAAAAGTGATATTATAAAAGCGTCAATCGCTATAAATTATTAATTAAGAAAAGAGATTTCGCCCAAATGGATCTACTACTGACGCCATATTCGTTATCAGAAAAAACGTTCGAATTTAACGCGCCAGCCTTTATGTTATTTGCCGACCTACAAAAGGCATTTGATTGAATGAAACTACACGACGTGATAACAATACTATACCATACTATACGTACTACACGTACTATACAACACTATACGTATTCATAAAGTTTTGATAGTAAGAAATGTCACGTACCATAGGCGTGCTGCTTAGAGGAGTAAAATGGGATAGAAAATTATATATGTATATAGCAAATTCAAATTGTAGGCGATTTAAGGTCTGGTTTTACTTCAAAAACTATATATTTAAAACAATGCTACATGTACATGTTTCGGCTAATGATGCCTTTCTCAAGGAATACAAAATATAAATGACAGTATATTAATGTCATATATTTGAGTTGCTATGGATAAAATAATTCAAAGATACATTCCAATTTAATAATAATAAATCATGCTTTGGTATTTCTTTTTGTATTCCTTGAGAAAGGCATCATTAGCCGAAACATGTACATGTAGGATTGTTTTAGATATATAGTTTTTGAAGTAAAACCAGATCTTAAATCGCCCACAATTTGAATTTACGATAACATACTAAAGTCACGAAATAATTATCTATATATATATATATATATATATATATATATATATATATATATATATGTATATATATGTATAGTGTTTAGATCATTTCTTAGCCGTTTATTTTTCAATTAAAAAATTTTGTATGATTTGCTTTGTAATTTGTAGACAGCAATGTTTACATCCGCTCTTACTTTTCATTTACATACATACTAACCTGATATTTGTAAATATTTCATATAAAAGCCGAAAATCTCCAACAATTCAATCAATTGTTATATATATATATATATATATATATATATATATAATAACTTCGTGACCTTGGTATGATATGGTAAACCTAATCAGTAGGCGATTAAAGGTCTGTATATTACTTCAAAATATATATATTTAAAAAACTCTACATGTTTCGGATGTATACGCCTTTATCAAGAGAATACAAAATATGAATGACAGGATATAAATGTCAAGTAATTAAGTTGCTATGGTTTAAATTATTCAAAGATACATTCTAGTAATAATAATAAATCATGCCTTAGTATTCCAAAAAATAGATAACAAGGTGTGAAAATATGTGTTGTTCGCTGCTAGCAATTTGTGTCTCCTTCTGGGTATGAACTTGTGTGTTGGTTGCTGCTGGCAGCTTGCGTCTCTCTATGGGTGTGTGGTTTTGTGTGAGAGCGTAAGTGTAGGGTTTTGTATGTCGGTGCGTTCGTGCGTGTGTTTAGTGATCGGTCGCATGAATTTAGAGAGGTCGGATAACCAGCCGTTGCGTAGGGCCGCCAACCCTTTCCCGACAACTTCTTTACAATTCCGTGCAGTACTTCGACGGTCTGACCCCCGCCCCAACGTCGTCGCGCAATGCACACACCACTAGGACCGGTCCTGGGCGACAACCTGGCTAGGCTGCCGTTAACAGCACACACACGTTCGACGTGTGTGCTATGCCCCCGCTTCGGCGGAAAACGTTAAGATGGCACAAGTGTGACCATCGTCGACCGAGGTAGCCACTAAGAGTGTTCTCTTAGTTGCGATGAGCAACCCCGTACAGGGTGCGCTTCGCCTGTCTGCGCCTTGCCTCGTTGGGGCGTAGGTCAGACCGTCGAAGTACTGCACGGAATTGTAAAGAAGTTGTCGGGAAAGGGTTGGCGGCCCTACGCAACGGCTGGTTATCCGACCTCTCTAAATTCATGCGACCGATCACTAAACACACGCACGAACGCACCGACATACAAAACCCTACACTTACGCTCTCACACAAAACCACACACCCATGGAGAGACGCAAGCTGCCAGCAGCAACCAACACACAAGTTCATACCCAGAAGGAGACACAAATTGCTAGCAGCGTATTCTCTTGATAAAGGCGTATACAGCCGAAACATGTAGAGTTTTTTAAATACATATATTTTGAAGTAATATACAGACCTTTAATCGCCTACTGATTAGGTTATTAGGTATATATATATATATATATATATATATATATATATATATAATTTTCCCGTACAACTCAGTCAGTAGGCGCCGCGACGCGCTGCAACTACATTCTTAGGCAAATGTGATTTTGTCAGGTGTAGAAATTAATGCAACGAATTAGAGCGGCATTGGCAGTAATGTGAGAATTTATTGATTATTAATTCTCATTAACATTACGTTTATCACAATTAGTATATATACACTTCGTATAGAAATGAAAGTCGTGTCTATTCCTGGATGTAGGTGCACCGATGATTGGTAAAACCATGAAGCGCTGGCGTCTGCACATTCCAGGGTGGATACGACTTTCACACATTTTTTCATATATATATATATATATATATATATATATATATATATATATATATATATATATAGTAAATTCAATTTGTTGGCGATTTATGGTCTGGCTTTACTTCAAAATGTTTATATTTAAAAGAATCCTACATGTTTCGGCAAATTAAGGAATATAAAATACAAATGACAGTATATTAATGTCATACTTATACATTTGTAGTTGCCATGGATAAAATTATTCAAAGATACATTACAGTTTAATAATAATAAATCATGCCTTAGTATTCTAAAATAAATAGATAACAAAAGCAGGGAAAAACAAGACATGAATTATTATTATGTATGCGCCCGTGGAGCGACTTAAGATGTTAAGCTGTCGGCATTCGCCTTAAACGAGAAGAAAAACCACGAAAACCTACTCGGACAAGCAGTCAGGGAACCAAACATGGAACTGTCAGCATAATAAGCAAATGTACAGATATTTAAATAACATAAGATTATATATTTATATAACATAAACATTTATTATGATGGTAAATTTCAGATCATTACATAATTAGGAAGGTAGTATATACTGCTTAAATTTTTTATATCACTTCTGTTATTAATTGAATTTTGTTCCTGATTAATACTAATAATTTCATTCATTTCCCTTTTAATTATGTGTTGTTCTTTATCAATTATCTGTCTGTTTTCAAAATCGAAATGGTGATCGCGTTGTAGTTTGTGTGCAAATAAAGCAGTTTTGTCTGTTTTAGAGTATTTGTGGGCTTGTATTCTTTTGTACAAATATTGTTTAGTTTGGCCTATGTAGTAACTATCGCCATCGCGACATGGTATTTTATAGATAATATGTGTTTCTCGATTTTTTTCTATTTTAGGTTTTAGTTTTGAAAATAGATGTTTATTAGTATTACTAAGTTTGTATGTTGTAGCTGTATCATATTTTTTTAAAGTGTATTTAATTTTTTCTCTTAATTGTGGTACATATGGGATTGTGATATATGTTGTTTCATTGTTTAAATGGTTGTTGGTGTCTGCAGTGTTGTATATTTTGTGGATTCTTTTTTTAATTGTTTGGTCTATAAGCTGTGGTGGATAGTTATTATCTGTTAAGATCGTTTTAATTTTCTTGATGTTATCTTTTCTGTATTGATTATGTGATAGTTTTACTGCTCTATCAGTGAGATTATTTATAATCATTTTATTGAATACTGTAGGTGCATTTGAGTGGTAATTCATATATTGAAAAGAAGCTTTTATATTATTATTATACCAATTTTTATAAATAGTACCCTGTCTATCATAGTTTAAAGAAATATCAAGAAAATTAATACTGTTATTAATTTCTTTTTCAATAGTGAATTTTAATTTGTTGTGAAAATTGTTGAATTTATTTAAAAGATAGTTTATTTTATTAGTCGGAATACATGTTATGATGTCATATACATATCTTTTGAAGAAAATGGGGTGGAAATCCAATGAATTGATAACGTTTTGTTCCAAATGTTCCATTACCAGATTTGCAATAGTAGCAGCTAAAGCAGAGCCCATGGCTATACCAAATGTTTGACAATAAACAGAATTTTTGTATTGAAAATATATGTTGTCGAGACAGAAGTGTATACCTCTAATAAATTCGTTTTTATTTAGTGATGTGTGTGGACTAATTTCATCCCATTTGGATTCTATTATATTTATAGCTAGATCTGTATCAATGTTAGTATATAAATATTCTACATCAAGTGATATAAGTTTGTGCTTGCTTAGTTGGTACTTTTTGTTCCTTGATGAAATTTTGAAATTGCCATGAGTCTTTGGTATGATATTCCGTTTTTCCTAACATTTTAGATATGTTTTCACCTACGAATTTTGCTGTATTATAAGTAGGGGCTTGTACGTTCTGAATTTTTCTTTGCTCTTTTCAGCTTTCTTTAATTTATCAATTTATTTCAATTAGCAAAGAACACAGCAATATGTCTATTCTGACAGTTCTGTCATAATGTTCAAAAATAAAGCAGCTTCATACATTGCTAAGTTTATTCACTTTCGTATACTACGTAAATAGGCAGTAATTTCGTGTTGATAAAATGGTGCGTTATAGCAAAAGGGAATGAATTGAAATTGTGATGATGAAAGGATACGGCGATCATGCTAAGACAACTAACAAAGCAAAGTGTGAACGATTGAATAATAAATATCCTAATTTACATACAATATCATGAACAACTGTTGGTAGAATTTTACAGAAATTTGAGGAATGTGGTCACGTTAGGGATCATGAAAAAAGCGGCCGCGGAAAAATACCAGAAAATGTCAGACTACTCGTACTACTTAAGTTCCAAGAAAACCCAAATAAGTCGACACGAGCAACTCTAAAAAAGGTGCGCCTTTGAAAAACTAAATCGACCTGTTCGAGCATTTATTTGAATTACATCACAATATCCCAAACCATTTGTGACATTTATACATTCAATCAAATTATTTCAATCTTGAAAAATATTATCATACAGAAATTGTCTCCTCAAATTTTAAACAGCTTCGAAAAAATAGAATCTAAAATTTATCGTTTCCTAACAAACAAAAATAAATTAAAAACGAAGTAGAGAAACTAATAAAGAAACAACACTTAGAGATAAATTACAAAATTAACAATAACGGGATTATCAATTTGACCAATACAAATATTCCGGATAATGTAAAATGCATACTTAGCTTAGGACCCAAATTTAATATGCCACATAATAAAATACCCATTAATGACTATATAGCTAACATTGAAACAGGAATACAAAATTTACCACACGACAAACAGAATGAAATACGTAACAAAATCTGTAATATAATCACTAACCATAAACATAAGAAAGTAAATAATAAAAAACATATATCAAATCTATATATGAATAAGTTCATTAAAGAAACAAAAAGATTTGTCCAAGACAACCCTCACATTATAATAACAACAGCAGATAAATCAAATAAAACTGCGATCATTCTTAAAGAGGAATATGAGCAAAAAATAGAAAAACTATTAGACGATAAATTCACCTATAAAAAAGAAAGAAATAATCCAACAGAGAAAACTCAAAAAGAATATAATAACTTGATAAATAAATGGCATAGACAATACCTAATAGATTTCAACACTAAAAGAAACTTCGCATTTTTAATTCCCACCCTCCATCAATATATGATTTACCAAAAATTCACAAAAATAATATCTCCTTAAGACCAATTGTATCAAACATACAAGCCCCTACTTATATATAGCAAAATTCCTAGGTGATAGCATATCTAAGATGTTAGGAAAAACGGAATATCATACCAAAGGCTCATGGAAATTTCAAAATTTCATCAAGGAACAAAAAGTACCAACTAATCACAAAATTATATCACTTGATGTAGAATATTTATATACTAACATTCCTACAGATCTAGCTATAAATATAATAGAATCCAAACGGGATGAAATTAGTCCACAAACTCGGATAATTCTTAATAGTCAAAGGATTGTCATTATCGATTTTTATATGGTGTTGGTATCCCTTTGCAAAAACTACATCGTTATTAATTAATTTTGTTTTCATTAAGCATTTTAATGAGTTCAGGTATGACTGTAGGATAAGGTATATTTTGTTGAAATTATTAATTCTCTTATATCTTCTTCATTATTAGCCATTGTTGTTGTCTGTGTTTTTTCTTTAATCTTAACCTCTTCTTCCTCATAACTATCATTCGTTCCTAGCCTGTCATCTAAATTCTTCATTCCAATAGATTCATTATTTAAATTAACTTTGTGTCCGACTATCATATTTTCACCTTCATAATCTCTACTATTGTTCTGTACATTCCCTTTTAAAATATTATTGATTTCATTATGTAACTTCTTTTTCTTGTATAAATTATATTTTCTTATCTCCTCATCAGACAACTGTTTTTCTATAATAACTTTATTTTTATCTATATTAATGATACGTTGTTTAAAATCTAGGATAACTTTTAACCCCTTAATATTGTCAATACCTATAATGCAATCGTATTGAAGTTTCTCGATAATATAACAATTAATTTATCTATTTGGATTTATTTATTACGATTTCTGTGCATAATTGTTTTGTAACAATCACCATTCTTTTTCCATTTCCAGCCACTATGTCGGCCCCTTTAGTCTTAATAATATTCTCATCATATTCCCGTATTTGCTTAGCTTTGTTCTCCTGAATTAAAGTAATTTCCGCCCCCATATCGATTAAGCAGTTCAAATTGATTTTATAAAATTGGATTTTTACAATGGGTAATGAATATATCTCAGTTATTTGGTCGCCTGTATCTTCAATGGTAATAAATTCCTCGGGTGATTGATAAAATATGATATTTTGTAGGTACAAAGGTATGTTATAGTCATTTTGTTGGTTTAATTGTTTTGAGAGGGGGGGGGGGGGGGCTCGGGTTCGGGTCTAAGTATAGATCTACTTGTTCCAATGGAGTTTTTTTTTGTATCTCCTCCGGGTCTGTGTGTATAGGTGACAAGGACCTGTGTCTTTGGTAAGCGTTATTAACTCGGCCTCTGCCTCGGTTATGAAAATTATTTATTCCCCGTCTTGGTTGATGAGATTGGTTGTTGGAATTCGGATTATTATTATTGTGAAGACTATTGTTATTATTGTAATTAAATAATTAAATAATTATTGCTGTAATTGTTATTTCAATTGTGAGTCCTTGTTTGATTGTAACTTGTATTAGGCATGGGTTGTGGGTTATAATTATTACGATTGTTGTTTGAGTTGAAATTATTATTATAATAATTATTATACAGTATTTGAGAATGTTGGAAACGATTATTATTTGGATTGGCAAGTCTATGCGGAGGAGAATTAGGTGATCCGTTATTTGTATGGTAATTTTGAGACGGGTGACTCCGGTTATTCGTCCTTCTGAAGTTGAACTGTTGTTGATTATGATTACTTTCGGTGAAATCATCTAACCGTCGAAATATCTCTATTAACGAGTCCATGCGGTGACTTTCTAGCAAATGATGGCCAGTGTGTCGGTCAAAATGAAATGGTTCAATAGCTGTCTGGCAATCATCGATTCTTCCATGTCACTGATATGCTTACATTGGTTGTATATTCTGGAGCATACATCTCCCTCGTGACATATCCTAATCGGTATTTACCAGCAAGAAGTCGGATTTTGGCCCTATTGTGCTGGTTTTCATCCCAGTAATTGCGTGGGAATAAGGCGACAAATTGGTCCAACGTCAGGCAGTGATCTTTGATCCTCTGGAACCACTCCTGAGCGTTATTTCGTAAAGTTGCTCTGATTACGTCTAATCGTTGTTTCTCCTCCGTTACGTCTTCCAAATATCTTAAGATACAGTTAAGATATGTCATCGAGTGTACCCGTGTAATATCGCCGTCAAAATGCTGTAAGTTTTCTATTTTGATTGTAGGATTATTAGTGTTAATATAATTTATGGGTAATGATATATATTGTCCATAAATTATATTAATTATATTATATTTTTCATTTTGTTTTCTAATAATTTTAGGTTAGTTTGAGTTTTTGTATAACTGTCATTTTGTGCT
Source organism: Melolontha melolontha (assembly GCA_935421215.2). Classification (NCBI taxonomy): domain Eukaryota; kingdom Metazoa; phylum Arthropoda; class Insecta; order Coleoptera; family Scarabaeidae; genus Melolontha; species Melolontha melolontha. The sequence continues at coordinate 67,974,248 of OW285239.1, forward strand.
AGTTTAATTGTGTCTATGTTTATTTTAACTGTATTAATTTCTTTCTCATAGGTTTCCCTACACTCATTTTTTTGTATATTTATATTATGATTTATATTTTGTTTTAAAAGTTCTGTCCGTTAATTTTAATGTATGTGATTAATTTATTATCTATTAAATTGTTATTTTCTATGATAGTTTTATTTAAATTTTGTTGTAATTCTTGGTTAGCATTATTTATTTTTGTCTCTTTAATGTTGTAAATTTCATGAGTCGTTGAATCTAATTGTTTGGCCTATTGTAGGTTTTGGAAGTTAACAGTTTCATCTAGTTTGATTAAGTATTATAATTCGTTTTCTTCCATCACCTTTTGGGCTTTGGATATTTCCATTATTTTCCTCTATAAACCTTCTTTTAAAGCATCTAACTTATTATCGATATTTAAATTATTAAGTAAATTTTTCATTAATGTTCTGTATATTTGCTTCTAATTTAGTTGTTAAATCATTGTTCATGTCAGTTATATCCTTTTTTAAATCTAATGTGTTTAGTTCTAATTTATTATTTAAGTCATTGTTATTAGTTTGTATATTGGCTAAATCTTGTTTTATATCATTCATTTGTGTCATTATTGCATTTAACATGTTCATCATTATCTTGCTATTTTCCGGTGTGCTTTCTTCTTGGAATCCAGACGGTAAAGTAGTAGGAACATCCCCTTGTTCTAGCTATCTCCTTCTGTATTATCTTTAGTAACTTTGGAGCGTTGTCTAGTATCCATCGTAGTATTACGATAATGATATTAAGTGTAAATATGTTGTTGTGATAAGTAATATTAAGAAAAAGTAATGGTAATTGTTGTAAAGTGTTAGTGTTGATGTTTCTGTTTCAATACAATTAATAAACACACGTAAGTAAAATAAATTACACCGGTAAATTGTGAAAGTATGTACGCTCAAGTTAATTTTCCTTACAACAAACCTTGATTCCTGTCGCTGGTAGTTCCTTCAGTATCAAGCATCCCCTGGCAAACCCTAATACTTTCCTCGAGAAATGACAGGGCAGAATTCCAGGATTACATACAATAAATACCATAGATCTTATACATTTAAAATTCAGGTTACGGATATCTTGGTTTATGATAGAATTATTTATCTATGCGCCAACTGTATCTGAGTGTTTATATTTGTTTATAGGGTATAAACAAGGCCGACCACGTCTGGGCGCCAATTGTTATGATTCGCACCACGTTGGTACGACAATTGAAAAGATAACACCTCCACGTACAGGCGTCTATTGAAAAGATGCTGACGAAGCTACGAAATAATAAGTAAATAATAGTACTTCAACTGATAGATTATGTATGGATTGGGCGCCTTAATTTGAACTTTTAATATATATATATATATATATATATATATATATATATATATACAATGAGCTCCGTAAACCATCTTAAAATGCAGATCACTTGATTTATAACGCTGTAAAAGGTCACACATTTTGATCTATTCATAGACTACAAAAAAGCAGCAGTCTACGCCAATTTATTATCAACATTTGATAATATTTGTAAATATTTCATATATGGTAAATAGGTGTGTGTATAGATATATATGCCGGGTGTATTATGAAAAACCTTTGGGGCTGTAGCTTCCTTATATTTTATCTGATTTTAATGAATGATATGTCAAACTAAATCGTTTTTAAAGCACTGTAACCTGTTTTTCAAAAGAAAAAATTTTTGATATTTCGTTTTTGACAGACAGTAGTAATTTTTTTTTTAAATTGTACCACATATTTTTTTTTACTTATTCTAATAAACATTTATTTCCTGAAGACACCTCCATTAAATTGAGTGACAAATTTATTATTATTAAAAAAAAACTACGAAATTTACAGAAATCAAGCTATCATATATTTTAATGAATCAAATGTTCGAAATTGGCCCCATTTTGTTCCAGACACATTTAACACCTTCTATTAACTCCAACTGCTGCGTTTAATATAAGATTTGGTGGTATTTCATGACATACTTGTACTATCCTTCTTACTAAATCATCTCTGGTATCAGGTGGAGTCAAATAGACATGATCTTGAATGTAAGACCACAGAAAGAAATCCAGTGGATTCAGATCTGGCGATCTAGCAGGCCATCGAATAAGTCCATAAGTGCCCATCCATCTGACGCCAAAATAATTATTCAGAAAATCAGTATTCATTCGTGCATTATAGGGTGTGGCACCGTCCTGTTGGAACACCACCCTGTTTGACTCAGCAAGTGGCAACTCATCTAAATAATCGCCTAATTCATTGCGTAACAAATTATTATACTTTTCTTGGTTTAGATTACCCTCCACAAAAAAAGGTCCTACTACTCTATCGCCTAAAATGCCACACCATACATTTACACTGAACCGATTTTGAAAATTGTGTTGCATCACAACATGGTCATTTTCAGTGCTCCAATGGCGATGATTATTTCTGTTGAATACACCATTTTTCCCAAAAGTGCATTCATCTGACCACAACACACGACGATAAAAAATTGGATCTTCCCTTAGTTTATTCATGAAAACCGTGCAGAATTGAACCCTTCGTTGAGGGTCGTTTTCACCTAGAGCATGCACCTTCCGTGATTTATAAGGAAAGAACTTGTGCTTCTTCAGAATGTACTGAACCGTAGTATGTGATACCTGCATGTAGTGAGCAATTTCTCGCGTAGACGTATTAGGGTTTTCTTCCACATAGAGCAAGACACTTCATTCTAAATTTTGATCTTGAATTACCAGTGCGTTTATTTTCGGTTCTTTGAATGATCCAAAATTTCGTAAATTTCGCACGAGCCTTCCAAACTTATCGGCACTTGGACGCAGTCTGTCAGGAAAACGATTTCCATAAAGTCGCAAAGCAGCTGCAGAATTTGTTCCGCATTCAAAATATGCTTGAATCGCATCCACACATTCGCCATTATCCATTTCAATAACAAAATTTAGAAATAAATCGTTGAAAATGTTATAATGAATGTGTGACTGACAGATGTCACAGCTCTCTTCGAAAATTTGGAATGCACTTTTATCGTTCAATATGACTGCTTGATTTTCAAATTTTTAAAATAAACATTGTAAATCTTGCTGTTGACCCACCGCTCACTGATAACATTGGTTTGTAAGTAGAAGGGATTTGCCGGTTCTGGACCCTCCACCTCCACCGTGAACTTGAAGGTCATGACCTTGACCTTCAAGGTCATGACCTTGACCTTCAAGGTCATTGACCTTGACCCTTGAAGGTCATTGACCGTGACCTTCAATGTCATTGACCTTGACTTCAAGGTCATTTACCTTGACCTTCAAGGTCATCGACCTTCAATCAACTCAATGACGTCACAACCCAACCCAATAACGTCATACTTGCATAACAATGACGTCACAACCCAAACCAATGACGTAATACTTACGTAACAACCTCCTCCACACTGATATACGAGGTTCAGTCAAAAAGAATGACGTCATAACACATTACACAAGTAACAGGTAGCAGGTAGCAGGTAGCAGGTAACAGGTAGCAGTTAGCAGTTAGCAGGTAGCAGGTAGCAGGTAGCAGGTAGTAGGTAGCAAGTAGCAGTTAGCAGGTAGCAGGTAGCAGGTAGCAGGTAGCAGGTAGCAGGTAACAGGTAGCAGGTAGCAGGTATCAGGTAGCAGGTAGCAGGTAGCAGGTAGCAGGTAGCAGGTAACAGGTAGCAGGTAGCAGTTAGCAGGTAGCAGGTAGCAGGTAGCAGGTAGCAGGTAGCAGGTAGCAGGTAGCAGGTAACAGGTAGCAGGTAGCAGTTAGCAGGTAGCAGGTAGCAGGTAGGAGGTAGCAGGTAGCACAATTAATAATAAATATTTCACAATATTATAATTGCCGTTAAATTGATAAACGCGAAACAAGATTTTACATGAATTTTTTAGCAACTCAGTTAATTATATATCTGAAACGCCACAAGGATACATAACAACCTCCTCCTCCTCCTCCTCCTCACTGATATATGAAGCTCAATCATGAAAATACAAAATGGCAGAAGGAGGAGTTAAGCAAAAATGAATCAAGCCAAAAGGACATTAGAAAACAAAATGGCGGATGGAGACAAGTTGAAAAGCAAAAAAGAAAAAAAATACTTACTAGATCTCTGAAACATAACCACACACACCCCTCGAGCCCCCTTGCGGGGGCCCTCTGCAACATAACCACACACCCCCCCCCTAGTGGGGCCACCGAAACATAACCTCACAATAAAACATAACCTCACAATAAAACACAACCGCACTCGTTGAAAGCTAGATGAACACTGAAGGAAGTTACATCCGGCGCGCCATATAATTAAGATAACAATTAAAATGCGCAATACATTATTTTCTAAAACCAGCTTTAGGAAATTATTACGACATATTTTTTTAAAACATGATAGGACACGATTTTTCTCGGTGAAACCTGTTTAGACACTTTGAATATTTCACTATTAAGAGAGCAATAAATGAAAGAGGAAAATATGTTTAAATATTTATTAGTGCGATATTTGTTTCATATCTTTTTTATATAGTCTGTAGCAGTATTTAATCAAATATATATATATCACCATAAAAACAATTCCCTGTATATTAAATTCGTATGTTATTACATGCTTTAATAAAATAAAACCTAATTTTATTGTTGATATAAATATTACATGCTTTTATGTTTTTAAAAATCATAGAAATAGTTGTAAATTTTACAAATCTATATACCTCTAATAATATTTCTAACAAAAAAAAAATTTTGTATTCTTCCTCATGTAATACTTAAAATATATTAAAATAATGAATTTATCATTCTGTACTAAATTTTGAATTTCTCAATCAAAAATTTAGATATTGACATTTTTTTTTTTTTGATTAAAAATCACATTTATTTAAACTTAAATAAAACATCTATGAAAAATTTATAAATATCATGTTAAAATAAACAATTATCAATTTGATTGAAATGTTACTTTTAAAATTAAGTAATTGAAGCTTAAATATTATAATAAAATAGAAAAGTGCGATATTTGTTTTATATCTTTTTTATATAGTCTGTAGCAGTATTTAATAATATATATATATATATATATATATATATATATATATAATAACTTCGTGACCTTGGTATGATATGGTAAACCTAATCAGTAGGCGATTAAAGGTCTGTATATTACTTCAAAATATATGTATTTAAAAAACTCTACATGTTTCGGCTGTATACGCCTTTTTCAAGAGAATACAAAATATGAATGACAGAATATAAAAATTTTTATATTCTGTCATTCATATTTTGTATTCTCTTCAAAAAGGCGTATACAGCCGAAACATGTAGAGTTTTTTAAATACATATATTTTGAAGTAATATACAGACCTTTAATCGCCTACTGATTAGGTTTACTATATATATATATATATATATATATCACCATAAAAACAATTTTAAGAATGTATTATTATAAAATAGATGAGATACTTAGGTATATTTATAGAAAGAATGTAACAGTTTGATTGAAATTTTGCTTTTTAATCGGAAAATGCTGATCATACAAATCACAATAATAAAATTTTGGCAATAATCGAAGAGTTAAGAGAGACCGGCATAATTATATAACGTTCACATATATTTTCGAATATAATTTTCTATGTTAATAGCAAATTCATGGAATACCTTTTGAATCTTTGTTTTATAATGACAATCTAAGAAAAATTAATGGATATTTGAAAAAAAAAACACATTACTTAGAAATTATAATATTGTAAAAAAATATTGTGAAATATTATTAATTGCTTAAATATATATCTAAATACTAGAAAAACTTTTAATACAGGTGCATAGTAAAAATTATTAAAAATCAAATTTAATTCATTCTTTTTTCAATATCATATATATTGTACAATTCAATTATAAAAAAATATATATATGCTTACACATTAAAAAAACAAAATTATATTAAATCTCTTTTATTTTAACCAAATAATGTGGTGATTATATAACGAAATTAAATTAAATCTCTTTTATCTAGCCAAATATTGTGGCTATTATCTAGCCCTAAAAATTTAACATATATTTTCTGTCCTTTAGTACGCAAAATTTTTTCGACCAAATAAATATCCTTATGTTTAGCTCTCTGTAATTCTGGTTCATAAAAATTGCCAAGAATAGGCTTATTATTCATATCTTCCAATAAATATGTTGCTGGGTTGGAAATATTTACTCTTCTAATACGAAACAGCTCTGTTGTCCATGAGGGAAAATATGACTTACTAAACAGAGTCTTATATTTACTAATGCGAACAATATCATTCAAATTAAACTTATTCTTTCCCTTTATTTTAATATTGCTGTATACGGTAGATAAGAGGTGCTTTTCATCTTTTACTGTAACGTTGCGAGGTCTCATGCCAGTAGTTCTATGTTTAGTCTCATTATATTCATCGGCTATGGATTCAAGAACGTTAATCCATTTATAACTGTCAACAAGACTGAAATGTTTATATAATTTATTCTTAATAGTTCTAATCACTCTCTCCTTCAACTGATAAGTATGAATATATAAATTCACATGTTAACATAAGCTTCTATAATAATTAAACTACCCCCTCTCCACCCAACCATTCTACTACAGATCTTAGTATCATAAATAAAAAATGCATCGGTGATGAGCATCTCCTTAGGTGTAAAATTGTTATTAAAAAACTTGTATGTATACAACCAGGTAAGGCTTGAATCATTGTTGATACACTTGAGTTCGATGTAAAGGTGCTAAAATTTCAATTAATTTCTCTTCCAATCGTTTTATTCTTCGATTAAATCTATACATAAACTTACATATACTAAAAATAAAGCTGCTTAGAAAGTATCAGAGAGCGAACATAAATTACATAATGAAACAATTAAAAACGGTAATAAAACAACTTTATTAATTTTAAATCCAACGTTTAACTATAAAAAATAAGAATAATGGAGACATCTCCTCGTTCCTAATTACCACCGGTCTATCCTAAAAAAAATATTTTTTTTGTTTATTTAATATTATAAAAAGTGTTTTAAAAACTGCATAAAAAAAACTTACTAGTGTTCCGGGAATTAACATCCTTATAATAAAATATATATAATCAATATCTAAAACAACAAGAAAAATATATAAATACATACTGTAAATACACACACTATTATGTAAACTCACCCATGGTTGGTGTTAATTAATATATTTTCGAACCAAAATTATGATCTTATACCAAATATTTGCAAATAATGCAATTTGTTTTTTTATTATAAACATGTATATAAGATAGCTTGCTAAAAACGTGTACGTGCGCAGACATACAGAAACAATATATAATTACATGCGGGGATTATAAATAAAGCAGAGTTTACGTAATTGGAGTATAGTACAATTTACTTCTTCATGATAAAAAAACACTTAAAAATATTATTTTATTGAATATTATAGGGTATCAGAAAATTAATTTTATTATCAAAGCCCCATCACCGTTTACTAAAAATAAAATCATGATTGACATAAACGTTGTAAATAGCATATGTAACTAATAATAGGAAACTATTACGTCATATTTTTTTTTAAAACATGATAGGACACGATTTTTCTCGGTGAAACTTGTTTAGGCACTTTGAATATTTCACTATTAAGAGAGCAATAAATGAAAGAGGAAAATATGTTTAAATATTTATTATATGAACTATATACAAGGTAAATCACAATAATATAAAATATGATAAATATAAATTACAATATACTGTTATACATGTTTTTATATAAAAATTCACATAAAATTTTACCATTTTTTACCGTACACGACTGGTCGAAGGAGGACAGCTCCTCTTTGAAGTTGAAGCAGCATTTTCTACGTGTAGATTTGCTGCTTCCTCAGGATGCGTTCTCTTACGATGTCGAATTAAATTGTCTTTCCTAGTAAAGGTTTTCTCGCAAGCATCACAAGTGTGAACTGTTTTGTTCACACACGCATGTCTACGGAGATTGTCCAAACGGCTGAAAGTCAGAGGCCCACCATTTACTACAGGTCTGATTATCATAAATAAATAAAAATGCTTATTGAGTGTAATATGAAACCTAATGTAATTCGATATGTCTAGTATAGTATGTAAACACATTCCTCATCATATTGCTTTGTCATCATATTTTTTATATTATAAGCGAAATAAGCAAAAAAAATATTTCTTTTACATCGTAATCATATTACACCAGATGTGATTCGCTTAATAACGGACATGCGTCATAATTATTTTAATGCTGACGCATGCCTTTTTTATTTTTCTATACCGTATGTAATATTATATTTCGAGTTGTATTTAAACCATTCCCTCTCCACCCCACCATTTACTACAGGCCCGATTATCATAAATAAATAAAAATGCTTATTGAAGTGTTATATGAAACCTGATGTAATTCGAAACTCTTCGATTATTGTCAAAATTTCATTATTGTGATTTGTATGATCAGCATTTTCCGGTTAAAAAGCAACATTTCAATCAAATTGTTACATTTTTCTGTGAATATGCCTAAGTATCTTATATATTTTATAATAATACATTCTTAATATTGTTTTTATGTTGATATATATATTTTATTAAATACTGCTACAGACTATATAAAAAAGATATAAAACAAATATCGCACTTTTCTATTTTATTATAATATTTAAGCTTCAATTACTTAATTTTAAAAGCAACATTTCAATCAAATTGATACATTTTTCTGTAAATATGACTAAGTATCTTATCTATTTTATAATAATACATTCTTATCATTGTTTTTTATGGTGTTATATATACATTTTATTAAATACTGCTACAGACTATATAAAAAAGATATAAACCAAATATCGCACTTTTTACTATTTATACTATATTTTCCCGAGAAATAATTTGAACACTCTTTATTGGAAATTTCGTTAAATGGAAAAAAGTTTTTGCATGACAGTACTTATTTAATTTTTCAACATAATATAATACAAATACATGTAATGGTATTTACATTTTATAACTACATACGTATATTAATAAATTATGATGACGTTTGCAGATATCAACACCGGTGTAATATTTGAAATTAATGCAAATAAAATCGAGCAAATAACACAAAATAAAGTCCTTCAATACTCGATATACCGTTGTGATAAACTGTACTCGCTTAGACATTTTTTCACGAAATATAGTAGAAGTGTTATACACGATATCGGAAAAAATAAATTAGAATGCAATACAACGATAAGTATATATATCAACATTTCTTTAATAACAGTACATCCGCTGTTAGTAATATGATATCTGCTAAGTGAGCGAATTTTTGATTTACATTTAAAACTTTTTTTCTATATCTACTACATTAAAAAAATACTTGGTTATTCTTATTGCTACAGTTGAACATTGGAAAATATATATACAGTACGTTTCTATTTATATTATACTAAAAAAATACTTATTTATTCCCTTTATTAATTCGAATAGAGGGCAGATTTATTGTAGATGATAAGGGAACTGGTACTTATAAATTAACAAATAACGCGTATGTCTGAATTGTATAGAATAAATATATAAATCAGCAGAACATGTTATACTGTTGCTGCTCGTATTAAGAATGATAGTCTAGACAGGGCGTTGTTGCTGTTTAGACAGGGTGTTGTTCAAATAAAGAAAAATTTATAAAAAAAATATTTTTTTAATTACATTTTGATACAATTAAAATAGTATATTAAAAAACGAGTTTCATAAGGCACCATTTGCATGACAGTACTTATTTAATTTTTCAACATAATGTAATACAAATACATGTAATGGTATTTACATTTTATAACTACATACGTATATTAATAAATTATGATGACGTTTGCAGATATCAACACCGGTGTAATATTTGAAATTAATGCAAATAAAATCGAGCAAATAACTCAAATAAAGTCCTTCAATACTCGATATACCGTTATGATAAACTGTACTCGCTTAGACATTTTTTCACGAAATATAGTAGAAGTGTTATACACGATATCGGAAAAAAATAAATTAGAATGCAATACAACGATAAGTATATATATATCAAAATTTCTTTAATAACAGTACATCCGCTGTTAGTAATACGATATCTGCTAAGTGAGCGAATTTTGATTTACATTTAAAACTTTTTTTCTATATCATTAAAAAAATACTTGGTTATTCTTATTGCTACAGTTGAACATTGGAAAATATATATACAGTAAGTTTCTATTTATATTATACTAAAAAATACTTATTTATTCTCTTTATTAATTCGAATAGAGGGCAGATTTATTGTAGATGATAAGGGAACTGGTACTTATAAATTAACAAATAACGCGTATGTCTGAATTGTATAGAATAAATATATAAATCAGCAGAACATGTTATACTGTTGCTGCTCGTATTAAGAATGAAAGTCTAGACAGGGCGTTGTTGCTGTTTAGACAGGGTGTTGTTGTTCAAATAAAGAAAAATTTATAAAAAAAATATTTTTTTAATTACATTTTGATACAATTAAAATAGTATATTAAAAAACGAGTTTCATAACGCACCATGATAACTCTCTAACTGTCAAATCGAGACTGCTATTGCCATATATTGAAAGATGTTTGAGTAATGTTTATCACTGTAGATGTAGCCATTGCAAAATACCAGATTATATCGGTCTTATTCCATTTATTATAAGCTTGAAAGTCTAGCGGATGTCTTTTTCAAATATCCATTAATATATAACGATTATTTATACAATTAAATAAATTTTTAATAGATGTTTTATTCAAGTTTAACTAAAAAACGGGTATATTATTCCAAGTTGATAACATCTAGATTACAATTTTTCATTTAAATCTAAATGAAATGATATTACAATATCGGGATTTTTTATTGAATATATAAAATTTAAATTTATATGCTTTTGCCATATATTGAAAGCTGTTTGAGTAATGTTTATCACTGTAGATGTAGCCATTGCAAAATACCAGAATATATCGGTCTTATTCCATTTATTATAAGCTTGAAAGTCTAGCGGAAAATCTCGACTTCCACACCGAGGCTTGCTCATTAAGTTTAATGTTTCATTATTCGGATCGCCATCGATGGTTAAATTAAAAAATTCTTGAAATTTTATTACTCCATTTACTATATCTGTGATTGATGTTTCAGACACATCTAAATACCCATATCGCTGTAGATAAGTGGTGATAACGTGAATCGATAAAACAGTCTGAATTGTATAGAATAAAAAAAAATATAACTCGGCAGAACATGTTATACTGATGCCGGTCGGATTAAGAATGATTGTCTAGACGAGGTGTTGTTTAAATAAAGAAAAAATTTATAAAAAAAAAAATATTTTTTTATTAAATTTTTTTGATACAATTACAAAATCAATTTTTAAATAATTTTTTTTACCAACCCAGTTAAGGGCTCATATTCAATAAGCTTCCCAATTCTCAATACACTCTGGGCTTAATTGGTCTATACACATACAACACCATTCCGAATATTATGGAGGGAAATAATAAGTTCTATTATGGTACCGATGATAAAGTTATCATAATCCCAGACGGTTCATATGAAATAAGCGACATTGAGCAATATATTAAGGAACAATTGTCAGTGAAAGATAATGATAATGATACTTTCTCTCTCAAACCGAATAATAACACTCTGAGATGTATGTTGAAAAGCAAATTTCAAATAAATTTCAAACATAAAGATTCTATTGGCCGTATGCTAGGTTTCAGTTCTAAAATACTGACACCTAACGAGAAGCACGATTCAGATTTGCCAGTGCAGATTATAAAGGTACGAACTGTAAGAATTGAGTGTAGTATTACAACGTCAGCCTACTACGATTCACGTCTATCGCACACTCTGTATGAATTTGCTTCTCAGGTAGAGCCCGGATTTAGCATTAATATTGAACCGCAACACGTTATTTACTTGCCTGTTAATAAGCGAAACAATATAGACAACATAACTTTAACTCTAGTTGATCAAGACGGTGAACTAGTGAACTTTAGAGGAGAACAGATTGTAATTAGATTGGAGTTGAAGCGGGATGGGTCTATTGTTTAGAAATTATAAAACTTATAGACCCCTAGAACAAACAATCAGTCAGTCTCCCAACAACCAACGGATAACACCTACGAACATAGCTTTCCTAAAATCTATTGGGTTGAAAGTGAAAAATGGAGGAAAAATTAGAAAATTTTCAAGGAGTAAAGTTTGATGATGCCATCATAAAAGAACAATATCACATATACTATCCAAGAACTAGCAATTTTAATCCGAACGATGAAATACGCAATAGCTTCATTCGAATAGAAGGTAGATTCATTGTAGATGATAAGGGGACTGGTACTTGCAAATTAACAAATAACGCATACGCGTTTCTGTTCGATCAAATGCGCTATCAAATCAACGGTGTAGAAATTGATCGATGTGTGAAACCAGGCATCACCACAACAATGAAAGCATACGTTTCTTATAGCGAGAATGAGTCTAAATTGTTACAAATGGCCGGTTGGTGTCCATTCAAGGATGAGCAGCCTACCATCTCGGCTGGAAAGTTTAACGCTTGCTTGCCATTAAACTTTTTTTTCGGTTTGCTAGAAGATTATAAGCACATTTTCTTAAACGTTAGTCAAGAATTAATATTGAACCGCAGTAAAACAGATGATAATTGTTATAAAAACACTCTGGCGGACGGTACGAAGAAGGCGAAATTGGAAATCGAAAAGATTGAATGGTATGTACCGCATATAAATGTTAATGATAAAACCCGCTTGAAACTACTCCATGCTCTCAAGGAAAATAAAAAGATATATATACCGTTTAGAAAGTGGGAGTTGTATGAGTTACCGGCATTGCGTGCTACAAAGACCGATATATGGCCTATTAAAACTAGCACAAATTTAGAGAAACCTCGCTATGTTATAGTAGGCTTTCAGCATAAAAAGAAGGATAATATACATGCAGATTCTTCAGATTTTAATCATTGCTCAATTACAAATATAAAATTATATTTAAATTCAGAGAGCTATCCATACTCTGCCATGAATTTGGATATGGGTCAAAAGCGATATGCTATTGCTTATCATATGTATGCAAATTTCCAGTCTAGCTATTATGGCCGACAAAACCAGCCGCTCTTAGATTATAATCAGTTCCATGATTGTGCCCTCTTCTCGATAGATGCCAGTAAACAGGCTGATAGCTTAATTAGCACTAGTGTTGATATAAAGCTTGAACTAGAATGTCAGGAGGAATTTAATGCAGATATTGTAGCATATTGTTTAATCATAAATGATAAGCTTATTGAATATGAGCCCTTAACTGGGTTGGTAAAAAAAATTATTTAAAAATTGATTTTGTAATTGTATCAAAAAAATTTAATAAAAAAATATTTTTTTTTTTTATAAATTTTTTCTTTATTTAAACAACACCTCGTCTAGACAATCATTCTTAATCCGACCGGCATCAGTATAACATGTTCTGCCGAGTTATATTTTTTTTTATTCTATACAATTCAGACTGTTTTATCGATTCACGTTACCACTTATCTACAGCGATATGGGTATTTAGATGTGTCTGAAACATCAATCACAGATATAGTAAATGGAGTAATAAAATTTCAAGAATTTTTTAATTTAACCATCGATGGCGATCCGAATAATGAAACATTAAACTTAATGAGCAAGCCTCGGTGTGGAAGTCGAGATTTTCCGCTAGACTTTCAAGCTTATAATAAATGGAATAAGACCGATATATTCTGGTATTTTGCAATGGCTACATCTACAGTGATAAACATTACTCAAACAGCTTTCAATATATGGCAAAAGCATATAAATTTAAATTTTATATATTCAATAAAAAATCCCGATATTGTAATATCATTTCATTTAGATTTAAATGAAAAATTGTAATCTAGATGTTATCAACTTGGAATAATATACCCGTTTTTTAGTTAAACTTGAATAAAACATCTATTAAAAATTTATTTAATTGTATAAATAATCGTTATATATTAATGGATATTTGAAAAAGACATCCGCTAGACTTTCAAGCTTATAATAAATGGAATAAGACCGATATAATCTGGTATTTTGCAATGGCTACATCTACAGTGATAAACATTACTCATCTTTCAATATATGGCAATAGCAGTCTCGATTTGACAGTTAGAGAGTTATCATGGTGCCTTATGAAACTCGTTTTTTAATATACTATTTTAATTGTATCAAAATGTAATTAAAAAAATATTTTTTTTATAAATTTTTCTTTATTTGAACAACAACACCCTGTCTAAACAGCAACAACGCCCTGTCTAGACTTTCATTCTTAATACGAGCAGCAACAGTATAACATGTTCTGCTGATTTATATATTTATTCTATACAATTCAGACATACGCGATATTTGTTAATTTATAAGTACCAGTTCCCTTATCATCTACAATAAATCTGCCCTCTATTCGAATTAATAAAGAGAATAAATAAGTACTTTTTAGTATAATATAAATAGAAACTTACTGTATATATATTTTCCAATGTTCAACTGTAGCAATAAGAATAACCAAGTATTTTTTTAATGTAGTAGATATAGAAAAAAAGTTTTAAATGTAAATCAAAATTCGCTCACTTAGCAGATATCGTATTACTAACAGCGGATGTACTGTTATTAAAGAAATTTTGATATATATATATACTTATCGTTGTATTGCATTCTAATTTATTTTTTTCCGATATCGTGTATAACACTTCTACTATATTTCGTGAAAAAATGTCTAAGCGAGTACAGTTTATCATAACGGTATATCGAGTATTGAAGGACTTTATTTGAGTTATTTGCTCGATTTTATTTGCATTAATTTCAAATATTACACCGGTGTTGATATCTGCAAACGTCATCATAATTTATTAATATACGTATGTAGTTATAAAATGTAAATACCATTACATATATTTGTATTATATTATGTTGAAAAATTAAATAAGTACTGTCATGCAAATGGTGCCTTATGAAACTCGTTTTTTAATATACTATTTTAATTGTATCAAAATGTAATTAAAAAAATATTTTTTTTATAAATTTTTCTTTATTTGAACAACACCCTGTCTAAACAGCAACAACGCCCTGTCTAGACTATCATTCTTAATACGAGCAGCAACAGTATAACATGTTCTGCTGATTTATATATTTATTCTATACAATTCAGACATACGCGTTATTTGTTAATTTATAAGTACCAGTTCCCTTATCATCTACAATAAATCTGCCCTCTATTCGAATTAATAAAGAGAATAAATAAGTATTTTTTTAGTATAATATAAATAGAAACGTACTGTATATATATTTTCCAATGTTCAACTGTAGCAATAAGAATAACCAAGTATTTTTTTAATGTAGTAGATATAGAAAAAAAGTTTTAAATGTAAATCAAAAATTCGCTCACTTAGCAGATATCATATTACTAACAGCGGATGTACTGTTATTAAAGAAATGTTGATATATATACTTATCGTTGTATTGCATTCTAATTTATTTTTTCCGATATCGTGTATAACACTTCTACTATATTTCGTGAAAAAATGTCTAAGCGAGTACAGTTTATCACAACGGTATATCGAGTATTGAAGGACTTTATTTTGTGTTATTTGCTCGATTTTATTTGCATTAATTTCAAATATTACACCGGTGTTGATATCTGCAAACGTCATCATAATTTATTAATATACGTATGTAGTTATAAAATGTAAATACCATTACATGTATTTGTATTATATTATGTTGAAAAATTAAATAAGTACTGTCATGCAAAAACTTTTTTCCATTTAACGAAATTTCCAATAAAGAGTGTTCAAATTATTTCTCGGGAAAATATAGTATAAATAGTAAAAAGTGCGATATTTGGTTTATATCTTTTTTATATAGTCTGTAGCAGTATTTAATAAAATGTATATATAACACCATAAAAAACAATGATAAGAATGTATTATTATAAAATAGATAAGATACTTAGTCATATTTACAGAAAAATGTATCAATTTGATTGAAATGTTGCTTTTAAAATTAAGTAATTGAAGCTTAAATATTATAATAAAATAGAAAAGTGCGATATTTGTTTTATATCTTTTTTATATAGTCTGTAGCAGTATTTAATAAAATATATATATCAACATAAAAACAATATTAAGAATGTATTATTATAAAATATATAAGATACTTAGGCATATTCACAGAAAAATGTAACAATTTGATTGAAATGTTGCTTTTTAACCGGAAAATGCTGATCATACAAATCACAATAATGAAATTTTGACAATAATCGAAGAGTTTCGAATTACATCAGGTTTCATATAACACTTCAATAAGCATTTTTATTTATTTATGATAATCGGGCCTGTAGTAAATGGTGGGGTGGAGAGGGAATGGTTTAAATACAACTCGAAATATAATATTACATACGGTATAGAAAAATAAAAAAGGCATGCGTCAGCATTAAAATAATTATGACGCATGTCCGTTATTAAGCGAATCACATCTGGTGTAATATGATTACGATGTAAAAGAAATATTTTTTTTGCTTATTTCGCTTATAATATAAAAAATATGATGACAAAGCAATATGATGAGGAATGTGTTTACATACTATACTAGACATATCGAATTACATTAGGTTTCATATTACACTCAATAAGCATTTTTATTTATTTATGATAATCAGACCTGTAGTAAATGGTGGGCCTCTGACTTTCAGCCGTTTGGACAATCTCCGTAGACATGCGTGTGTGAACAAAACAGTTCACACTTGTGATGCTTGCGAGAAAACCTTTACTAGGAAAGACAATTTAATTCGACATCGTAAGAGAACGCATCCTGAGGAAGCAGCAAATCTACACGTAGAAAATGCTGCTTCAACTTCAAAGAGGAGCTGTCCTCCTTCGACCAGTCGTGTACGGTAAAAAATGGTAAAATTTTATGTGAATTTTTATATAAAAACATGTATAACAGTATATTGTAATTTATATTTATCATATTTTATATTATTGTGATTTACCTTGTATATAGTTCATATAATAAATATTTAAACATATTTTCCTCTTTCATTTATTGCTCTCTTAATAGTGAAATATTCAAAGTGCCTAAACAAGTTTCACCGAGAAAAATCGTGTCCTATCATGTTTTAAAAAAAAATATGACGTAATAGTTTCCTATTATTAGTTACATATGCTATTTACAACGTTTATGTCAATCATGATTTTATTTTTAGTAAACGGTGATGGGGCTTTGATAATAAAGTTAATTTTCTGATACCCTATAATATTCAATAAAATAATATTTTTAAGTGTTTTTTTATCATGAAGAAGTAAATTGTACTATACTCCAATTACGTAAACTCTGCTTTATTTATAATCCCCGCATGTAATTATATATTGTTTCTGTATGTCTGCGCACGTACACGTTTTTAGCAAGCTATCTTATATATATGTTTACAATAAAAAAACAAATTGCATTATTTGCAAATATTTGGTATAAGATCATAATTTTGGTTCGAAAATATATTAATTAACACCAACCATGGGTGAGTTTACATAATAGTGTGTGTATTTACAGTATGTATTTATATATTTTTCTTGTTGTTTTAGATATTGATTATATATATTTTATTATAAGGATGTTAATTCCCGGAACACTAGTAAGTTTTTTTTATGCAGTTTTTAAAACACTTTTTATAATATTAAATAAACAAAAAAAATATTTTTTTTAGGATAGACCGGTGGTAATTAGGAACGAGGAGATGTCTCCATTATTCTTATTTTTTATAGTTAAACGTTGGATTTAAAATTAATAAAGTTGTTTTATTACCG
Organism: Melolontha melolontha; assembly: GCA_935421215.2. NCBI lineage: Eukaryota > Metazoa > Arthropoda > Insecta > Coleoptera > Scarabaeidae > Melolontha > Melolontha melolontha. The sequence continues at coordinate 67,992,153 of OW285239.1, forward strand.
TTTTTAATTGTTTCATTATGTAATTTATGTTCGCTCTCTGATACTTTCTAAGCAGCTTTATTTTTAGTATATGTAAGTTTATGTATAGATTTAATCGAAGAATAAAACGATTGGAAGAGAAATTAATTGAAATTTTAGCACCTTTACATCGAACTCAAGTGTATCAACAATGATTCAAGCCTTACCTGGTTGTATACATACAAGTTTTTTAATAACAATTTTACACCTAAGGAGATGCTCATCACCGATGCATTTTTTATTTATGATACTAAGATCTGTAGTAGAATGGTTGGGTGGAGAGGGGGTAGTTTAATTATTATAGAAGCTTATGTTAACATGTGAATTTATATATTCATACTTATCAGTTGAAGGAGAGAGTGATTAGAACTATTAAGAATAAATTATATAAACATTTCAGTCTTGTTGGCAGTTATAAATGGATTAACGTTCTTGAATCCATAGCCGATGAATATAATGAGACTAAACATAGAACTACTGGCATGAGACCTCGCAACGTTACAGTAAAAGATGAAAAGCACCTCTTATCTACCGTATACAGCAATATTAAAATAAAGGGAAAGAATAAGTTTAATTTGAATGATATTGTTCGCATTAGTAAATATAAGACTCTGTTTAGTAAGTCATATTTTCCCTCATGGACAACAGAGCTGTTTCGTATTAGAAGAGTAAATATTTCCAACCCAGCAACATATTTATTGGAAGATATGAATAATAAGCCTATTCTTGGCAATTTTTATGAACCAGAATTACAGAGAGCTAAACATAAGGATATTTATTTGGTCGAAAAAATTTTGCGTACTAAAGGACAGAAAATATATGTTAAATTCTTAGGGCTAGATAATAGCCACAATATTTGGCTAGATAAAAGAGATTTAATTTAATTTCGTTATATAATCACCACATTATTTGGTTAAAATAAAAGAGATTTAATATAATTTTGTTTTTTTAATGTGTAAGCATATATATATTTTTTTATAATTGAATTGTACAATATATATGATATTGAAAAAAGAATGAATTAAATTTGATTTTTAATAATTTTTACTATGCACCTGTATTAAAAGTTTTTCTAGTATTTAGATATATATTTAAGCAATTAATAATATTTCACAATATTTTTTTACAATATTATAATTTCTAAGTAATGTGTTTTTTTTTTTCAAATATCCATTAATTTTTCTTAGATTGTCATTATAAAACAAAGATTCAAAAGGTATTCCATGAATTTGCTATTAACATAGAAAATTATATTCGAAAATATATGTGAACGTTATATAATTATGCCGGTCTCTCTTAACTCTTCGATTATTGCCAAAATTTTATTATTGTGATTTGTATGATCAGCATTTTCCGATTAAAAAGCAACATTTCAATCAAACTGTTACATTCTTTCTATAAATATACCTAAGTATCTCATCTATTTTATAATAATACATTCTTAAAATTGTTTTTATGGTGATATATATATATATATTATTAAATACTGCTACAGACTATATAAAAAAGATATAAAACAAATATCGCACTTTTCTATTTTATTATAATATTTAAGCTTCAATTACTTAATTTTAAAAGTAACATTTCAATCAAATTGATAATTGTTTATTTTAACATGATATTTATAAATTTTTCATAGATGTTTTATTTAAGTTTAAATAAATGTGATTTTTAATAAAAAAAAAAAAAATGTCAATATCTAAATTTTTGATTGAGAAATTCAAAATTTAGTACAGAATGATAAATTCATTATTTTAATATATTTTAAGTATTACATGAGGAAGAATACAAAATTTTTTTTTCGTTGTTAGAAATATTATTAGAGGTATATAGATTTGTAAAATTTACAACTATTTCTATGATTTTTAAAAACATAAAAGCATGTAATATTTATATCAACAATAAAATTAGGTTTTATTTTATTAAAGCATGTAATAACATACGAATTTAATATACAGGGAATTGTTTTTATGGTGATATATATATATTTTATTAAATACTGCTACAGACTATATAAAAAAAAGATATGAAACAAATATCGCACTAATAAATATTTAAACATATTTTCCTCTTTCATTTATTGCTCTCTTAATAGTGAAATATTCAAAGTGTCTAAACAGGTTTCACCGAGAAAAATCGTGTCCTATCATGTTTTAAAAAAATATGACGTAATAATTTCCTAAAGCTGGTTTTAGAAAATAATGTATTGCGCATTTTAATTGTTATCTTAATTATATGGCGCGCCGGATGTAACTTCCTTCAGTGTTCATCTAGCTTTCAACGAGTGCGGTTGTGTTTTATTGTGAGGTTATGTTTTATTGTGAGGTTATGTTTCGGTGGCCCCACTAGGGGGGGTGTGTGTGGTTATGTTTCAGAGGGCCCCCGCAAGGGGGCTCGAGGGGTGTGTGTGTTTATGTTTCAGAGATCTAGTAAGTATTTTTTTTCTTTTTTGCTTTTCAACTTGTCTCCATCCGCCATTTTGTTTTATAATGTCCTTTTGGCTTGATTCATTTTTGCTTAACTCCTCCTTCTGCCATTTTGTATTTTCATGATTGAGCTTCATATATCAGTGAGGAGGAGGAGGAGGAGGAGGTTGTTATGTATCCTTGTGGCGTTTCGGATATATAATTAACTGAGTTGCTAAAAAATTCATGTAAAATCTTGTTTCGCGATTATCAATTTAACGGCAATTATAATATTGTGAAATATTTATTATTAATTGTGCTACCTGCTACCTCCTACCTGCTACCTGCTACCTGCTAACTGCTACCTGCTACCTGTTACCTGCTACCTGCTACCTGCTACCTGCTACCTGCTACCTGCCACCTGCTACCTGCTAACTGCTACCTGCTACCTGTTACCTGCTACCTGCTACCTGCTACCTGCTACCTGCTACCTGCTACCTGCTACCTGCTACCTGCTACCTGCTACCTGCTACCTGCTACCTGCTACCTGTTACCTGCTACCTGCTACCTGCTACCTGCTACCTGCTACCTGCTAACTGCTACCTGCTACCTGCTAACTGTTACCTGCTACCTGCTACCTGCTACCTGCTACCTGCTAACTGCTACCTGCTACCTGTTACCTGCTACCTGCTACCTGCTACCTGCTACTTGTGTAATGTGTTATGACGTCATTGTTTTTGTCTGAACCTCGTATATCAGTGTGGAGGAGGTTGTTACGTAAGTATTACGTCATTGGGTTGGGTTGTGACGTCATTGTTATGTAAGTATGACGTTATTGGGTTGGTTTGTGACGTCATTGAGTTTATTGATGGTCGATGACCTTGAAGGTCAAGGTAAATGACCTTGAAGTCAAGGTCAATGACATTGAAGGTCACGGTCAATGACCTTCAAAGGTCAAGGTCAATGACCTTGAATGTCAAGGTCATGTCCTTGAATGTCAAGGTCATGACCTTGAAGGTCGAGGTCATGTCCTTGGAGGTCAAGGTCATGACCTTGAAGGTCAAGGTCACGGTGGAGGTGGAGGGTCCAGAACCGGCAAATCCCTTCTACTTTTGTAGTCCTTTATGGGCTATATAGTGTTGAATGTAAGTGATTTTAAAAGGTACACACATTTGCTGGTAATAAAATGAAATAGAGTATTTAAAATGTATTTAAGAAATCTCTGTGTTCGGAAAAACCAGAATAAATCTAACTAAAAAAAACCTACATTTTCTCGTTTTTTTTTCATACAAGGATATCGTTGTTTACAGTTTCATATTCAGAAAAAGTAATATATTTGAATAAGGAAAAAAAGTATAGTGCAATTTGAACAAACACAGTTTGCAGCTGTCTGTCAAAAACAAAGTGTAAAAAAAAATTCAAAGCGGATCACGTTACAGTGTTTTTAAAACGATTTTGTTCGACGTATAATTTATTACTTTCGGATAAAAAATAAAAAAGTTACAGCACGAAAGGTTTTTCATAATACAGCCGGTATATATATATATATATATATATAATATTTTCGTGACCTTGGTATGATATGGTAAATTCAATCAGTTGGCGATTTAAGTTCTGGCTTTACTTTAAAGTATATATATTTAAAACAACCCTACATGTTTCGGCAATGATGCCTTTGTCAGGGAAATAAAAAATATTAAATATATATATATATATATATATATATATATATATATATATAATAACTTCGTGACCTTGGTATGATATGGTAAACCTAATCAGTATACGATTAAAGGTCTGTATATTACTTCATAATATATGTATCTAAAAAACTCTACATGTTTCGGCTGTGTACGCCTTTATCAAGAGAATACAAAATATGAATGACATGATATAAATGTCAAGTAATTAAGTTGCTATGGTTTAAATTATTCAAAGATACATTCTAGTAATAATAATAAATCATGCCTTAGTATTCCAAAAAATAGATAACAAAGTGTGAACATATGTGTTGTTCGCTGCTAGCAATTTGTGTCTCCTTCTGGGTATGAACTTGTGTGTTGGTTGCTGCTGGCAGCTTGCGTCTCTCTATGGGTGTGTGGTTTTGTGTGAGAGCGTAAGTGTAGGGTTTTGTATGTCGGTGCGTTCGTGCGTGTGTTTAGTGACCGGTCGCATGAATTTAGAGAGGTCGGATAACCAGCCGTTGCGTAGGGCCGCCAACCCTTTCCCGACAACTTCTTTACAATTCCCTGCAGTACTTCGACGGCCTGACCCCCGCCCCAACGAGGCAAGGCGCAGACAGGCGAAGCGCACCCTGTACGGGGTTGCCCATCGCTAACCAAGGGAACACTCTTAGTGGCTACCTCGGTCGACGATGGTCACACTTGTGCCATCTTAACGTTTTCCGCCGAAGCGGGGGCATAGCACACACGTCGAACGTGTGTGTGCTGTTAACGGCACACACACGTGCCAATTTACCATCATATTATATATTTTTTTTTTGTTATATACCTTATGTTATTTAAATATCATATAATTTTGCTTATCATGCTGACTGTTCCGTGTTTTGATTCCTGTCTAGTTGTCCGAGCAGGTTTTCGTGGTTTCCCTTCTCGTTTTGAGCGAATGCCGACAACTTTGCATCTTAAGTCGCTCCACGGGCGCATACGTAATAATAACTCATGTCCCTGTTTTCTGGTTTTTGCTGATGTGGTCCTCTACTGGGTTGTAGCCTAGCATATGCGCTACAAAAATCTAGGGGGGTCTGCCCGTTGGGCAGTCAGGTGCCATTCCGCCTTTCCAGCAAGAGTGAGGAACCATGCTACGCGGCGCTATCTCGTCGCCGCGCAATGCATACACCACTAGGACCGGTCCTGGGCGGCAACCTAGCTAGGCTGCCGTTAACAGCACACACACGTTCGACGTGTGTGCTATGCCCCCGCTTCGGCGGAAAACGTTAAGATGGCACAAGTGTGACCATCGTCGACCGAGGTAGCCACTAAGAGTGTTCCCTTGGTTAGCGATGAGCAACCCCATATAGGGTGCGCTTCGCCTGTCTGCGCCTTGCCTCGTTGGGGCGGGGGTCAGGCCGTCGAAGTACTGCACGGAATTGTAAAGAAGTTGTCGGGAAAGGGTTGGCGGCCCTACGCAACGGCTGGTTATCCGGCCTCTCTAAATTCATGTGACCGGTCACTAAACACACGCACGAACGCGCCGACATACAAAACCCTACACTTACGCTCTCACACAAAACCACACACCCATAGAGAGACGCAAGCTGCCAGCAGCAACCAACACACAAGTTCATACCCAGAAGGAGACACAAATTGCTAGCAGCGAACAACACATATGTTCACACTTTGTTATCTATTTTTTGGAATACTAAGGCATGATTTATTATTATTACTAGAATGTATCTTTGAATAATTTAAACCATAGCAACTTAATTACTTGACATTTATATCCTGTCATTCATATTTTGTATTCTCTTGATAAAGGCGTACACAGCCGAAACATGTAGAGTTTTTTAAATACATATATTTTGAAGTAATATACAGACCTTCAATCGCCTACTGATTAGGTTTACTATATATATATATATATATATACATTTATATTTTTTATTTCCTTGACAAAGGCATCATTGCCGAAACATGTAGGGTTGTTTTAAATATATATACTTTAAAGTAAAACCACACCTTAAATCGCCAACTGATTGAATTTACTATATGTTGATATTAAGCTGAAGGTGCCCAGGTTGGTACGTTGAAATAAATGGAAAATAATTAATTAATTTGCTCAGTAAACTAAAATAATTTAAAAATTCACAAGTAGTTAAAATCTGACCTATAGATGGAGTAAAGTTTAAATATTACAGTTGTCACATGTATAATATTCAGAACATAAATATATGTATATAAACAATTAATACTTAACTTTAATAGGCCTCTTCTAAGTGCAAAACTTATTGTTAAATACTTTATGTGTATCTTAATCTAAGGTCCGGCTAGCTGTTAATTTTGGTGAGATTACACTTTGATGATAATATTAAAAATGCGAGTTCGGTACTCAATAGAATATAGATATATGTTAAAACAAGTTATTCAATGTGTGATGCTTCCAGATGTATTAGTTAATAAATAAAACAAGAGCGAAAAAGGCAAAAATCACTGGTTTAAAAAGAAAAAAGTTTTTAACATGATAATGAAATACATTAACATATATATAGTCACGTGATTAGATCTATTCATGAACGTTAGGCTAACTGATTTTAATGAGATAAATGCTTTAAAATTTGATCTAAGTAACTATAATTATAACACAAGGGAACTGTATTCTTCCGTTTAAAAGGTATACTAATTAAATACTAACATTGTTGGTATACATATAAAAATATCAACGATTATTTTAAAATTTAAATAAAAATTTTTAATATTTTACGAGATGTAAATAAATATGTACTCAATTTGGTTTTACGGTTGATACTGGATATTCGAAGGGTGTTTGGATTCCTATACTCAGGATAAAAGGCTCTGGTTGTGGAAATATACTGGTATCGTCTCTTGGCGTGGGTAGATATTTAGGTAGTGTCCCTCGGAAAATGGAATTTCGTTTTAAAACGACCAGGAAGGCTTTAAGTTGTGTAAACTTCGTCGATCAATGCCTGGTAGGTAGAAGATTCGCAGGATATGTTTTGTGGTAAGATTATAATGATTTATTTACTATTTTCTCACTTAGTTTCAGGAACACACTTTTTAGAAATTGTCGACGAGTGCCAAAAATTTTTATTCATTCCAAGCTAACTCTCTGTTGTTTTTCTTTAATATCCAGGCGTCTAATTTGTAATACTTGTTTGTATTTATTTAACCTCGTTAATAATATTTATATAAATGAAATAAATTACTCTGACTAATCGTTTAGATATTTCACAAAAATTATAGATTTAATTTTATAATAGACAAAAGTGTATTTGAAATGTTCAATATTTCGCTAGATACCTGTTTACGATTGGGATATTTCCAGCCGTATACAATTCAAACAAGGTACAGCTATAACTCTATAATATGTGTCACAAATATTTCCAATCAATTAAGTTAAATATCTTCGGTAAAATAATAATGTTGATGAAAATGACTTAAGCAAATGACTACAAGACAATAAATAAGTATGTGATTCAAATTTGAGTAATTAAAAACGCGGATTAACTTTATTGATATGACACGTGAAAAATGCAGTTCCAACAGTATCTTATATTCTAAATTCACATTATGAGTTTGAAAATTATTCTGTATTTTAATTTTAGGGCCTCTTATGTACATGGGTATGACCTACCACAATATATATATATATATATATATATATATATATATATATATATATATAAGTAAACAACGAGTCTTTGCCGTTAAAACAAGTATGTAAAATAAAAATTGTTGGGGAATCCGGCAATAAAAACCTTTAATTAGTCAATTAGAGTCCTTTATTTTATACCTTATACTTCGCTCTGTAGATTTAGAGCTTCATCAGAGGTCAAAAAGCGGACGTTTTGTTTGTATTACGTGGATTTCCTGTTCTCTACCGGTTTGTGTTTTTTTGAAAGTGTATATATCTCTCACAACAACTAGTCCGCTTTTTGACCTCTGATGAAGCTCTAAATCTACAGAGCGAAATATAAGGTATAAAATAAAGGACTCTAATTGACTAATTAAAGGTTTTTATTGCCGGATTCCCCAACAATTTTTATTTTATATATATACATATATATATATATATATATATATATATATATATATATGTATATAAAATTAATTTAAATTCGGGTAAGCGGTCTGTCAATTAAAAAACTCCTTTATTAAATAACCCTATATTTCGCAACAGAATTTGTTGCTTCTTCTGGGGAAAAAAAATGTAGAGTTGAAAAATAATAAAATTGACGTACAAAAAATAAAAATGATCATCATTTTTATTTTTTGTATGTCAATTTTATTATTTTTCATTTTTATCCCCAGAAGAAGCAACAAATTTGTTGCGAAGTATAGGGTTATTTAATAAAGGAGCTTTTTAATTGACAGACCGCTTACCTGAATTTAAATTAATTTTTTATAATATATCACGGTCGATGATTTCGTTTCAATTATATATATATATATATATATATATATATATATATATATATATATATATAATATTTTCGTGACCTTGGTATGATATGGTAAACTAATAAGTCGGCGATTAAGGGTCTGGTTTATTACTTCAAAGTATATATATTCAAAACAACCCTACATGTTTAAACATGTAGGGTTGTTTTGAATATATATACTTTGAAGTAATAAACCAGACCTTTAATCGCCGACTTATTAGTTTACCATATATATATATATATATATATGTATATATATATATATACACTCACGCATTTACCAGCCTAATTGAAAAAGAAAAAATCTTAAAAATATTTATTGGCAGCAGTGCTCCTTAAGTAGACTGGGGAACGCTGCAACACATTGGTCCTCGCCGTAGGCACATGAAAGACGTAGCTGAAACGTGAGTGAAGCCTCGGCAAGTGCAGAGAAATCCTAGACAAAAGGACCGGACAATCAATCTTATTATTTAAGAGTCTCAGCAAGAAAGTACCACACTGGGGATCCCTTCTGTCCGAGAGCGAAGAAATATTGTATCGCTGCAGCAAATCTTCCTGACTTATTCCAGTCGGTGGATACACTCCATCAGTCTTAAAGGAGTTGAATTTTAAAAATCGTCGATGTATCCTATCCAAAATTAATCTATGGGAGGCATAGAAGAGATATCAAACAATAGCTGCATAATCCATTTTGCTGGCAACAAAAGCGAAATACAACACCTTAAGCAAGTCTATGTTATTAAAATTAGAAACCCGCATGATGTGAACATAATAAGTTCTATGTCCCATTCGTCTAGAATTTTCTTCCGTATCCACATTTTGTCAACAGAGAGCTTTGGTTATAAAGTTGTTGGCCTCCATATTTCCGCAGTTATCCTTCTAATTCGTCTTTTGAGATTTTATTGTTTTTTAATTTTCTTATTTGATCTTCAATTTCTATTTCTGTGGAGCATTTTGTTTTCTCTGCATCCTCCCTTTCTTTCTCTTCCTGTCTTCCCTCTGAGAGTGTCCTATTGTTTACATCTTCTGCTCTTTCCTGTTCTCTTCCCTTTTCGTTTTCATTTATTTAATTTTGACCTACATTTTTTATTTATAAGCCTCTTCACATCCTTTATCGTATCATTCATTTTCTTCATTTTTTATGTGCCGTCGCTTTTTTTAGCAGTTTTTGTTACTTTGTGTTCGTTTTCTTAATTTTTTCAAATTTCTTGTGCATTTGGGCATAATTTTTTTTATATAATTATCTCTTCGTATTCATTTTTTATCTGTTCCTACTTTAGGTTTTATTTATTCCATTTTCTGTACGTTTTTTGTTGTAATATTTTGGTACTTCTAGATTTATTAGTGTTACTACTATGCTTGTATATCTTGTGTATGTTCTTGTGACTATTGTTTTTATGCAACAATGTGGTCTATTCTGTTCAGACAAAATAATAAAATTAATACTTAATTGAGTATGTGTATGTATATAAACAGGTATTTACATATACGAACTTTTACTTGCACTTATTGTACTAATGTCTATGAATTGTTTATGTACATTAAATATATTAAATAACAACTTCCGGAGGCCGGCTTGACTTAACGGTCGGAACTGCTTTATCGACCATATGCGGTAAATAACAGCGTTTGAATTATGCCAAGTACATACATGTGCTGTTCTTTCCGTCTTAAAGAAACGACAATTTTATCGATCGCACAAGTAAAGTTTTTGAATAAATTCGGTTTAATTTGCACTTCTGTAGTTTCAAAGGAAATTATCTGGTTTTATCAATCGTAGGTTCTGTGTTTTTACAGTATTTTGATTATCTGCTTGTACATGTGCGTATACCAGATGTGTGTATACAAAAATAGACAAGCCCTCACAATTTGTTTATTTACAGAAACGTAAATAACCGATTTACGTATAAATCAACTTTTCAAAAATAATAATAAGTGCGATACCATGCTCGCAATTTTCATAAAGTAAATATTCATAATAAATTACCGTAAGTTTGCAAATTAAATATTCAAACAAAATAATCGGAAACTAAATTTGAACAATTAACAATTAAATTTACATAAATTTAATGTTCGAAGACGTTTTAATTAAATACTTATACTGATTCAAGTTTTCGAGATCAGCGCCAAGTATTTTCGAACAACTTTCGGATGTTAGAAAATAAATTAAATGAATAATTCGAAGCAATAATAAAACAATATTGAATACTACAAAAAAACTCACGGGAAAATTTCACACTATTTTACACTGGATATGATGGACTCATTTGGAGGGGGGCCACTTCAACACCAAGGCGTGGGGGGGGGGGGGGGGGGCTGCCTCAAAAATGCTTTATATAGACGCGTTTCCAAACGACATCAAGACATACTTCGCGTATTACGTTGGAGGTGAATGAAATTAAATAAATTTCCTCCGCCGAGGCTAACCAGTAGGGAAAATAAATCATCTTAAGACCAACATGAGAAAACTAATGATCTGGGCAACGTAAGGCTGTTTGGACAATAGTTAGAACAACCAATGAAGTGAAGTATCTAGGCATAACACTTGATGCGAAACTTAATTGGAGCAGACACCTAGCCAAAGTGTCAGCAGAAGAGTTGTTGGCAAGACCTGTGGACTAAAATCAAATATGGTACACTGGTTGTACACAGCCGTAGTAAGATCAACGATTACCGATGGAGCAGTTATCTGGTGGAGGACGACGGGGCGGACATCGTCGGTGGGGCTCCTCACGACTCTCCACCGACAAGCTCTGTTGGGAATCACGGGAGCTATGAACAGCACGGGAACCGCCTCCATGGAGGCCATCGTGGATCTCCCTCAGCTGGAACTATGTAAAGGCAGAGGCAATGGCTGCAATCCTGAGGCTGGAGGTTAATCACGTATGGTGTCCTAATAAGGTTGTAAGGAACCATACAAGTATCATAGAAACTATACTGGAAGGACCGATATTTCAAATGCAGGCAGACAGTATGACACCTGAGATTATGTTTACAGCTAATCTGAACATATTTATACCGACCAGGGGACAGGAAAAAAGTCGCCCGAGCGATTGTGGTGCCAGCATCTGGTACACTAATGGATCACAATCTAGCCAGGGGGCAGGTGCAGGCTTGTGCGGAATGTGCCCTAGAAGAAAGATATCGATATGTCTGGGGAAACATACAACGGTTTTTCAGTCCGAATTGTTTGCAGTCGCAGCCTGCGCCTAGGAAATTCGGGAAGCCGGCTGCGCCAACAAAAAATAAAAATAATGACTGATAGTCAGGCAGCTATTAAAGCCATTATGAACCCATCTACCAGGTCTAAGCTGGTGTAATATTGAAAACAGGTCCCCGATAAACTGGCACAAGACAATACTTTGTTGCTGCTTTGTTTGTCAGGACATGAGGGAATTAAAGGCAATTAGTAGCCGACGAACTGGCCAAAGAAGATATTAATAGGAAGTTCATAGGACGAGAACCTGTATGTGGAATCGCTAAGGATTCTGCTAAAAGGGAGCCTGGTTATGGCTAGAAAAAGAACATAAAAGTAAATGGAGGTTAACGGAAGGTCAACTCCATACCAAAACAGTACTCAGGGAGCTGGACGGAAAGTTTTCAGCCAACCGAATCAATAGTAACAAAAAAGAAATTAAAATAATTACCGGGTTAATAACCGGACATTGTCTTTTAAGGAAGCATCTTAACAGCATGGGCTTGGTTAGCGAGCCCTGGTGTAGGAGATGTGAAAAATAGGAGGAAACTAGCTTTCATGTAATGTGCACGTCTGCGGAACTGAAGTAACTCAGACAGAAATATTTCGGGAGAGATCTATTAGATCCTTCGCGTGCACTCAAACTTCCCCTAACGAGGATAGTGGGTTTTATCGAGGACACAAAACTAAAATGTCATTACTAATTAAGTATTAGTAGGTGTTATAGACCTAAGTATGTAGTTCTGATTAATTCCTTTATACAGTAATGGAACCCTACTATACATATTTAGTTAATAATGGGTGGTCAGACCAAATATCGTTTATAGAATGCGTTCCCTAATAACCCTAGACAATAAAACAAGCGGTCTGTTGTATAAAGCAATAAATAAATTTGGAAAAAAATACTGATTATTAATAAACTTAGGTAATAAAATGAGTGGTCTAAATTATAAAGTAGGTAATAAAAAAATTTGCAAATGTAAAAAATTCTTAGAATGAACTTAAGAAATTTTTTACAATTTGAATGTGATAATAAAAATGTGTTATAGAGTGGTTTAAACTCGAAAATGAACGTTAAATATTTCTAAAATTGAAATGTTCAGGTTTGAGTTCTATATCCTAGATTTACTTAAATTTAATCATAAAAAATGTTTGAAATTAAAATATTACGAAAGTATATTAAATGTATCCTAAATAAAGCTAATAAATGGAATGAGGTAAAAACACAAAAATTTATCGAAAAAGTGATGAAAATATGAAGAATGATAGCTCAGCAAACGGAAAAAGATAATGTAAGAATTTAGAAAATATAAACGATTCTAATACGAGGGATGTCTTTTTAGTTTTACATATAACCTCATAGAGGGCACCAACAATAAAACGTTCGGTTTCAAAATTCTCGAAATCGAAAAAACTTGTGTAATCTCAATCTTTCGTTAACCTAAATTTAAAGTTTCATCAAGCTACTTCAACTCATAATAAATTTCTAAAATTTATAAGTATGCCGAAATATGGAATTAAGTCGAGAAAATATTCGCGCAATAATTTTTCACAACTTTCAGAAAGTATTAACCCAACAACAATGTCTGGATGAGTTGGTATCTGTTTTTTAAGATGAAGCACATCAGTCGACAATTTCACGTTGGTACTGTGAATTCCAAAGTGGCCGCATCAGTCTCAGCGGCGATCCCAGGATAGATCCGCCAAGAACAGCAGTCACCCAGAAAATCATCAATGCGATGCGGCGCCTGATTATGGAAATAGACATATTACATATCGTGAAATTGAGACATCCATGGAAATTTTATAGATCTCAATACAAACGATCCTACATAATGAACTGTGTTTGAGAAAATTAGTTTCCCATTGGATTCTGCATCTTTAACCGAAGAGTAAATGTCGGCTCGCGTTAATTGGCGCCAAAAATCTTTAAGCCGGTTCAATAACGGAAACTCAAAAAAACGTCCAATGGATTTATTCCTATGAACCCGAAAATAAACGTCAGTTCGTTGTTTCAAGATGAAGAGAATCCAATGAAAGTTATTCGTTTGCGAAGTATATCGAAAAAGATGCAGTGTTTGTTTCAAAATCAGGCCATGTAGCAACAATTCCTTTGCAAGATCGAAGAACGATTAATTGATACACAGCCGCTTGTTTGCCAGAAAAATCTCCGTGCTCCGAAACACCAACCCACAACGGCAAATCATCCTGCATCATGATAATGCCAGTCGAAAGATAATTGAGTTTTTGGTGTAGTAAAATATCGAATTATTAGATCACCCTCCGTATAGTGCCGACCTAAGTCCCAACGATTTCTTTACATTCCCAAATATCAAGAATGGATTGCGTGGTGGACGATTTCAGTCGCCGGAAGAAGCAGTAGATGCCTTCAAAACGGCAATTTTGACTGTCCCAACTAAAGACTGGAATAATTACTTAACCCTAGGACTACCGAGCGGGTTTAATGGACCCGAAACGATTTCTAACCATTGTTTTATCGTACTTATGGTTGGAGTAAGTTACTGGTACTAATAGACTTTTTAAGTATGAGTTATAGCTTTAAAATTTTGACAAAAAAATTATTTCTGAAAGAATGGTTTTCGCAGCATAAAAATACGTTCGCGATTTACCTACCGGGTCTGTTGGACCCATACGTTGTTTACTGTATAAATGTAGGTAAAACGAGTGTGTTTTACAATTATAGTGGTTCGCTTATAAATTTCGGACTTCCCAGCTGCTGATAAACTGTTCTTGGCATTCCTAAATGTAAATAGAAAGGGAAAATCCCTTTATCATGCGGATTTTTGGGACTTTCCGTGTTTCAGCATATTTAAAGCCGCACGTCGTGAACAATGCATTAGTACTTGCCGAATCTGTGTAGTGTTACTTTGTTACTGTGAATAAGACAAAATTTATATTTTGTTGATTTGCGATGTGCGATTTAATATTTTAGCATCATTTTTTATCAATTGTCATGTAGTTATTTCTGAATCTTTTATTGCGTCTATTTTATACTTTGCGTTTTACTCATTACGGAAAATGGATCGTAGAAATAAGGAATACCTTACATATCAACAGCTAGAGGCGATAGTAGCCGAAATGAGTGACGTTGAATACAATAGCGGATATGAAGCTTCAGACGACGATGGAGAGGTAGATGCAGTCGAAGGCCGCATCGATGAAGGTGATACAAGCACAGCAGAAGAATCAGATAGCGAAGAATCTGCTGAGAGCAGCGCTGATGACCACAACAGGAATCCGGCTAGAGCTAATTCTTTTATATCAAAAAACAAACATTTACCTCATCACGGAAGACATCCACGACACAATATTTTACGAGAACATTCTGGCCTAACACGTTTTGATAATCACGAGATCGATACACCTGCTTCTTCTTTTTTATTTTGTTAACCTCTCCTGGAAATTATCCTGAACTGGACGAATGAAGAAGGAGAGATTGTTTTCGGCAAAAATTGGTAGTATTTAATATAGTATTTAACAGAATTTAGAATTGATTTGGTACAATGAAATACTTACCCACATTGAATCAATGGTGATCATAAATAATACAATAACAGATGCGTGGTCATCAGAATCTAATTAATGACTGTTTGTTGTAAAACTTTTTTAACTAAACCCTTGAAGAGACGCTATTTAATTGTAATTGAAAATGGGTAGCCTTACTCATAGCAGACATTTCCAATACTGAGATTGGAACCGTAATAAATAGCATTATATTCACATTACATATTATAAGTGCCAAAAACTTTATTTCTAGATTATTAAATTTTTGAAATATTATTGTCCTCTTACTTCCAGAAGACCTATGTAGATATATGAGTATATTGATAATAAAGAAAACAGATTCCTCTATGTTAATTTAAATTAGAGAAAATACAAATTGGAACTCTATTAGCCTTCTTAATATCTTCCTGTGAATGCTTATATTTTATATTCCACAAAGACACATATTGTAATTGAAAATGAAATTGAAAATATCTTTTATCTACATATTAATAAATTACAATTATGACTATTTCCTCCGATATAATGAGTATAATATAGCAATAACTGCATAAAAACAATACAACTTACTAGAAACAGTACGTTACCCCTTCATATATATTAAAAACCACCCACTAACTGAGCATAATAATTCCGCTAATGCGTCCTGAATATAAAAAAAGAATAATTGCTCTAATAAATAACATTAAAGTTCAACCTCTATACGCGACGGTTAGAATCGTTACAGAGTAGGGTATTGTTAGCTATAATGGATAAAATTTAGTCATACATCCCTATTAAATTTATGTGTAGAATCCATCGGTCCACTATAGCCCCTCGTTTGCAATATTTGGGGTAGAATCTCTTCCAACCCTCTTAATGAGATATTTCCCTTGTATATACAAGCTCGTGCACAAGCGAGTGCTTATAAGCGATTATTGATCCATATACATTTTCCAAGAAACGTCTTTATAACACGTATTGGTTTTACTCAGTTTAACACAAATTTAACTATGTGAGCATAAAGTTCATAACAAATTAAATATTAAAATTTATATCATCCAATGACATTTCTTGAAACCGAAATATTAAAAATATTGTATTAATAAAAAAAAACTTGATTGTTTTTGATATTGTGTTGTAGGAGGAGACTGCATCTCAATATACGAAATGAATAATGAAATAATTATTGCTCTTTCTCACAAGGAGAGCACCTTCCGAAACATTAACGAAAAAGTAATTATTCAAATGATAAGTATTACCTGTTTCTGTTATGAAATGTTTCTTAATAGAAAGTAAAGTCGGCCATTGAAAATCGGAGTTTTCAGTTTTTCGTAAAGTAATTCTTAACACTTTTAATATAAATTATGAGAATAAGAATTAAGTAGGTAATTAAACTTCTAGTTTCAAAAATTCTTTTATTGTAAACCACTACAATATTGTTTCGCCATACAATGGCTTCATCAGGTGGATGAATACTTCATCCACCTCATGATGCCATTGTATGGCTGATTCATTTACTTATTTCTTAGCGTTATAATGAAGTTTCAACAAGTATCTCCTTCGTCAATTAACTAATTATGAGGATACGTGAATTTATCACATTTCAAGAGTGAGCGTAGGTTAATAGAATACATCGAAAAAAGCTTGGCACTTCACCCTCACACTTACACTACAAAAGCATGTGAGTATGCCATTTGAAACAAGTATATACTTTACTATCTTAATCACTTACATTTCTATTGTTTCGTTGTTGAAGTACATCAATTGAAACACCCATTATCAAATATAAATAATAAAATAGTCGTATTCGTATAATTTAAAATATAAATACTATAATAACATAAAAAGATAGTATATTAAAAAACAAGTTCCATAAGTCACCATTTTGCCGCGCGATCAGTTTAGAAAACGAGCCGCGATAGCGGCGAGTTTTCTAAAGAGCGAGTGCGGCAAAAGGCCTTATGAAACGAGTTTTGTATTTTTTCTATTTTGCGTTTTTTACATTAATAAATTGCTTAAATTGGAATTATTTAATTTGAAAGTTCAGAGTTTAAATTTTATGTAAAGCATGCAGTTGGTCACATTGATACTTGACATTTTCAAATTTAAATCTTGGTATCCGCGAAGTATATTATATTACATATTATTTACTAATTTTCGTTAACATTACTTGATACTTCATTTAAAAATATAAACATGAGTGACATAGGAACATATATATGTTGTTGTCAATTGTATACAACATACGTTGTTTGTGAAAAATACGGACATATATCAAATCTGTCAAATGTACATAAATTCTTAAAATCAAATGACAGCAATGTGATATTTATTTCTGGATTCGAACAACGCCAACACTGAAAAATGAAAAGAAGCGTATCGAAATGAAGCTCATTTCGATACTGTTTTGGGTTTCATAATGAGTTCATTTCGAACGCAAAATAGAAAAATATAATTTTAAAATCTTATGCTCTTATCACTTAAAAAAAACTGATTTATATAAGTATAATAATATTTCATTATTAACCCCTTTATGCCCGAATTATTTCTTTTCGCAATTTTTTCGTTGCGGTGTAAATTTTAATTGTTGGGGATATTTTATAAGCTGTCTGGTTATAAATTTTCACATTTTACATTCTACTTTTGTGATTTTAGTGTAGTTCCAATAATGGAACAATGGGCATGAATGACAGCTATATTTTAGGTACACTTATGTCAAAAGAATTAATAAAACCAAGTATCTTTTTTAATATAAAAGTATAATTTATTAACAAAAACGTATTTTTGCATTTTATATACCTAATGGAAAATATTATAAAACTGATTCACAAACAAAAGTTATTTAGAGTGGAACAATGCAAAACAGTCTTCATGACAGTTAACACCACATTTTTCACATGCGTTTGTAGTATTTTTTTTTGCAGACAGCGCAGCGATTTTGTTTCTGGGCTGCAATAATCCAATGGTCTAATCGATCATACCTGACCTGGTCGGGCACTCTTGAGGAAATTTCTTTATGTGTGATAGGACGACCAGCACCTTTTCCAGGCTTACCATATTTTGTCAGATAGGTCTGAACTATTGTTCGTCTAAACTTTAGAAGATCAATCTTTTTTCCGTAGCTTTTTCTGTGTAGTTGCCAAGCATTATGAACACTAGTGTCTACGCAATATGCAAAGACCGACCACCACCACTTTTTCGATCTAATTGATATTCTATAATTGTCGACATTTTGGTCTAACCGATCGACACCCCCCATAAACTTATTGTATTGAGATACCACAAATGGCCGAGTAACAGGAACTTTTTTCTTTTCTGCAGACATCCATCTGTCTACACTACCTACAGGACCGGTAGGATCGCAGCTGCTAACAGTAAGCACGATTCTATTGTCATACCAACTTGTAATTGTAACATTAGTTTTTTTATCAGTGCAGAAATCGTAGTAACCCCTGGGTTTTTTCTCGATAAGTTTTGAAGACATTATAGCGGGGCATTTTTCAATTCTGTTGTACTTTATAGTTCCTGTATAACCGATACCTATATCTTGTAAACGGTTAACTAGTTTTAACGATGAAAAAAGCGATCGCCGTATATTTTGAAGTATGTGTTTTTCGGTAGATCTTTCAAGAGAGCAAGTACAACGATCCCACCTACTCCCAATTCATTCTGCAATAATTTTGAGACTACCTTTGTTTTGTTGTTTCTTGTTGTGGAACACCCTGCTATTACAGTTTTAGTTGGTATAGAATCTTCAGCTTGTTTTACTTTCCCTTGGTAAGGCTCAAATTGCATAAGATATCCAAGAGGTTCGCACAGGCACCACATTTTATAACCATATCTTATTGGTTTTCCCTTTAGGAATTGTTTACCCCATGTCTCCCAAAGTATGGTACCATGCTTTCATCAATGCTTAGTTTTTCTTGAAGTTCTGAATACTTAAGAAATCTTTCATTTAGCATATTCATCATAGGTCTCATTTTTCCGAATTTGTCATTAGTAGGTAAGTTATTATTGTCAGAGCAATGCAGATATCTTTTTATTTCCTCAAACATATTTCTACGCATTGCATTTACGACAGACAAGTTACAGGTCTCAGTTCCAATCTCCTACCACATACGCCAACGAGCTACTGAACAATAGCCGGATAATAGAAGTATAGCTATAAAGCAACGAATTTCTTCCTCGCTAACCTGAAATGCTGGTTCTTTTTTTTTCATATATATTCGTCATTTCAGTTAGAAAACTGCAAATAATTCCGTCAAAAAATAACTCAAAACATTCCACCGCGTCTTCTGGAATCGGTGGCATTTGCTTGGGAGAAACAAAAGCGGGTAAGTTGTCGTCAAGATCGGTGGAATTTTGCCAAACTCTGGTATATGTTCTCGGCAACTTTTTTCTTAGGTCTGATAATGAAATATTATTTTCGCTTGAATAGCCATCATTATTTTCCTCGATATTATTTTCTATTTGAGTTTTTGTCTCTATCTCCTCTTGGCTAATTTCTTCATCATGGTATTCATCTTCATCACTATCTATGTCAGTGTCATCACCAACAGTAAATGTTTCCCCTCTGTTTGTAATTTTTGCCACAGCTTCAGCTTGAAGTTGACGACCGCTTAACTTATTTATATCATTACAGTCCTCCTCGTCACCACTATCTTCCGCACTTTCATCACCGTCATTCGGGGGTGTTATAAAAACATCCGCCCGCCAGAACTCTTCGTCCTCTACTAGTTGTATAAGCTCTTCAGTAGTGTAATACCTAAAATTGAGAAAAAATAGCATGAAGCCATCCATGCCCAATGTTCCAATAATGGAACTTTTAGAAAAAAAATCTACTGTCATGAGGGTATCAAATATATATTTTTTCGGTGCATGCCAATTAGTTTGGGTACTAACCAATAAGAGATAAATACCACTATAGATTTGGTTAAAAAAATGTAAACATTTGATTTTACTTACTTTCGGTACGCCATTCTTTTCACACTGCTTCAAAATATGTAGCACTATAGATTTTTCAAACAGAACGCCCGATACACTAGAAAGATTCTTTATTCACTGCACAATAGTATCGAAATCACGTTGAGACTTGCAGTAAATACGTATGACTAATCTGCATCTGGTGGAGGGGGCTAATATAGCATGTTCCATTAATGGAACAATGGGATAAAATGGGTTAAACACACTAGTATATAGTAGTTCACCATCATATATATATATATATATATGTGTTCAGATAATTTCTTAGCCGTTTTTATTAAATATAACAATTGATAAATTATTGGAGTTTTTCGGCTTTTATATGAAATATAATAATATAATATTTATATTTCATTTAAAAGCCGAAAAACTCCAATAATTTATCAATTGTTATATATATATATATATATATATATATATATAAAATAACTTCGTGACCTTGGTATGATATGGTAAACCTAATCAGTAGGCGATTAAAGGTCTGTATATTACTTAAAAATATATGTATTTAAAAAACTCTACATGTTTCGGCAGTACGCCTTTATCAAGAGAATACAAAATATAAATGACAGGATATAAATGTCAAGTAATTAAGTTGCTATGGTTTAAATTATTCAAAGATACATTCTAGTAATAATAATAAATCATGCCTTAGTATTGCAAAAAATAGATAGCAAGGTGTGAACATATGTGTTGTTCGCTGCTAGCAATTTGTCTCTCTTTCTGGGTATGAACTTGTGTGTTGGTTGCTACTGGCAGCTTGCGTCTCTCTATGGGTGTGTGGTTTTGTGTGAGAGCGTAAGTGTAGGGTTTTGTATGTCTGTGCGTTCGTGCGTGTGTTTAGTGACCGGTCGCGTGAATTTAGAGAGGTCGGAAAACCAGCCGTTTCGTAGGGCCGCCAACCCTTTCCCGGCATCTTCTTTACAATTCCGTGCAGTACTTATAATATAATCGCCTACTGATTAGGTTTACCATATATATATATATATATATATATATATATATATATATATATATATATTGTTGCACCCTATAAATTACTGAAGAGTATGTTTAGCAAAGGGTTGAAAAGGAAAATGTACTAATTAAATTTATTATTTATTGATACAAAAACTTCAGCTATGACTCTTAAACTCTTTTAATATCTATCTCCTGGCGTCTGAGTAGTCCGGATAAAGCTAAGGGATTAACCCTTGTCCGGGCAAGACATTTTACTAACGTAACCGGGCAGTTCGGACCTGGTAGGCCCGGTGCTTTTAGTATATGTTTTTACTTACAGAATTAATGAAACAAAGCGTTTATGGGAATTATATATTTAATACCATTTATAAATAAAATTAATTACTTACAGATCTTAAATTTTATTCATTTCTTGCAATTATAACACAAAACTTTTGATGAAGAATGTTCGTTACAAATGTTTTGTTTGCACTCATCACAACATTGTCTTTGTTTCCTGTCTTTTGTTTTAGGACACATGTAGCACCTTCTTCTAGAATTTGCTTTAGTTTCAGTTCTTGCTCTCTTTGCCGGTGTTGCTTCTTCACCTACAAACTCGCTGACACAGTGTTGGATGGTACGAGGAAGTCCATTCGCCTTCCTTCTTTGAATGTGCGGAAGAACTAGGTTTTCAGATACATCTACTAGAAACAATCTCCTTTTTTGGTGTTTAGCTTTATTCCAATTTGGGTTCAAATTCATCCAAGTAACATATGCCGCTTACGTCGAGAAGGTTCATAAAAAATGTAAATGACCAACGATTTGTTCTGCGTTTACATGTGTATTTATGAGCCAATTTGTCTAACGTGTCCACGCCACATTTTGTGCTGTTATAATACAGAATTATTTCTGGCTTTTTTTTATCGTCATCGTTACAGTTATTAGTATGATGCATCGTTGACAGAGCCAAAACACTTTTGTTTTTCTTTGAAATGTAGGACACTAAAGACGCTTTTTCTGTAAATCCGAAAATGGACGTTTGCTCTTCACGTTTTCTATTGGGCAAAAATTCGGTTGGGATGAAGCGTTTATTTTTCCTTGCGGTACCAACGCTCGTCAACACATTTGTCAATAATGTTTTTGCTAATGATAAGTCCCTAAAATAATGGTCGAATGTGACATTTCTGTTTGTATTATAATACGGTTGTACGAGCTGCTCCACTACCTGTGTTGCGAGGCCCTTGGCGATTTGATTTCCTTCCTTTCCAATATAGGGAATACCATATAGAGGATAGTAGGTTTCAGAGTCACACGCCCACCAGATCTTCATTCCATATTTATCTGGTTTGGAAGGCATATATTGTATAAATGGACATCTTCCTCGAAAGGGTACAAGTTGTTCGGCCACTGTGATGTTTTCTCCGGGGAGGTAGTGCTTTTTCAGATTGTTATTTACTTTTTCCCAAATAACTCGAATAGGTGCAAGTTTATCGTTCTTCCTTCTTTCGGAACGTGTACCTTTGTCATCAAATCGTATAAATCGCAACAAGCTTTTGAATCGTTTCAATCCCATCGTTGCTCGAAAAATTGAAGGGCCATATAATCGACTCCATAGCACATCGTAGCTAGTATCATTAGCACTTAGGTGACCGGCAGTTAGAAGCAAACCAAGAAAATCGCGAATTTCGATATTATCACATGGTTTCCAGGGAATATCTATCAGGACCCTCTCTGCCTCCTTGTTTGTATGTGAAGCAATTTCGGTAAGTACAACTTCATCAATAAATAAGAGAAATGCATCAATTGGATCTTCAACAATTTTTCCCGGCGGTAAGATAACTTTATGCATTTGCGTCCTGTCGAAGGAGGCTGGCTGTTCCACACTGAATCATCTTTAGCAACAAATTTGGAAATACTGACAACAGGAGTGTCACACAGTCCCTCACTGCCTTCTTGCACGTCTTCCTTTTCACTAGCATTAGAAAGGTGGTCCTATTCGTCCTCATCTTCGACATCCGACTCAAAATTTACAGGCGCCTGGTCATCGTCCGATAGGTTTTCCAGTATATCTGCGAGTTCGGCGTCCGATAAAAATTTTCTCGACATTGCTGAATGATTATAACACTTTCACTATAATGCATAAACTAAAAGCAATGAACAAAAAATGCTCGTATATATACAAATAGACAGGGAACCCCTACTTTACCTAATATTACTTTCCTAGAAAAATTACGACCTATATACGTCATCAAATGTATTTGCTGCACAAATGACACAAAAATGATCGGAAACACTAATTACGTAAAGAGGATTAGAAAACAAAAACGGAAAATAAAATTACCATAATTGCCTAAAGTATGGGCCTGCTAAGCCCGGCTTGCCCGTTAATGGGATTTTAAGTACAATGCGTCAATTAACTAACGATTATTCATAATTTAACAAATATTAGTTAACAAAAAATCAGTAATTAACATTTCTGAGGAATTCTAAAGAGCATTAAGTCATACTAAAATTACTCATTAAGATATCGAATTTTAAGCCCTAGGCGTAGGGCCCACGCAACGGCTGGTTATCCGATCTCTCTAAATTTACACGACCGGTCACTAAACACACGCACGAGCGCACTAACATACAAAACCCTACACTTACGCGGGACACAAATACAAAATCACACACCCAGAGAGAGACGCAAGCTACCAGCAGCAACCAACACACAGGTTCATACCCAGAAAGAGACACAAGCTGCTGGCAGCGAACAACACATATGTTCACACCTTGCTATCTATTTTTTGGAATACTAAAGCATGACTTATTATTATTATTGGAATGTATCTTTGAATAATTTAAACCATAGCAACTCAATTATTTGACATTTATATTCTGTCATTTATATTTTTTATTCCCTTGACAAAGGCATCATTGCCGAAACATGTAGGGTTGTTTTAAATATATATACTTTGAAGTAATGAACCAGACCTTTAATCGCCGACTTATTAAGTTTACCTTATATATATATATATATATATATATATATATATATATATATATATATTAAAAATAATAGACTTTTTATTGGTTTAGCGACCTTTTATTGAATTATGATGTTTTATTCTACGACGTTTCGACTTTTATTATTTTTCAGTCTTTTTCAAGTATCTAGAAACAAGAATTAATACAATGAGAACATGAGAACTGTGTTTGCTTTTGTGAGATTGAATTAACAATTAAATTAACAATTAAAATTAAATTTAGATTAAAGACTGAATTACCAATTAGATTAACAATTAAAGTTAAAATTTAAAATTAGATTAATAATGAGTAAGGACAATTAAAGTGATTACATCTGTATAAATGAATAGAAAATTTGAATTAAACTACAATACAGTAAGGTAAATAGAAACAAGAATTACTACACTGAAAACGTGAGAGTTGTGTTTGCTTTTGTGAGACTGAATTAACAATTAAATTGACAATTAGAATTCAAATTAGATTAAAGACTGAATTACCAATTAAATTAACAATTAAAGTTAAAATTTAAAATTAGGTTAATAATGAGTAAGGATAAATTACAGTGGTTAAATCTGTATAAATGAATGAGATGTTAAACTTTCGATGTTAAACTACATTACATGAACAATGAATGACAAAACTCACCGTTTCTTTTGGTTTTCAAAATCACGCATTCTGTGTAACATGTGTATCGGGGGCCCGAGACCTTTTTTTGTAACGAACCGATCACACTGGTTGGAATATTGTAAGTGTTTGTGGCTTTGTTAAGAGAGGTTAATTTCTGTTCTGTTTTTGGAATTTAGCAAATTGATCAGGACCGTGTTTAGGGGTATGTAGTAAAAGTATTTACAAATGGGAACTGATAAAAAGTTTTTTTTTTTTTGTGTTTTTTTGGTTTGTGTTTGTGTGTGCGGGGGGGGGGGGTTGATTTTATCTATTGTTTAATCAGTGGGTAATAGAGTTTAGACAGTCCATCAATTTCGTTCCTGTCGTTTATTATTCTGCTGTTTTTGAAAATGTGGATCATTTCTAAGACTTCCCTAGCTTTTGTAATCTTTTTCTGTGTTATTACTTTGGTGTTATCAAAATCAAAATTATGTTTTAGTGTTAATTGGTGTTTTTTTAAAGCAGTTTGATTTTTTACGTATTTGTGACCTTTCAATCTTTCTTGTGGTAACTGTTTTGTTTGGCCTATGTATACTTTGTCACAGTCTTTGCAGGGTATGTTGTATATTGTGTGTGATTGTTTTAGTGTAGGTGTTGAGTCTTTTAGTTTGGTGTGTAGGAATTTTAGGTTTTTACCGCTTTGGTGTGCTATTTTATAGTTAAATGGTTTAAATATATTGTCTAGTTTTAACTATAAAATAGCACACCAAAGCGGTAAAAACCTAAAATTCCTACACACCAAACTAAAAGACTCAACACCTACACTAAAACAATCACACACAATATACAACATACCCTGCAAAGACTGTGACAAAGTATACATAGGCCAAACAAAACAGTTACTACAAGAAAGATTGAAAGGTCACAAATACGCAAAAAATCAAACTGCTTTAAAAAAACACCAATTAACACTAAAAACATAATTTTGATTTTAATAACACCAAAGTAATAACACAGAAAAAGAATACAAAAGCTAGGGCAGTCTTAGAAATGATCCACATTTTCAAAAACAGCAGAACAATAAACGACAGGAACGAAATTGATGGACTGTCTAAACTCTATTACCCACTGATTAAACAATAGATAAAATCAACCCCCCCCCCCCGCACACACAAACACAAACCAAAAAAACACAAAAAAAAAAAAACTTTTTATCAGTTCCCATTTGTAAATACTTTTACTACATACCCCTAAACACGGTCCTGATCAATTTGCTAAATTCCAAAAACAGAACAGAAATTAACCTCTCTTAACAAAGCCACAAACACTTACAATATTCCAACCAGTGCGATCGGTTCGTTACAAAAAAAGGTCTCGGGCCCCCGATACACATGTTACACAGAATGCGTGATTTTGAAAACCAAAAGAAACGGTGAGTTTTGTCATTCATTGTTCATGTAATGTAGTTTAACATCGAAAGTTTAACATCTCATTCATTTATACAGATTTAACCACTGTAATTTATCCTTACTCATTATTAACCTAATTTTAAATTTTAACTTTAATTGTTAATTTAATTGGTAATTCAGTCTTTAATCTAATTTGAATTC
The DNA here is from genome assembly GCA_935421215.2 of Melolontha melolontha. Lineage (NCBI taxonomy): Eukaryota > Metazoa > Arthropoda > Insecta > Coleoptera > Scarabaeidae > Melolontha > Melolontha melolontha. The sequence goes on from OW285239.1 coordinate 68,018,565, forward strand.
TAATTGTCAATTTAATTGTTAATTCAGTCTCACAAAAGCAAACACAACTCTCACGTTTTCAGTGTAGTAATTCTTGTTTCTATTTACCTTACTGTATTGTAGTTTAATTCAAATTTTCTATTCATTTATACAGATGTAATCACTTTAATTGTCCTTACTCATTATTAATCTAATTTTAAATTTTAACTTTAATTGTTAATCTAATTGGTAATTCAGTCTTTAATCTAAATTTAATTTTAATTGTTAATTTAATTGTTAATTCAATCTCACAAAAGCAAACACAGTTCTCATGTTCTCATTGTATTAATTCTTGTTTCTAGATACTTGAAAAAGACTGAAAAATAATAAAAGTCGAAACGTCGTAGAATAAAACATCATAATTCAATAAAAGGTCGCTAAACCAATAAAAAGTCTATTATTTTTAATATTAAGACACGGCCAATAAAATAAATAAGAAAAATAAAATTCTTATAAACACTAAATATATATATATATATATATATATATATATATATATATATATATATATATGTTGTAACTAGATTCCGGGTTTTCTTCCGCGTTTCCACTGTTTGGTTTTGCAAAGACCGGTGCTAGTTTCTGGACTCGTATACAGTTTACGAGTAACCAGAAGCAGAAGCAGACAGTTATCGCAAACCTGAAGATGGCAAATGTGATTAATCTAATTAATTACACGTAAATTATTTACCATTTGATATTGCTTATTAAATATGATTATAACAGTTTGTGTTTTATTAATCTATTGAACATAACCACAATTTTAAGTATTTAATTCCGGTCTATCATAGAGTTATAATATACGATTTGACCGTTGAACCGAGTTTCACATCTTGTTTTCTGGAATCCGATAATTGTAAGCAGACATATGTACACAGTTACTAAGTCTACGGCAAACTGCACGCCACGCGATGAAGTAACTTGGTGATGGGGATAGAGTGATGTCACATCTATGTACCTACGTATCGTAATTTCAGATATTTGAAAGGGTGATCAAGTCTCCCAGGGGATCAAGTCTCCCTCTTCTCGACTATAGTTTTCTATAATCAAATAAATGTTTTATATGTAAATTTTTAAAGTGGGTTTTATTTATTCACGAGCAGCGAAATCAAATTTTTTAACATTGTTTATGTAATTTACATAGTTATATATGGGTGTTACTACCCACGATGATCCAGGTATAGGTAAGTTGAATCTAGTTCATGCTTTCCACGACATCTATTTTCAATTGTGGATACTGCTACCAATCAGCTATTAGATCCAGTGATAAAATCATATTAAAAATTTAAAAGGCGCCCAACTCATTTATTTATCTATTAGCTTAACAAATTGTATTCACACACATTCAATTCTATTCTCTAACCCACTACGGGCGCGTAACAATATATATTATTGTGGGATGTCTGATAGTCAAATAGAAAAGAATAAATTAAAAGAACAGTAGGTAAAGTTAAAGCAAATTCAAATTCAAATGAAACCAATGAAATGTCATGATGATCATTGAATCTGAGAATTTAAATTACAAAACGCAATAAATATTTATTGGATTTAAATTTTTATTCTATTAAATTATTATTGTCAAGAAGCAAATGAAGGTATGTGAACGAAAAAGCAGTTGAAAGTAAAAAATGTATATTTTGTTATTAAAACACAATTTTAAAACAAGCATTATTAAAATTAGAAATAAATTTATGAAAATGTAAATAATTTAAAAACGCATATACACTGATATTATTTAAAAACAAGGTTTTTATATTAAAATTCATTATTTAGAAAGTCATTACATATTTTAAAAATCAATACGGTTAACAAATGACTTCAAGCACAATTATATACGTTAACTTCAAGTCACTAACCAAAACAATTGAACGACGGGGGTACAGTCCGTGGAATTGGAGAAAATCTTCGACGGAGTTTCATCAGAATATTAATGTGAAAACTAATATAAAACGAAATTCATAATAATACAGTGATAAACCGCCGCAATATGTACAACTAACGTATAGAAGAACAAAATAAAATACCACAAAAATATAATCCACGACGAGACTGAAAATAAAATATACTTATCTAGGCAAGATTGGAAGAAAAACTCGCGTCGAAATAACCGCTAGAAACTTAAGGATTCCAGAAAGAAAGATCCCGCCAAATATTCACGGAGCTTGACAGTATTTGTCTTCAAACGACGTCCCGAGTTCGAATTCGATTCTTCATTAATTACATGTGCATTTTCACTACTCCAAATTCTTGTATTTTGTGAATTTAGGTATCCCGTTTTATAAAACCATGCTACATCAGTAAAGATGACTCTTTGCGAAAGTTCTCCATTATTGTTCATATTTACAAACCAATTACAAAACTGTAGTCTACGTGGGTAATCAATTTCTAACAATTCTTGTACTGCTGTGACACGGTATGGATAAAGTTGCGTATCTTTTTTTAATAACTTGTGAGTTGTACCAACAGAAAGGTTAATTTGTTGACACAAATATCGAACAGATGTTTGTGGTTCATTTTCCATTATTTCTTCAACACGATTGACAACTTGAGGTGTACGTTTCTTAACTGCTCCGCTGCCTGATTTTCTTAAGAGACTACCAGTTTCAGAAAAAAGTTTTAAAGTTCTATCCAAAATATTCTTAAATTGTATATAATCTATTACAAAATGTGGAAACTCAACTTGAAGTTCTACAATGCAATCTTGAACTGAATAAACCCATAAACCATTAATTTTATTACCACTTCGAAAATAAGCCTGGACTAAAAAAATGTATGTTCTAAAGTGAAAGCCATTTTAAAACTGAGAAGCAATTTATTTAAACCAGAATCGACGCACGATTATTTTAATGTTCTAACTGATATTTGTGATTAACATTATCAAATGTCATTTGGATTTACGTTTACGGAACAACAAACACATACTAATATATATGCGTCTTCTATTCTATCTAAATTCTATTCTATCAAAATTTCAAAGTAACCTAGATTGACTTTTCAAATGAACACACGTTATATGACCAAGTAAAGTTTTATGCTGTAAAGTTTACAAATATAAATACCATTTCCAATACCCAGAGTTGTTGCATTTGCTAAAAGAATAAAGAGATATTAGTTTACGTTATTTAAAAATAATTTATGAGATGTTTAATTCAAAGTTTAGATGAGAGTCATGACACTTGTTTAGTTAAGAAGCACGTGTTCACCAATAAGCGAACAAACGTTTTCTTTTCACATTCATTTTACGTTTGTTCTATTTGTTAATAAAGTATTAGTTAATATTTTACTTACTCTTTTATCTTAGTAACACACCTAACATCAATATAAAAGCACTAGCTTCAAGTATATTGATAGGAGGTTACAAGGACTTGTCGAAATATAGTTTTAATTTAATAAAGTGTACGAAAGGTTATATACACTAGGCCGCTAGTAAAATAAATAGAACCTGGCGCAAATAAAGATAAACTACAATTCAGATATAAAATCTACGATTTAGGTCATTCAAGGTAAGCGATATTTATTTATTTTAATTATAAAAATTATTACATCTGCTAGAATTAGTAAAGCAAGTAAACACTGTAATATATATATATATATATATATATATATATATATATATATATATATATATATATATAGTAAATCGCCAAAAAAATGAATTTACCATAACATGCAAAGGTCACGAAATAATTATCTTTATATATACATACATATATATATATATATATATATATATATATATATATATATATATATATATATATATATATATGTGTTTAGATAATTTCTTAGCCGTTTATTAAATATAACAATTGATAAATTATTTGGAGTTTCTCGGCTTGCATATGAAATATTTACAAATACCAAGTTAGTATGTATGTAATTGCAAAGTAAGGGGGACGTAATCATTGCTGTCTACAAATTACAAAGCAAATCATACGAAATTTTTTATTTGTAATTTGTAGACAGCAATGTTTACATCCACCCATACTTTGCAATTACATACATACTAACTTGATATTTGTAAATATTTCATATAAAAGCCGACAAACTCCAATAATTTATCAATTGTTATATATATATATATATATATATATATATATATATATATATATCAACTAATACATTCTTGGAGATTTTCGGCTTTTATATGAAATATTTACAAATATCAAATTAGTATGTAGACAGCAATGTTTACATCCACATTTACTTCGCAATTACATACTAATTTAATATTTATAAATATTTCATGTAAAAGCCGAAAAACTCCAAGAACTTATCAATTCTGAATAATGAACGGCTAAGAAATTATCTAAACACTCAAATAGCTATGGAGTAATAATTAGCAATTTCAAACCTTCAAAACTAAGATCTGCTTTCAAAATACTGACATCCACTTTCAATAACTGACATCTGCTTTCAAAACAGACATCTGCTTTCAAAACTGACATTTGCTGTCATAACAGACATCTGCTTTCAAAACAGACATCTGCTTTCAATAACTGACATTTTATTTCAATAACTGACATCTGCTTTCAAAACTGAAATTTGCTTTCAAAACTGACTTCTGCTTTCAAACCTGACATCTACATTCAATAACTGACATCTGAATCATTAACACTTTTTTTATAATGCATTTCTAAATAGCTTGAACCAAGGCCTATCGTGGCTTAAGTGCTAAAGCAACGGTCCGGCAAACCGTAGATTTGGGTTCAAGTCCCAAAGTAGACAATATTTTTCAATAAAAAAAAATATTTCGTATGATTTGCTTTGTAATTTATAGACAGCAATGTTTACATCCCCATTTACTTCACAATTACATACTAATTTGATATTTGTAAATATTTCATAAAAAAGCCGAAAAACTCCAAGAACTTATCAATTGATATATTTAATGAAGGGCTAAGAAATTATCTAAACATTCATATAGCTATGGAGGAATAATTAGCAATTTCAAACCTTCAAAATTGACATCTGTTTCAAAATACTGACATCTGCTTTCAATAACTGACATCTGCTTTCAATAACTGACATCTGAATCATTATAATTATATACATATTAAAGTAAAACAGACCATAAATCGCCGACTGTCTAAATCTACTATATAGAGGTACTATATATATATATATATATATATATATATATATATATATATGGTAAACCTAATCAGTAGGCGATTAAAGGTCTGTATATTACTTCAAAATATATGTATTTAAAAAACTACATGTTTCGGCTGTATACGCCTTTTTCAAGAGAATACAAAAATATGAATGACAGGATATAAATGTCAAGTAATTAAGTTGCTATGGTTTAAATTATTCAAAGATACATTCTAGTAATAATAATAAATCATGCCTTAGTATTCCAAAAAATAGATAACAAGGTGTGAAAATATGTGTTGTTCGCTGCTAGCAATTTGTGTCTCCTTCTGGGTATGAACTTGTGTGTTGGTTGCTGCTGGAAGCTTGCGTCTCTCTATGGGTGTGTGGTTTTGTGTGAGAGCGTAAGTGTAGGGTTTTGTATGTCGGTGCGTTCGTGCGTGTGTTTAGTGATCGGTCGCGGAAAACGTTAAGATGGCATAAGTGTGACCATCGTCGACCGAGGTAGCCACTAAGAGTGTTCCCTTAGTTGCGATGAGCAACCCCGTACAGGGTGCGCTTCGCCTGTCTGCGCCTTGCCTCGTTGGGGCGGGGGTCAGACCGTCGAAGTACTGCACGGAATTGTAAAGAAGTTGTCGGGAAAGGGTTGGCGGCCCTACGCAACGGCTGGTTATCCGACCTCTCTAAATTCATGCGACCGATCACTAAACACACGCACGAACGCACCGACATACAAAACCCTACACTTACGCTCTCACACAAAACCACACACCCATAGAGAGACGCAAGCTGCCAGCAGCAACCAACACACAAGTTCATACCCAGAAGGAGACACAAATTGCTAGCAGCGAACAACACATATTTTCACACCTTGTTATCTATTTTTTGGAATACTAAGGCATGATTTATTATTATTACTAGAATGTATCTTTGAATAATTTAAACCATAGCAACTTAATTACTTGACATTTATATCCTGTCATTCATATTTTTGTATTCTCTTGAAAAAGGCGTATACAGCCGAAACATGTAGAGTTTTTTAAATACATATATTTTGAAGTAATATACAGACCTTTAATCGCCTACTGATTAGGTTTACCATATCATACCAAGGTCACGAAGTTATTATATTTATATATATATATATATATATATATATATATATATATAAATATAATAACTTCGTGACCTTGGTATGATATGGTAAACCTAATATATATATATATATATATATATATATATATATATATATATATATATATGTATATACATACATATATATGTTATATGTTATTTATTTATAATTACAATATCTAGACGAAACACAAAACCCATGTAGTGCCACGTAAAGCGCAAGCAATAAATATTGCTAAAACTGGCTTTGGTCATTTTTGGGATACAATAGCATTCCAGGGACTTACCTTTCGTGGACGGGTTGCTAATAAACATACAAACTAACCACCCAGTACTACGGCTCTAGCTTCAGTGAAGATGGGCTGCGTGGGGTTTCTCACGAAACGTTTTAAAACCTAACTATATATATGATTAAAAAGGGCGCCACCGCGAATTAAAGACGGCTTGTAATAGTGGATCTATGTTACACAAAGGAAATGCATCAACTTCCGTCCGAGTTACAAGAAAGCTAGGATCAAAAAGCAATAACAAACGAAGACAAAGCAATCAACCACAACATTTATTGGGAATGTGTTTCCCTTAAAAACGCATTAACAGTAAATATATTTGGATGACAGTATATAAATTGCAAAGTAAAAATAACGAGTTATAAAATCAGACAAATGGGTTAGGGTATACATATATACATATGAAGATAATTTAATAATAACTCATGACTCATGACTTACCATTCTCCTTATAATTGATATCAAACTTTTGTTATGTCATGAATTATTATTAATTGAATTGAATGTATTTATGAATTTATATCTCTCACCATGACTACATCACTTATATAACTTTGACATTAATATCTGTCATTTATAATTCTTTGATAAAGGTAATATTTACCGAAAAATGTAAGAGCTTATTTAAAATATATACATATTAATGTAAAACAGAACTTCAATCGCCGAATATCTAAATCAACTATATATATATATATATATATATATATATATATATATATATATATATATATATATATATATATATATATTGAAATGATATGCTCTGATGGTGTGTAAAAATATAATAATAATAATATAATAATATATATATATATATATATATATATATATATATATATAATCTGTGTTACGTATAGAAAATCACTTTGCGTTATGCTGTTAAATTCTTTTTCCTTTTTTCTCTTATTCTAGGCTCTTCAAGTCATTGTGATCCGCTTATTTTTCAATTGTTACAAATTACTCTATTTTATAATTTTAGTTTATTAATTATCATGTCGTTTTAGCTTTTCAAAAGTTAAATAATTCCTAATTCTAATTTCGGGTTCGATTATTTTGACCGACCCTATATTTTCTGTTATATAATTCTAGTTCCGATATTGTTGAAGTTGCTATATCTGACGCAGTACACTTCTTTAAACATTCTTTTTGCCGCGTTAATCATTCTGACAGTGTTTTCCGATTTCCTCGAGTCATGTATCTCCGTTACTTTGTTTTATTTTGTGGGAATTCGCTTTTTGAATTGTAAGATCTTCTTGTCGCAGTGTCTTTAATTTTGGAACTACTGTTTCAGTTTATTAATTATTAACGTTTTCGTTAGAGCGCCCTCTGTTTGGAATTTTGTTTCCCTCAGTTACAGAATTCTACTTTGAATGTATAATTACCTTGATTTTGATATTTGCCGTTTCCTAAAATTTAATTATTTTTCAATGTGGGCTCGTTTGAACGCTTTAGGCGTACGTTAATTGTTGGGAGATTTTGAGCTTCGTTTTCTCTCATTTATATTCCCGAATTTTCTGATGACGTATGTCGGCCATTGTGAGGAACACGCGGGTTTTCTGTCATTACTTCTTCCCAAGTCATCGCCACGATAACGTGTCTTTTTTTGTTTCGAAGAAGCTTGTTAGGCGGTAAGAGATATTTTTAATATATTGAGTTTTACTTATTTCAAATTTCTCTTCTTAGGATTTTGTCGGGTTATCCGATTATTTGTGGAATATTTCTGGATTTCATATTTGTTCAGCCGGAATGGCGTAATTGATCTTGTGAACACATTCCGTTAAGACAATAATTCCACGTGGTGACCGAAGGCCATCTGGAACCAAGCTTCCTGTACGGTGATTGAAAACCCTTATATTCCGTTGATTTGATGAACTTTCCAGGAAGACAGGCTCCGGGGAAACGTTTCATCGAAGTCTTGGAGTCAGCTAAGTGTGCTTTAAATTTTTCGCTGTCTTTAAGGAGACATCTTTTGTTGAAGACAATTTAAAACTAAACTTCTTTTATCATCAATTGTGCGATAGTGTAAATTTTGGTATTTATATTGTTAATTAACTACGGAGAGGGGCTTCTCCTTTCTCCATATTCTATCTTTTGTGATCCTTTCACTAGATTAATCAGATTAAGGGCTTCACCCCCTAAATTAATTTAGTTTGGTAACTTTTTTATTTAGATTAACCTCATTTACTATTATTAAAAATATCATTAATAACTTATAATTCTGGCAACCATTTTATTGAGCAATTTATTAACCTTGAGGCTCATACCTTGAGTGGAGCTTCTGTCTAATTAGAGAGCACGTCGAATATTAAATCAGTGATTTCGTTATATTTATGTAAACATCTTGTACAGGACCATAGTAAGAATTCTCACTTCCGTTCTCTCGAAGTATCTAATCTTTGTAAATTTGACGTTTAGATTTATATTAAATTTAATTATAACCTATTATACAGGGGGTTGCTTTCGCATGTAGTATACCTGTGCTTGTTTTGCTTTCGAGCACATTTGATCTGTTAGAATCTTAAAGCGTTACCTTTGTTAGAAAATTTATATATTTACCTCAATTTTGCTGTAATTTTATATACACGGTGTTAAATATTTTATGGACATTTAAATTTTGTTCACGTCATTTTATATTCTTACGCTTTCCTGTCATTACATTTGGAGAGGCTTAACCTCGATCGTAAGTTAATAATTTTCTTTTGATGGCTTAACCTGTTTTGTATACTTTTGAATACTTACATATTTAATCAGCTATACCGAGTTAGAGAAACGTACACCTGTTGGATCTTGTGAATTAATTTGATATCGTTGATAACTCCCGATTGTTTACTTTTGGTTATATTGTTAATCTGTATATCGTTTGTTGAAATCTTGTTGATTGATTAAAGTTATTTGTAGTTTGGATTTTGTGTTTGATTTCTTACTCAGCGTGTGTTAGAGAGATCACAGTTACACGTTTTGGCAGCAACAAGGAGTGGGGGAATACTTCTCTCTTTTGCGACTGAGGCCATCTAGCTCCACCCGCAGCCGTGTATACGGGGTGCGCCTGCCGTGACTTTATGCGGTGGCGCCTTTTCTTTTCCAACGAGCGATCTTTGATCCCACACGCTCTCCATCTTACGAGCTAGTCGGTAGGGGCATTTCGTTGGAGCGACCACCTTCAGGTGGGTCAGTCCGAAAGAGAGGGGTATTCGCTGAACATCAAGCGTCAGCCTTGTTGTTAGCGTGCGCTACTATTTTAGATCGCGTAGGTAGCAAGTAAATTGGCACCCTGACGTGGGCGTTTTTTTTTTGATTTTTGGAACTGTGTTCTCTCACACTCGTGGGGGGAAATCAAACTTTGGAGGTCGTTAGGAATCTTTTAGATTCATTGAATTTTTGATATTTTGTCGTAATTTTTGGTCAGGTTTTCGTGCTGTTTTAGATATTGTGTTTGACATCATGGAAGGTAAGCTCGAAATTAACAGGTTGGAGAGAGACGAGCTGGTTTACGAACTGAGAGTTCGTGGAGCTGGTGTTAATGTACCGGTTAAGGCTATGCGAACCACACTGCGTAGTTTCATTCAATTAGAGTCGGGTGGTATTGAAATTTCGAAACCTGCTAATCCCTTCACCATCGAAGAAGATACCTGTGAGGTTAAGGGGAAAATTGCTGAAATTAAGGCTCTTCTGGAACAGTTTTCTGAAATCGAGACCAGTTGGAGCGACCACCTTCAGGTGGGTCAGTCCGAAAGAGAGGGGTATTCGCTGAACATCAAGCGTCAGCCTTGTTGTTAGCGTGCGCTACTATTTTAGATCGCGTAGGTAGCATCTGATAACACTTTTACCGTAAGGTGTCGGGTAATAATATAATAATAAGAATAGATATTCAGTGATTTATGATAATATTAAAATTGTGGAGTATAGGAATTATACTATAAATTGGGCGCCTTGGTTTATTTAAAAACCTATTACACACGTTCACCAGCGCTCCTCATATGATTTCAGTATTAGCGGCTAGGTCGTCGGAGAGCAAGAAATTTATAACAAAGTTGACTGTCTAGGATCTTCGTCGGTCTGCTTATTTTCCCTACGTGTTCGGAAGAAAATTGGTTAATAAAATAACTAAGTTTCTCCAGCTAAGCACTGATAAATAAAAGAGTTGTTTAAGCAAATGTGTATAAAAGTTTATTAAAATAAGGTTTCTGCAAACAATAACATACAACATGCCTATCGACAAATTCTGGAATTACAATTATATGCACGTGTAAGTTGAAAAAGGCTATGTTCCAATGGTTATGATATTTTCATATAAGTAATGATATAAATTAATCAACAAACAGATATAGGTAAGTACTACAATCTTATAAAATTAAGTTCTTCCGCAATTATAAGTAATGTTGAGATGTAATTTTCAAAGTAAAATTATGAGTTTTCTATTTAGTTAACAAATTATTTTAATTGGAAATTGTTTTTAATATGGCTTTATTTTGAAATAAATTGGAATAATAAAACCTGTTTTTCGTTGTATAAGGCAGGTATCTGGATGGTATTGGCGTAGGTCAGTAAACTCGTTGTGAGTTCCAAGTACTGGGTTTTCAATTCTGCGTGGCCGGCTTTGAGCGTGCTTCGACGGCGTGGGTTATTTTCTCGGGCCGGTGTTCTGATCAAAAGATGCTATGATCGATTTCTGGCCGTTCTTCGATGGTATCGTCTTCAAATATGTTTCAAAAGTAGCCCCAAATTAATATGTTACCTTTTTGGACACTTAGAATTCTAGCTCAGGTATTTTCGCTTATATTTAATTTTAAAACTTGAAGTCATACTTTTTTCTAGCACTTCTAATAAAATTTTCTACTGACGCATTGATGGCAATTATTTCATTCAAAGACTATTATGCACTTTTGAAATAGCCTCGAATTTTACTTTTAATTACATATAATAATAATATGAATATAAATAATGTATTGGTTTTAACATTTAACAAAATTAAATTAATATTTTTCAAATAATTGTCATGGGTTTTTAAATGTAGGGTTATGTTTTATGAGTGGCAAGAAAATAACCGTTTCGCGGGTTAGTTTACATTTGAAAAGTGGACGTGTCTAACTAGTATCGATACAAACTTTTAATGTAAATAAATTAGCTATCTGTAATTTCGCGCTAATGATTTAAATTATGAAAATGACAATTTAAATAAATATAAAAAGTAAATTTTGAAATAAATTTAAATTAGTTTGAAATACAAAGTTATCGTAATATTAATTTACATTTCCATACTTATTTTACAAATTATGTTCGCCAATTTAAACCATTCTATTGTATGTTATTTCTGTCTTTCCCTTTCCAGTTAGCTGGAATGATGGTGTTATTTTGCCCCACAACATTATATATATATATAGATAATTATTTCGTGACTTTTGTATGTTATGGTAGATTCAATTAGTTGGCGATTTAAGGTCTGATTTTACTTCAAAATGTATATATTTAAAACAATCTTACATGTTTCGGCATATGATGCCTTTTTCAAAGAATTAAATATATAAATGACAGTATATTAATGTCATACTTATATATCTGTAGTTGTTATGGATAAAAATTATTCAAAGATACATTCCAGTTTAATAATAATAAATCGTAAATTAGCATTCTAAAAATAGTTAGACAACAAAAACAGGGAATGGCAAGCCATGAGTTATTATTATGTCTGCGTCTGTGGAGCGGCTTAAAATGTTAAGTTGTCGGCATTTGCTTTAAACGAGAAGGAAAACCACAAAAACCTACTCGGACCGCCAGTCGGGGATCTAAACACGGAACTATCAGCATGATTAGCAAATGTACAGATATTTTAATAACATAAGATATATATTTATATAATAGCAACATATATTATGCATATATTGCAGATTGTTACATAATTAGATTATAGTATATACTGCTTACATTTTTTATATCACGTGTGCTGTTAATTGAAATTTATTCCTATTTAATACTAATCATTTCTTTAATTTCTCTTTTTATTGTGTGTTGTTCTTTATCTGTGTGTTTTCAAAATCGAAATGGTGTTCGCGTTGTAGTCTGTGTGTAAATAAGGTAGTTTTTGTCTGTTTTAGAGAATTTGTGGTCTTGTATTCTTTTATATAAATATTGTTTAGTTTGGCCTATATAGTAACTATCGCAATCGCGACATGGTATTTTATAGATGACATGTGTTTCTCAATTTTTTTCTATTTTAGGTTTTAGTTTTGAAAATAGATGTTTATTAGTATTACTAAGTTTATATGTTGTAGCTATATCGTATTCTTTTAAAGTGTATTTAATTTTTTCTGATAGTTTTGGAACATATTGCTATGGACTTTTCCCCGCAACATTTTGAAAAAACATTATTTTATATTGTACATTTATTTTGGATGCCAGTGAATAATTTATTGCTTTTGAATGCAGATTTTATTTTGATTTATTCTTGACTAGCGTTGTTAGTATGCCGATTTGCAATGCTATTTCCTCAGACACTAATTGTTATCAGAGTTGTGAAGACGTCTGTTATAAGATATAATTCTTTATATTTTATCTTAGTTTATAGCTTCGTGATTTTTATTAACTTGTTGTGGTGCTTTATTTCATACCGATTTATTTACGAGTGTGCAGAACTCGTTGTTTAATTTTGTACGTTCTTCTAACTTTGGTGTCTCGTTAAAGATTTAAAAAAATTTTATTTACGTAAGTAAAAGAAATCATTCTTATAATCTTTATTATAATATTTTTTGTGTGTGTTGATTTGTATTTTACCATTGTGGTAATTTTGATATATTTTATCTTAGATATACATATATAGATGACAAAGAACGTTTTTAAAATTTCTAAGTAAAAAATTTCTATAACGATAAAATTTTGCACGTTGGGATTCAACGGCAGAGTTTTTATTACATGTGACTGCGCATGTGTTAGAGATTTGCTTCGGTTTTGTCAGTTCTGGTTGTTTACCTTTTGAAGTTGTTTATCAGGGGTGAAATTTAAAAGCATCTTTGGAATTTATTAGATTTAATTTAGTTCGGGTGTAATCAGAGGACGTTTGGATTTGTTTTGGGGTCATTTTTAACAAATTCTTTTACCTCTAAGTGTAAGCTTGTATTACACAATTCTTTATACTTTATAATGAATTTTTTTATTTTTTTATTTTTTTTTTAATTAAAGATTCGTTTGAGTATAGATGTGTATATTTTCTTAATTACCGTTCGACTTGTGTGCTTAACAGTAACTTCAGTAAAACTAAACAATATTCACAAATAAATTTTGTGTGGCGCCTGATTGTGGTATTAACGTAATTATTTTTCCACGTTTTCCATTGGAAACCTGGAGAGGAAAGCAGTCCCATTTAAAGAAAGTAACCGACTGAGTATCTAGGCTGGACAGAGTTGGTGTGAATAGTGGTACATCCAACTACGAACCCACTATTCATAGCAATATGTAATCGTGATATATGTTGTTTCATTGCTTAAATTGTCATTAATGTTTGCAGTGTTGTATATTTGGTGGATTAATATTTTTCAAGCTTGAAATAATTTGATTGAAAGTATTAATGTCGCAAAGGATTTGGGATATTGTGATGTTTAAAATTTGTAGGTAACAGGAATTCATAATTTTTTGCAATTTAATTTTTAGTTTTGAAATTCTGAAAGAAATGTGTCAAGTTTTCTCATTTTTATAAATATAGGTGTTATTTGTAACGATCTGCATCTTACCAAAAAGATTCTTCTGTTGATCTGGTTTGCCAATTTCTTTCTGATTTTGATGTATTTTTTGATGATTTTATGATCTTCTTTGTATACTTCATGATGTAATTGTTCCATTTTGTTAGCACTACACGCCTTGTGCTAAGTATAAAGATAATTATTTCGTGACCTTTGTATGTTATGGTAGATTCAATTAGTTGGCGATTTAAGGTCCGGTTTTACTTCAAAATGTATAATATATTTAAAAGAATCTTACATATTTCGGCATATGACGCCTTTTTCAAAGAATTAATGTCATACTTATACATCTGTAGTTGTCTTGGATAAAAATTATTCAAAGATACATTCGAGTCTAATTACAATAAATCGTGCCTTAGCAATAGTTAGTAAATAGTAAATTATTAACAGTATTAATTTTCTTGATATTTCTTTAAGGTATGATAGACAGGGTACTATTTATACAAATTGGTATAATAAACCCACAGCTTCTTTTCGATATATGAATTACCACTCAAATGCACATACAGTATTCAATAAAATGATTATAAGTAATCTGTAAAACTATCACATACTCAATACAGAAAAGATAACATCAAGAAATTAAAACGATCTTAACAGATAATAACTATCCACCACAACCTATAGACCAAACAATTAAAAAAATAATCCACCAAATATACAACACTGCAAACACCAATAACAATTTAAACAATGAAACAACATATATCACGATTCCATATGTTCCACAATTATCAGAAGAAATTAAATACACTTTAAAAAATATGATATACTCGTAGCTACAACATATGGGCTTAGTAATACTAATAAACATCTATTTTCAAAACTAAAACCTAAAATAGAAAAAAATCAAGAAACACATGTCATCTATAAAATATCATGTCGCGATTGCGATAGTTACTACATAGGCCAAACTAAACAATACTTATACAAAAGAATGTAAGCCCACAAATACTCTAAAACAGGCAAAACTGCTTTATTTACACACAAACTACAAAGCGATCACCATTTTGATTTTAAAAACTCACACAAAACACAGGAAAATTAAAGAAATGATTAATATTAAACAGGATAGAAATTCAATTAACAGCAGAAGTGATATAATAAATTTAAGCAGTATATACTATATCCTAATTATGTAACGATCTGCAATTTACCATCATAATATATGTTGCTGTTATATAAATATATATCTTATGTTACTTAGATATCTATACATTTCCTTATCATGCTGACCGTTTCGTGTTTAGATCCCTGACTGGCTGTCCGAGTAGGTTTTCGTGGTTTTCCTTCTCGTTTAAAGCGAATGCCGATAGCTTAACGTCTTAAGCTGCTTCACGGGCGCAGTCATAATAATAACTCATAGCATGCCATTCCCCGTTTTTGTTATCTAACTATTTTTGAATGCTAAGGCACGATTTATTATTATTAAACTGTAATGTATCTTTGAATAATTTGTATCCATGACAACTACAGATGTAAAAGTATGACATTAATATACTGTAATTTATATTTTTAATTCTTTGAAAAACGCATCATATGCCGAAACATGTAAGATTGTTTTAAATATATACATTTTAAAGTAACTAATTAATCTACTATATATATATATATATGTTTTATTTTCGGTTTCCGCGGGTAGTAGTATGTGTTATAGCATATGCCTAAATCGTTGGAAATATCGCTAAGTGTCACATTTGAATTCTATTGCAGCGCATACTAAAATGGACGTATCATTAGGAACTCTGCGATTTGAGAATAATGGTTTTAAATTTTGTACAGAACCAGTAATGTCTATTTGCTTTTTAAGTCTACAAATTGTAGCTTTGTTCGGGATGGGCCTGTCGGGATACTTTCCGGCAAATAAGTCACATACTCTTTGATAAGAATTATCAGCGTGGTACAATTTCATCATTTCGGCTTTCTCATCTAGTGTATAACGCGGCATGATCACTATTCAAACGCTTAAGAGACTCCGTATAGGGTGACAGTAGTGACACTAATTTGGGACATTAATTGTCACATGGTTGCGCGACAGACTGTTTTGTGATTGGCTAAACGCGTTCAGGGGATTTGTATTCGGAGCGGGAGAAATTCTCATACATTCGAATCGTTGCGTTTGCTCAGAATGAGGCGGTATATATATATATATATATATATATATATATATATATATATATATATATAGTGTTAATAAGAATTAGATTTCTTATTTATTTTATTGGCCGTGTCTTAATATTAAAATAATATACTTTTTTATTGGTTTAGCGACCTTTAATGAATTTCAATTTTCTCTACGACGTTTCGACTCTTTTAATTATTAAGTCTTTTTCGAGTGACTAGAAACAAAAAATTAATACAACGAAAAGTAAGAAAATATGTTTATATTTTTATGAATGAATTAAAAATTAAAAATTAAAAATTAAAATTAAAATAATAATAAAGTAAGGAAAAATTAAATGATTACATTTGTATGAATGAATTAAAATTAAAATAATAATAAAGTAAGGATAATAGAATGAAATAAAAACTCACCGATTTATTCCGTTCTAAAACACATTTTTTGTACATGTGTGGTTCGGACTTGCACCGAGACCTTTCCCGGGATGACCGCGTCACTTCGAATATATTGTGTGACTAAATGTCTTTGTTGGAGAACTGAAATTTTTATTTCGTTTTAAAATTAGCAATGGTCAGACAATGTGTTAGAGAAACATAGTATATGTATTTACAATGGGAAACAATAAAAATTTTTGGTGTGTGTGGGTGGGGTTGGTTGTCTTCTATTGTTTAATGAGTGGATAATAGAGTTTAGAAAGTCCATCAATCTAGTTTCGGTCGTTGATTGTTCTGCTGTTTTTGAAAATACGGATCATTTCTAAGACCTCCCTAGCCTTTGTATTTTTTTGCTTTGTTATTATTTTGGTATTTTCAAAATCAAAATTATATTTTAGCGTCACCTGGTGTTTTTTTAAAGCAGTCTGATTTATTGCGTATTTGTGACCTTTTAATCTCTCCTTTAGTAACTGTTTTGTTTGGCCTTGTTTTTGTTTATAGTCACTTGAAAAAGACTTAATAATTAAAAGAGTCGAAACGTCGTAGAGAAAATTGAAATTCATTAAAGGTCGCTAAACCAATAAAAAAAGTCTATTATTTTATTATATATACATATATATATATATATATATATATATATATATATATAATAACGAACCACGAATTGTGAGAACAAAAGTGCAAGTCATAAAAATCAAAGAATATTATTCCCGGCAGACACATTTATGAACATTTTGATGACCATTGCATATTTATTTTATATGTTTTTGTATTTATTATGTTATCTACGCATAAATCGCATACAATACGTATCTCTACAATTTAACCACACCGTCCACAAGAGTACAGATTTGAGATGCGCTTACATCTACCACCAGCAAGTCTATTTTTTCTGAATTTTCAAAGATATAAAAGATCGTGCTTGTCATTAAAAGCCGACAATTTGGTGCTTGTTAAGTTCCTGTGATACCGAATCTGATGTCTTACGATCGGCAAGTCCCGCCGACTAAGACGAGAATTTTCTTTCCTAGGGGTTAAAGCTTTTTGTTCGGTAATTACCTCCGATTAAAGGCTCCCCGCATCTTAGGTACCCCTGCACTACCCATCCGAATTCAAGGCCGCAAGCTACGTCGAGGCGTCCGATCCAGAAGTTCCTAAGGTAAAAGTAAACATTTTCTGTCATGTGTTAAACGCCCGTATATTTTCTTTAAATGTTAAACACGTCGCTTACCGTTCCTGATTACAGATATTCCTGTAATAGTGAAAGAAAACCCGATTTAATGTATGCATAAAACAATTATCACATAAATTCCCGTTACATGGTTAAATAATCGTCAAAAGAAAGTTCCCGATTATATCCGAAAAGTATCGTCCCGAATTATCAATTAAATCAATGCATCTCGCTCCGTGTCTCGTCAGCATTGTCAGAAGTACGAAAGACAGAGAAAGGGAAAAATATTAATTTCAGTTAGATTTCACGATACAATTAATATTTATTCTACGATTGTCCGCTTGACGTTATTATCCATAATAAATAGATATCTGTTTAATTTGTGTTTCCGCTGTTTGATGAGAATCTTAGAAATATATAAATTGTCAAGATAATATAAAAATCTGGTTCTGCGAATAAATCATTGAATCCGAATTTGATTTGTTACATTTATAAATTTACAGGCGTTATTGGTGAAAACATCGGGTATTTTCTTTTTTGGGTCAAAGTAAGACACGGAGAATATTGTATACAACCGAAATTACATATCAGTTAAATTTCGGAAGCGTTGAAATTTAAAAAAAAATATTTGTTTGCGGTTTTTGACAATACGTTACAATATATATTAAAACTAGATTACACTTGAGGATTATTAGCGATCTGTGTCGCGTACAGTTACACTAATAACTCTAACAACTAATGCATTGCCCATCTTTATATATTAAATATTATGTTATCCTACTGCACGTGTATCCGTCTAAATAAATGAAATTGCAGAGTCGACGTCTGGTAATTACTAAGTGATTCTATTATGTAGGCACATATAACTCCTTCCGCCTTACTTGCGAGATTATCCTTAAAAAGGTAAATCTTGCATTCTTATGTTATCGGCATCTGTTTGTTTTTTAACCTTTTGTTTAACCTTATCTTTCTTTCTTATCTTTTATATCTTTTTATATAATTTAAACAAAAGATTTGCAAGTATTAATAGTATTAATATGAATGTAATTATAAATTAAAGAATTACTTGCTTTATCTGAGATAGTAATTTTGCTTAACATTTCTTTTGCGTCAGTTAAATTTCGGAAATATCTTTTTGATTTATATCTCGGTTTACGGGTTGGAACCGCGTCGAGTTAGGCGTAATTGTCAACGTTTCGTCCACTGTTTCAAGGGACATCTTCAGGGCTGTACGTAGATGTTCGTCGTTTCGTAGTAGCTTGAAGAATGCTCTGACAGAGACCGATACAACTTATATAGGGGGGCCGGGTCAGATGGTGGCCTGCTATTGGCTGGGGACAATGAGCCAATGGCATGCATCGTATGGGCGTGGTGATTCTTAGTAGAGTTCAGTAGAGTTTGCCACGTTGGATGTAACGTATAGCCATCGTCTCTATTGAGATTACGGGGATGTTTGTAAATTATCTCAATCTCAAAAGAGACGATTTTCTTTTGGTTTCATCCCATTCCGATTCCGAAAGTTCAATTTTGTGTCATTGTGATAATCAAAAAGATAAATGTAGGTGTAGGTTTCCGCGGTCGTTCTCTAGATGTAGATCTCGGTTTCCGGGTAGGAACCGCGTCGAGTTAGGCGTAATTGCCAACGTTTCGTCCACTGTTTCAAAGGACATCTTCAGGGCTGTACGTAGATGTTCGTCGTTTCAAAAATTACTATCAGACGGAAATAAGTACGAAGGAAGTAAATAACTAGCAGATATAAAATAAGATTTAGAATAAGTTATTGAATTTATTGTATATTAATTTAAAAATATCAAGCACTTATTCAAAGCATAAGGTAATGTGATGGAAAATGAATGACATTTTTTAAAAGAAAAATCAATTTAAAATATAATTTGAAATCTAATAATCAAAACTTACAAATATTGTTTACTTAATTAAAATATAAGTTGGCAATGCCAATAGTTATAAAATAAGTAGCTGCCTTGCGATATGAAAATCTGAATAGAGAGACGCGTATTACACAAGTATTATAAATATTATATAACATTGCTAGAGCAATCAAACAAGTTATTTCTATTTTTGTGCAAATAAGCACATTTAAAAAAAAACATGGCGGCGCAGAAAATTTGAAGAAAGAAAAGTTTCTAGCCAGCAATTAGCAGTTATTTAAAAGAAAAGCATAGAAAACCAATAATTAAACTACTAACTTACTTTCGAAAACATTTCCGGAGGAATTTAAAGAAGTTGAGTATATCAGCCGATTCTAACACCTCCTCATTGACCTTGATCGCATATATATTGGCGATCAAGGTCAATGAGGAGGTGTTAGAATCGACTGAGCGGTCAAGGTCATTTAAGGGTCAAACAAGGTTATTAAAAGGTCGCACCAAGGTCAACGTCATTTCAAAGGTCAGTCAAGGTCATGGGAAAGTCAAGGTCAACCAGGATTCTTGGAAGGTCATGTCCAGGTCAAAACCATTTTAAAGGTCAATCAAGGTTATGTGAAGGACAATGTCGTACAAAGGTCAATGTCATATGAAAGCATTGGCAATCCAAGGTCAATGGCATTTGAAGGTCAATGACATTTGAAGGTCAAGGACATATGAATGAAAAGGACATTTGAAGATCAAGGGCATTTGAATGTCAATGGTATTTTGAGGTCAAGGGCATATAAAGGTCGAGAGCATATGAAGGTCAAGGGCATTTGTAGGTCAATAACATATGAAGGTTAATGTGATTTAATTGTCGAATCATTTGAAGGTTAAGGTCACTTAGACGTCTATAAGGATCTCAAGGTCATCACTTAACGATTACATCGAGGTAGAGGTTCAACCGTTAATATATAAATAATAACGAATTAATTTTTCTAGCATAAAGTGTTAAGTTTTCTCAATATTTGTTAGAACATATAAGTGGATGGATGGCGCTGCACACGAAAGAAAAAATAGAGTGGAGATTATAGTGGAATTAGAATGGAGTAGTGATGATGAGTTAAGTGAAGCTGAAAACGATATCGAGGACGATATTGAGGAGGAGCAAGGAGATGGTATAGACGAGGTAGATATTGAGGTGGGAGAAATTGAGAAAGACATATTTGAAATATAGACTATTATTTTAATCGATGATATGGACAGTAAAATGTATGACTTTGATTAATTGGATGGATTTTTTAATTATACATATAATGCTTAGATGTTTATTGTTACTACTATAAATAAGTAAATGTAATTTATAAGTTTAAAATGATTTCACACATAAAATAGTATAATATTAAGCATGACCTTCGATTAGGTGTATATATGATGGTCGTTCCATTCCAGCAACAGTTGAGCCGGTACAGTGGAGGTGTTGGTTTTATTAAGTGCATATTTGGAAAATAATCAGTTAATATGTTTGAATGTTAGTACTGTGAGAAGACGTTTACTCGAGGAGATAACAGAAGTCGCCACATGTTAACTTCTTGTAAAGGGAAGAGAATGAAATTTAGCGATAAAGAAGTAGAATTAATGAAATGTGATATCTGTGATGTATATGTAGAAACAAATTGTTATACTGCACATATCCGCAGTACTTTACACCGAACTAAAGCGTTCGTAATAATCGATAATGGTGTAAAGAAGAGTGTTGGCGCGTTCGGTGATAGAATAGTAAGTTATCAAGAATGTGATTTGTCTCGCATATACGTTGATGTGGAAAAATTTGCAAATAATATTAGGGATAGTATACATACTTCTATGAAAGTGAATTTGGAATTGTATGGTTTATATTATTTATTGACGAAGGAAAATGTAAAAATAAAATCGTTTAATACTCGAAATAAAAAGTCTTTCTTTGGAGACTGTTGTTAAGTAAAAACTTAAAAAAATGTATAAAACCCCTTACCACAATTATTAATCGTATCCTAAATACGTATTTCGACAACTAAGTTGTCATCATTAGTAGGTAAAACCACTAATCAAGGTGTCGCACATGGGGCACAGTAAAGCTAGTAGAACTGCTTACGCAACAACTTTACACGGCGTCCACGTATACACTAACTCAAACATGCAAATATATTGAACGAAAGGATCGACAAAATATTACCTCTCTTAAGGAAAACGGCACCCACATGTGTTTTTTCTCCAATTTGAAACATCCACGACCTTTTTATTTACGGTTCTAAGAATGAAAAGAGACAGGTGAAGGGGATCGGTCCTTTATCTCTGTTCATAGAATTTCGTTTGTTTTTAGCGATATGAATACTTTCGTAGGCGTCAAGATCGCGGAGTTATTAATGGCCTTGGCAAGTTTCAACCCTTTAATCGACACATTGTGCAGTGTACTTAAAGCATGGTTAGCAACGTTAGATTTATTCGGTCTATTGTATTTAATATGTGATGCGTTTTTTAAACCGGGTTATTATTGGTCGTTTTGTTTGGCCTACATATTTCAAATTACAATCATCGCAATTAATTTCGCATATACTTGATTTCGAATTAAAATTAAAATAAAATAAAATAAAACAATAACTTTGTTATATATACCACTTTATTCACATATAATCGTGACCGCGGTTTCGACATACAATGTCATTATCAAACTGAAAAAGTTACAGGCCTACATAGAACTTATAAATGACAAAGTTATTGTTTTATTTTATTTTATTTACAAAAAGGATAATGTGAGAGCTCAAGAAGTAGTGGGCCCATTATATTTTACGAATCGGAGAAGAATAACTCATATTAATGATTACTTGTTACCTCAGAAAATGTAAAGTACATTGCTGTTGGATAAAGAATTTGTGGCGACTAGTTTCGTCACAGAAATCTTTATCAGGACATTAAAAATTAATATGTGAAGGGTGTTTAATTTTCTTCACATGCGAAGTTCCTTTTGTGGTTTATGCTGATTTCGAAACAATATTGAAACCTATTGATACGTCAGAACCGGATCCTACCAAACCATTTACTATGAAATGTTTCGAACATGAACCATATTCTTTTGCCTATTATGTGAAATGTAGTTTTGATGATAATCTGAGTAAATTGCGTTTATATCGTGGACAAAATGCAGCCACATCTTTTATTAGAGAGCTAGAAACTGATGTTACTTTTTTATATAAAAATTATTTAAGTAAAGAGGTAGAAATGAAACCTTTAACTGATGAGGAGCGTGATAAATATGAGCAAGAAACAGTGTGTCATATTTGTGAAAAAGCAATAACAGTCCCTGAAGAAAAAATTCGTGACCATGATCATATGACAGGAATTTATCGGGGTGCAGCACATATGGTATGTAATATAAATTATAAAGAGCCCCGATATATACCTATTATCTTTCATAATTTATCAAATTATGATACACATTTGTTTGTAAAAGTGCTGGCACTGGAAAAGAAGGATGTAGATTTTATTGCACAAAATAAAGAGAAATATATTTCATTTTCAAAAAAAGTTCACGTGGGAGATATAATAGATTCTAATGGTAAGAAAAGAAACGTGTTCTACAAGTTGAGATTTATAGACTCACTACGATTTATGAGTTCCTCTTTGACGAAATTACCATCTTATTTAGACAATGAACAATGTAAGGAAATTAGAAGATATTATATGGGTGAAAAATTTGAATTAATGCGACAGAAGTGTGTATTCCCATATAACTATGTTACGTTTTATGAAACTCTTTCATTCTCGGAATTACACAACAAAGAGTGCTTTTATGATATACTATGAGATAGTGACATAACTGATGAAAAGACTATTGCAGAGCTCAAAGGGTTTGGAAATTATTCGATTGTAAAACACTAGGACAATATAGTGATATATATTGCAATGATGCAAGGCATACACATTGAGCTGCATCTGAAATGGGAAAAATAAGATATACAAAGTAAGAAAAGGGTAATAAAAGGTTATGTAAGTGATATTATTAAGTATTAGTAGTGTCGAAGTGCATACGAATTTTAATAACGATAATATTATTTTCTTAAATTTCTATATTTATATTTCTTTCATTAATTTCTTTTTTATTATTTCTAATTCAAATTTCAAATATTTGCGCGAAAAACACATATTCAAATTCATATGCATCTTTAATTTATATCGACGCCAGTAAGCCACGCCTACAAATTGACATCTCGCAAATGTAAATATTTATCGTGCGCAGTACTCAATTTGTAACATTAAGTTTTACATTAACCTAACTTGTTAATTTATTAAATAATTTTTAAAATCTGTAAGAATAGTAAAATTAGTCAAATTCCATCTATTTAAATATGTTGATTAGGTAAAACATCGAGACTTTTTGGCATCATTAGATAGCTAAGTTTGGTAAAACAGACAAGCACTATCGGCATCATCTTTTGAAATTTATTAACTAGTAGACGCATTTTTTTGACCGATCCTTAGAAATTTTTATATATCATTAATTAAAATCGCTAATTTAGTAAAAAAGTAATTAAAAGTATCCTGCCTTTAAATAAACCCGATCGACGAGAGAAATTCTTCAAGAAATTTCGATTTTTAACGTATTTACGTACAACCAGACGTCATAGATGTAATTTCACCATAATCGCAAGAAATCAAAAAGAAATATTGTCAAGAAACAGTCACAGAACATCTACGGAATTTATTATCGTTCATCAACATCGATACCTGTAATCCAACAGCTAGATAAGAACGCAGGGAGAAATTAGGCATCAGAGACCAAGACCGACGAAAATCTTCGAAAGCGTCATTAGAAACAGCCACCCACGCCGCCAACCATTCGAACAGCAATCGGACTTTTTCGATCGCCGAGAATCATCCCATTTGATGCGTACGTTCTACAAAATAAACATCAGGATTATTATAATCACAGGTTACAGATAAAACGTATTTATTTTTAAAAATTTTTAATTCTTTAAACTTATAAACCAATAAAATTCTCGATTTTGATTACCTAACCTAAACGTCCTATACTTGTATTAGAATTTAATAAACAACCAATTTAAACGTAGAAATAGTAATTAAAAGGTACTCACCAATATCGTTAAAAGATTATCAATATTGTTATCCATATTTTTATAAGTTCAAACACACATAACCACCTTATTTTCTTAAGTAACACCTTGTTGTCTTTCTTATATGTAGTTTCTTTAATTTCACCCTTTGCAATACATGTTATTTTATTACAGTTTTCTTTTTATAGCAATAAACATAGTTTTATTATCATATCAATCTTTTATTTGTCTATATTTACTTGTAGGAGTTATTTCTTTAAGCCTTAACATTAATAGTTTACTTTTATGGAAGCAACTACTTATTACTAACGAAGAGCCTGAGATTTCACATTTAATTAAGCTTTTTAATTTAGTTTCATGCAACCCGACTAGTTGGCAATTTAGAATACAGATAGAGCAGTTTGAGGAGTTATATAAAGGCGCCCATCTTTTTAATTTTAAAATTAATATTTTTGAACTCTTTCATTATATTTTTATCACCTCCTCAGCTATTCATCATTTGCTAGCCCAACGTGAGGCTAAGTATATTATAACAATATATATATACAATCAGATGTATTACTACTAGCAGATGTATTTGAAAATTTTCGAAACATTTGCCTGCACAATTACAAATTAGATCCTGCACATTATTTTACTTCTCCAGGATTAAGCTGGGATGCTATGCTGCGTATGACGGGTATTAGTTTGGAATTATTAACAGATGCAGATATGTTTCACTTATTTAAAAGCGGTATACGTGGAGGTGTGAGCATGTGTTGCAAAAGAATGGAAAAAGCTAACAACGAATTCTTACCGGATTTTGATTCATCCGAAGCGAAAAAATATATTCTATACTTAGATGCAAGGAATTTATATGGGCATGCCATGTCATTCAGTTTACCAGTTAGTGATTTTCAATGGTTAGCAAATGAAGAACTACCGACGATGGATATACAAGCCTTAGAAGACGATGGAGATTATTGTTATGTTTTCGAAGTAGATTTAGAATATCCTGCAAATCTTCACGAACAGCACAATGACTTTCCTTTTTGCTCCGAACATGTTATTCTGTGATAACGCAATGCAGTTTGTGTGTATGCAAACAATCTCAATCAGGTCACAGCCTCGTTCCCGTAACGCAAGTGTAACGTGTGTTACAAATACGTCCTCGCTAACGCGAGTTGTTTGCAAACACCAACTACATGTCAGGGTTTGTATTACATTCCCTAAGTAGTACGAGGATGATCTGATGTATATATAACGAGAGTAATGCAAGGGACATTCATTCAGATTCACATTCACATTCACATAATCAGTCTTAATCAAGAGTCAGATTCTTAATCAGAATCATGTCCTCTTTCATACTCTCTTTTGATAGACAGTAATAATATTAATGATAAGTATATCATAATGTATATAATCGTTATCCAGTTCTAAGTGTTAAATATTAATTATACGATGTTACCCAAACTTCGTGAGTGTCTTACTTTACCATAAGTCGCCCTACCTGTTATCAAGTGCGGCTACTCAACGGCCCACATCACATGGCGATCCTGCCAGGACCTAATTCAAAAAATGGGAAATTGATTCCAAACCTTGTCGATAAAGTAAATTACGTCATACATTACTTAACTTTGAAACAATGTCTTAATAATGGTTTGGAATTACGAGGAATACGTCGAAGAATTAGATTTAAACAAAGTAATTGGTTAAAGAAATATATTGATTTCAATACAAAAAAACGAAATGAATCCATCAACGAGCTATTTAAACAGTTTTATAAATTAATGGTGAATAGTATATTTGGAAAGACGATCGAAAATGAAGAAAATCGAGTAAATATAAAATTGGTTTCACATTGGGAAACTATTCATAAAAGGCTTGGCGCTGAGGCGTATATAGCAAAACCAAATGTTAGATCTTGTAAAATCTTTTGTGACTCTCTTACAGCCATTATTAACAAAGGTACGTGTAGATTACGTAAAACCGATATATGTGGGATTCACAATTTTGGAACTAGCTAAGAGGGTAGTGTATAGGTTTTCTATGGTTTCTTAAAACCTTTGTATGATACAGACGTTTCATTATTGTATACAGATATAGATTCATTGATTATAAGTGTGCAAAATTATAATGTATATAATGATATAAAAGAACATTTACATATTGCTATGGATTTTTTTTTAAATTAAAATATTTAAAATAAAATATTTTGTGACATGACTGTATACTAAAATAATATATGATAAATTGTGAGAGAGAAAAACTGGTTATCCGAGCTTTTCATGTAGAGATCCTGGAGACTTTAGACCATAAAAAGGTTGTTTGTTTCGTGCAATATATTATATATATATATATATTTAATTAGTTCGGGATTTGATTGATTAAAAGTGTTTTCATAGTGGATGTTTTAGAGATATAAATTCCCGACATTTTTAGAGTTAAATTCTCGTTTTTTGATGATTAAATTGATTAAGCACCTTTTTCGTGAGAGATGGAGACTAATTAGCAGATTTATAGTTCTATTGTATTAAAATAAGTAGTTAAGAGATTTAATTATTAGGCATAAAGATAATACAGTTTAGTATTAAAAATTCTTTGTTAAAATTATAAATGAAAAGTTTGTCCAAGTGGAGTCAGTGTTTTTTGTGCATGGTAAAGCACATGCGTAGTTTTTTGTTCGCGGTTCAGAATATGAATATACAGTGTGGTTTTCTGGGGAGAATTTAACATTAAACTTGATTATTTTAGATAAGTTTGATCGGAGTCATTAAGGAGGATGTTTTCCATTCATTTAGCGGTCAATTGTCAATGAATGTTTTTACCTTCAGTATCTTTGTTATATGATACAGCATCTTTATACTTTGTAAAGATATATTTTTTAATTTTTTTAATTTTTGTATTAATATATAAAATATTTATTTTAATTTTTAACCTGCGTTCGTTTTATTTACTCATTCCAATATTGCTAATTAATTAATACCTATATAAAAGAATATATTTAAAACAAAACTAAAGAGAGATTAGTTCAAATTTAACTTATATAAAATAGATAAATAAAATTTTTGTGTACAAGTGTACTGGCGCTCAACTCATATTTTAGACACGTCTTTCCTATGTGGAACCCGAGAAGTTAGAGGTCTCAGATTTTAAAATTCACCGGCTGAGAAAACATAGTTGGAAAAACTAGTTGTGGATGGTGGTGTAATAAATTATCAAACCCATTATTCATAGCAATATGTTTGATACATCGAATTTTACTATAATATTCATGGAATACCTCCCACTTTACCCAGGTTGGGGAAAATGAAGGATGAATATGCTGGAAAAATTATTGAGTATTTTTATGGAACAGGTGCTAATGCTTATTGTCTTAAATTACTTGATAAAACTGTAAAAACTGCAAAGGGAGGAAAGAAATACGTTATTGATAAAAATTTATAAGTAACTGATTATAAAAATGTGGTGGCAGATGATGGAAATATAAATAGTAAAATGTACATATTTCGTTCTGAATTACACACAATATATACAGAATTGAGGAATAAAGTTGCTCTCTCATCTAAAGATGAAAAACGATATATTCTCCCTGATAAAAGCAATACTTTGGCGTGGGGCTATTATAAAATAGAAGGTATTACACGGGAAGAAAACTTACAAAATATTCTTTTAGAACTAAATGCTCTGACATAAATATCTAATTATTTTTTGTAAATGTGTTAGTTATTAAAGTATTTTAGCAATGATATAAAATATATGCATCTTTTGTAAATGTGTCTTATAAATAATTGTAAGTTGTTTAATCCAACTTGATATTAGTTAATTCTACTTATTTGTATTAATTATTTATAAAATAAAAAAACATTTCAAACTTATTTAATACTTTATATTCTAAATTATATGAACAGCTAAACCTCTATAACATATTATCCTTAGAAATCCAAGAGTTGTGTGATGAAGGCATGCCAAGCCACTTTACGAGAACTTTACCCTTCTGTCGTTGTATAATTTTTTCAAGAAGATATACATCCGGATGCTTCACTTTCAGCAACTCTGATTCGTAAAACCCCCTAAAATATTCTGTTTTTGCGAATCTTGTAGTAGATAGGTACTGGGGAAGGTATTTTGAACATTTCTTACTGTGAATATCTCATTCGACCAATTTGGCGTATATATTTTTGAAAACACGTGCCTGTATTTACTGATACGAACAGAGTCTCCCACCTTAAAATTTAAAATTCTTGGATCACCTACTTTAATATTACTATAAACTGAATTCAAAATACTTCTAACATTTCTTTGATTAACTGCTACAGGTTTGTGCCTTGTTGTTCGATGTACGGTGTTATTATAATCGTTAAGTAATCCTTGCAACATATCTATCCAACGATAATTCCCATTGAAGCTGAATTCCTTCCACATCTTATTTTTTATGGTTCTATTAAAACGTTCGACAATGGAACTTTTTAGATTGGAATAGGTAGTCTAGTGATTAATATTATACTGATCCATAAGCTTCTTGAAATGAGAGTTGAAAAATTCCTTTCCTTGGTCGCTTTGAACATTCTTCGGAATATTTTTTTCCCAGTTGAGAGTATGGATTTCATGGCGTTCATTACTTCAATCGCTGTCTTAGTTTTTATTGGAATTGCCCAGGCAAATTTCGAAAATGTGCTTATACATACGAAAATGTATTTGAAATTGTCGTTTTCTTTTGCGTACGGTATCATTTCAACCAGATCGATTTGAAATAAGTCCCGCAATTCTTTTATGATGAACCGACTTCGAGTAAACCTCCTCCGAGCTGGTCTATGTATTTCATTTACAACATCCCTCCTAATTGACGACATTTCCTTCGATGACTATTTCCGCAAATACTGCTTCTGTTTTTGATAGCGTTGGTTTAGTACCAACGTATATCAACCTAAACGGTGTTCCTTCTGTCAATTCTATCGGTCTCTTGGAATTCAATAGTTCCTTATTAATTTGTAGTGTTGTTAATATCTCGTTAGAATAGTGGACATTTATAACCTTCCCACGATATAATTTATTCTTATATAAATAACTATGCTTCACCAATGATATACTTACATAATACGAAGGTATTTTTAATAATATAAAATATTATTAAAAATCTGGTGTGAAGAACACAAATGCAGGTTCACTATTAATATTTTCTGTGAACGTGTCCGAATATATCCTATCCCCAGAGAAGTAGATACGTATTTCGCTTTTCTACAAGCTCATCGGTACGCTCCTGCTGGAGAAATGATATTTCCAGACACATTCACAGAAAAGAACCACCTCGCACTATCACCGTAATTATCCAGACCGAGCGCAGAAGTAAATTCGGCGCTACCTGTTGTCAGACAGCCGAAGTACGTCGCATACCGTCCACATAATTAATGTGAAGTAACGACGCCCTTCCAAAGAGGTTAGCACAGCCAACTCTCTAGAAAACTGCATTTTGTTTGTGCCTTCACTCATACTACGGCTTAACCGCATGTGTAATGTATCAGAATAATTGAAACATACATGAGTAGGTAAACCCCACCAGGTTTGTATAATACAAAGGTATTTTTAATAATATAAAATATTATTAAAAATCTGGTGTGAAGAACACAAATGCAGGTTCACTTTTAATATTTCCTGTGAACGTGTTCGAATATATCCTATCCCCAGAGACGTAGATACGTATTTCGCTTTTCTACAAGCTCATCGGTACGCCCCTGCTGGAGAAAGGATATTTCCAGACACATTCACAGAAAAGAACCACCTCGCCCTATCACCGTAATTATCCAGACCGAGCGCAGAAGTAAATTCGGCGCTACCTGTTGTCAGACAGCCGAAGTACCTCGCATACTGTCCACATAATTAATGTGAAGTAACGACGCCCTTCCAAAGAGGTTAGCACAGCCAACTCTCTAGAAAACTGCATTTTGTTTGTGCCTTCACTTATACTACGGCTTAACCGCATGTGTAATGTATCAGAATAATTGAAACATACATGAGTAGGTAAACCCCACCAGTTTTGTATAATACAAAGGTATTTTTAATAATATAAAATATTATTAAAAATCTGGTGTGAAGAACACAAATGCAGGTTCACTATTAATATTTTCTGTGAACGTGTCCGAATATATCCTATCCCCAGAGACGTAGATACGTATTTCGCTTTTCTACAAGCTCATCGGTACGCCCCTACTGGAGAAAGGATATTTCCAGACACATTCACAGAAAAGAACCACCTCGCCCTATCACTTCACATTAATTATGTGGACGGTATGCGAGGTACTTCGGCTGTCTGACAACAGGTAGCGCCGAATTTACTTCTGCGCTCGGTCTGGATAATTACGGTGATAGGGCGAGGTGGTTCTTTTCTGTGAATGTGTCTGGAAATATCCTTTCTCCAGCAAGGGCGTACCGATGAGCTTGTAGAAAAGCGAAATACGTATCTACTTCTCTGGGGATGGGATATATTCGGAAACGTTCACAGAAAATATTAATAGTGAACCTGCATTTGTGTTCTTCATACCAGATTTTTAATAATATTTTATATTATTAAAAATACCTTTGTATTTTATAAAACTGGTGGGGTTTACCTACTCATGTATGTTTCAATTATTCTGATACATTACACATGCGGTTAAGCCGTAGTATGAGTGAAGGCACAAACAAAATGCAGTTTTCTAGAGAGTTGGCTGTGCTAACCTCTTTGGAAGGGCGTCGTTACTTCACATTAATTATGTGGACGGTATGCGAGGTACTTCGGCTGTCTGACAACAGGTAGCGCCGAATTTACTTCTGCGCTCGGTCTGGATAATTACGGTGATAGGGCGAGGTGGTTCTTTTCTGTGAATGTGTCTGGAAATATCCTTTCTCCAGCAGGGGCGTACCGATGAGCTTGTAGAAAAGCGAAATACGTATCTACGTCTCTGGGGATAGGATATATTCGGACACGTTCACAGAAAATATTAATAGTGAACCTGCATTTGTGTTCTTCACACCAGATTTTTAATAATATTTTATATTATTAAAAATACCTTTGTATTATACAAAACTGGTGGGGTTTACCTACTCATGTATGTTTCAATTATTCTGATACATTACACATGCGGTTAAGCCGTAGTATGAGTGAAGGCACAAACAAAATGCAGTTTTCTAGAGAGTTGGCTGTGCTAACCTCTTTGGAAGGGCGTCGTTACTTCACATTAATTATGTGGACGGTATGCGAGGTACTTTGGCTGTCTGACAACAGGTAGCGCCGAATTTACTTCTGCGCTCGGTCTGGATAATTACGGTGATAGGGCGAGGTGGTTCTTTTCTGTGAATGTGTCTGGAAATATCCTTTCTCCAGCAGGGGCGTACCGATGAGGTTGTAGAAAAGCGAAATACGTATCTACGTCTCTGGGGATAGGATATATTCGGACACGTTCACAGAAAATATTAATAGTGAACCTGCATTTGTGTTCTTCACACCAGATTTTTAATAATATTTTATATTATTAAAAATACCTTTGTATTATACAAAACTGGTGGGGTTTACCTACTCATGTATGTTTCAATTATTCTGATATACTTACATAATAACCCATGAGGTCAATGGAACCGTCACTATATATTTGAATAATATTCTTCGAAGTTGCTGTTGCACTGGGAGTAGGAATATTTTTTCTATGCATTTGTAATACTTCTTGAAATCTAGGATGTTTGAGAAAGTCTGAGACTACGTCGACATCCATTAAATGTCTCTTAATAATATGCTTGTGTATGTGTCTTCCAAATTTATCTATTGTCTTCGTTACCTATCATTGGTGTCGAAATATAAACTGTCATACAACCAAGACTTTACTAAGTATAGACAGACTATTTTCTAATTTTTGACTCTTTCAACTCCTCTATTATTCAATCTATCACACAATCTAACACACAGTTCATTCACATCGTCCCAGTACTTATATTCAATCTTACTTTTAGGTACAACCATCTTTTGCATGGATACCTTATTTGACAAACCTGAGCCAGTCTTCCAAGTTCGACTCCACCAAACTGCAGGTTTCTTCCCTTGTATAATAGGTTTTATAATTGATTTGTATTTAAAACCTTTACTTGATGCAAACTTCCTGTCAGGATCGTAATCAACTCGATGAGAGTTTGTATCACTGAGAATGAATTTATAATTATTTGCATCAGCATATAAAAATTTTCCTGGTTGCTTCTTGAAAAGCAATTCTAGTAAACCTGTTGTTGCTTTATAAATGAATTGACCGATGATAATGTTGGGTCCATCAAATCTAACATCAGCGTTTCCCATTTTTAAATCCCCACCGACTTCGTGAACAC
Organism: Melolontha melolontha; assembly: GCA_935421215.2. Classification (NCBI taxonomy): domain Eukaryota; kingdom Metazoa; phylum Arthropoda; class Insecta; order Coleoptera; family Scarabaeidae; genus Melolontha; species Melolontha melolontha. The sequence goes on from OW285239.1 coordinate 68,051,865, forward strand.
CATATTTTACATCAAATTCATCGTTTTCGTCGGTCATTAAACCGATAAGATATGGCCATATTGGCCATATAGTACGATCATAATCTCTCAATGATTCTTTAACTTCATCCGTTTCTAGAAGGGTTTTATTCAACGATTTGTTAGCAATTATCGACTTAGCTGGACGCGTACTCAATAGTGATACGGCATGCACCATTGATTTATCTAAATCCATACTTCCACTAGTATCTGTTTCGTCTTCTTTACTTTCATCTCCTTCCCTTCCTTCTGGCGTTTCTGGCAACAGGTGAGCTATGTATTCATCTACTAAGAATGTAGGTTGTGTGAATGACGGTGACATCTTAGGTGTTGGGGCATCTGTTTCAGAGACCAGTGTTTCTAGAACTTTAGATGTTCGAGGTATAGTACCAGCTTCTTCCAATTTGCGCTTTGTCGGGGAAGAATGAGTGTATGGGCTAAACCAGGACACATGTTTTCGTGAAGGTGTCCCTTGCCGTAAAATAGACGTTCCTTGTACTGCTGCATAGGATTTTTCTTGAAAAATTTCAGACCATTAGTCTAGTGTATCCTCCATAGCGTCCTTTCAGTGGGTTCTACTTTGCTTCGGAATAGTACTACCTAATTACATGGAAATTTCTTGCAAAGGTTTGGATATAGGTGCATACTGTATATCAATATCTCTTTGAGACTTCGCGATATCAGCCCTTAGTCTTCTCAATTTTTCTTTTAAAACTGTGCGAGCTTGTACTAAATTATTTATTAATTTATCATCCATGCCTCTTTACTATTTAACGAATAATTAAATACTGATGTAGATTTACTAAAGTAGGATCCTTTTAATCGTGTTTTAGAGGAACTTATTGTAAATGTATGTAAGTATCAAAACCTAAACGGTATCTTCCTTCATTATACTTACAGTCAGTATCGATAAATAATAGACCAAATGATTTCTTTCAACACATTCTGCATATGTTTAAAAACTGTTCAAAACTTAAGTCATGAATGTGATCGTTAAATATATGTTTTAAATTAGTACCATCTTGTTGAAATAAAATTAAAAGATTTGTATTATCCCTCAACAATTGTTTAGGAACAGCACTATATGTTTGAATTAAATGAAAACAATCTAAATTCCGATGCCTACCGAAAGAGAAGAACTGCTTGACAATATTCAAATTAATAGTGGGTATATCGTCAAATATAACGACTGAATAGTCGGCAACTTGGTCTGGTGTTATCATATCAATCGGATCCGTATATTCAAAATAAACTATCTCTGGAATAGTTTCCATTACATGTTTAAGATATTCTGTGGATGAAGAGATCCACAGCAGATGTAAATATTTTTGAAGCGCAACCCATTAGGATATAATAATAAAGTAAGGAGGGCATTCGCTTTACCACATCCTGAAGGACCCACTATTAGTGCTCTCTTACAAGTACCACCAACTAGATTGCTGTGTCGGTTAAAATTCTTCTCATTAAATACGGAATCGTAGTTGTATAAAGGTAACGATAATGGCTGTGCTTCAAACTGCATACTGCACTTCATGAATTCACAATGTATACTTAACCATATTAGTTTTATACGCTTCTTATTAATTCAAAAACAAATGCAGATCTTTCCTAATTTATTAAATATAAATTTCTACATATTCAATGACATTAAATTTTATTCTATTTATTTACATTTCATTGTATTTTTACACATTAAAAGACATTAAATTTCATTATTTTATTTCAAATTTGTGCAATATTTGCTTTATTATTTTTGGAGGTACTAGCTGTACACAAGCTTTGGTGTCGGTAACATTCCTGATGGAAGTGGTAGGTCATATACTGATGGAAATGGTGAAGGTGTCGGTGGAGGTGTTGAAAATGGTGAAGTACAAACGTTGGAAATGGTGAAGGACAAACGTTCGAAATGGCGAAGGACAAATGTAGGAAATGGCGAAGTATAAAAGTTTGAAATTATAGGAAATTATTGAAGAGGAAATTGTTGAAGAGATATGAAAATAATAAACAAAATTAATACAAAATTAATATTAATTTTGTTTATTATTTTCATACCTCTTCAAAAGATCTTTGATGACCCTCTGTGGGGCCATCGGCACCGGTTTCGGCACTGGTTGGTCAGGTGTGTGCAAAACTTGCTGTTCATCATCGGATGATTCCCAAGTGGAATCATCCAAAACTGCTAATTGTGAATACGGCAGCGGCTGTGGTGATGATATTTGTAGCTGCGGTGTTGATGTTTGTGGCTGTGGTGTCGGCTATGGTGGCGTTGATGCTGTAGGTGGTGGTGTTGGTGCTGTAGGTGGCATCGCCACCGACACCCATACTTTGAGTGTCGGTGAACGGCCAGGTGTCGACGTCACCGTCACCAGCACTTCAGTCGCTGTTGATGTATTTAGTTTGAATTCCTGTAAATCTAATATCTTTATATTGAGCTCGATGAAAACGCTTAAAATCAACAAACAAACGATAATCAATCCGATAACACTATTTCTTCTGACGAATATCACCCCATGGAAAAGATAATGTAAATATTCCCAAATCCATACTTCCTTACCAGATGTCACCCCAGGATATTGCCAGTTAGACAGTTATCCTTACAGTAATATACAGTGATATATTAACTGTAAGGATGACTGTAAGGATGTTGACAGTTATATTTACTATAAATATTACTACTGTAAGGATGACTGGAAGTATGGACAGTTATATTTACTGTAAATATTACCACAAATATTACTGTAAATATTTCCAAATCATTATTCCCAAATCATACTATTACGGTCTGCCTACGTCCGAGGGTCTAACTTCGTTATTGAACATATCAATAAATCAAAGTCTGCAGTGCAAAATTTAAAAGCATGTAATTAATTTAACTTTCATTCCAATAAATTATCCATCATCACTGTCATGATCATTACTATTGATATGTTCAACTATCAAAGTTTTAATTTGTCCGAATCGATTTGTCTTCCTCCGGTAAGATTGAACTTTCTCATTAATATGAACATCTGGGATGTTCGTATTAATGGCACCATTATGGAGTTGAAGATACAGGTCGAGGTCTGCGATCCAACCGGATACCTGCTCATTCATATGAGCAAGGGAGGCATCTCTAACTGACGAATTTCTCTGAAGGTGCGACATAATTTTGTCAGAAAGTTCTTTAAAATCCGCAGCAAGAGTGTTGCGTGGCTGACGTTGATGTGATGGAAATGGTTGAGGTTCCGATAGGGGTGTTGTGTTTGAAGTGCTTGATATTCTGGTTCAAATGGTTGATATTGAGGTGGATGATATTCTTGTTCTAATGGAGGTGGTTGTAGTTGAGTTTCTAATGGAAGTGGTTGAGGTTCTCCATTTGATCTAGGTTCGGAGGCTTGTTTTTGTCTTTGATAGGGGGTAATCAAAGGCGAACGATGGGACAGTGATGAATTTTGATTTCGAGAATCTCGAGAAGGATCTGGTTGAGGATCTGAGTGAGGATGATCTCGAGAGGGATCAGGTTGAAGCGGTGGATTGCCAGGTGAATGAGCAGATAGAAATATAGCCGATGATGAAACTGATGATGACTCATGTGCCACTGGATTTTCTATAGGTGATAGGTCCACCGGTGGTGTTAACTGTAATATCACCGGTGGTGGTACTGCAGCTGACACCATTACAATACCAGAGTGTACCTGTCTACCCAGAAGTTGTCCCTTGAGAGTACTACTACTCTTTCTTGCACTAGAAATGGGTGTAGAAGCAATTGCATGCGTCCAAGCAACTGTTTACGTCTGTGTATTTGTCAGTTGTCGGTTTTGTTCTCGTAGTTGTTCTCGTCGCGTCTGTGTATTTGTCAGTTGTCGTAGTTTTTGTTCTCGTTGTTGTTCTCGTTGTTGTTTTTGTCCTCGTTTTCGTTGTTCTCGTTGTCGTTGTTTTTGGTACTGTTCGTAGTGATCTTGTTGGAATTGTCTTGAGTTCATTTCAGCAATTACTCTACTCATTTCAGCCGTGCCCAGCGGTGCTATAGTAGCAACTTGAGACAACACCGTCGGAAATTCTGTCTCTGTTATAGTAGGAACAAATACGCTAGCAGTTCTCATAAAAGCTGCCCTCGTAATTGTTCCGACTACATCTGCAGGGGCAACGGTAGATAGTGCCGTCGATGGTGGAAAAGGTTTCATCGATGGTAGAGGTATCAACGATGGTGCGGGAGGTGGTGGAGGTAATACAATCTCTCTATCTACCGCCATCGACAGTATTTCATTATCCATTTTTCAAATTCCAGTTGCTCTAGCTCTTGCATAAAAGAATCTGAATTGGGAATATTAATATTGGAAATATTTGAAATATTTATGAGGTTTACAGGATTGAGGTTTACAGGATTGAGGTTTACAGGATTGAGGTTTACAGGGTTTTCAGTATCAGGGGGAAACACCTGTTGCTGTGAAGTGTGTGAATGCGTGAAATTTGGTGTTTCCTAAAGAATAATCAAAATCAGGAAAGGAATCAAATTAATTCGAATTAAATGGAAATTGCCAAAAAATAATTTTGATAATATTTGATTTCTGTCACTGTTCGAATACTGAATTATAATTTTTTTAAATTATAATTTTAAAATTTCAAATAATGAATTATAATTCTAAAATTTCGAATACTGTTCGAAATTACTTTCGAAATACAATTTAATTACTTTGTAGTTATTAAGTAATTATCTTATAATTATCAATTTGTAAAGTAATTATTTCAAATACATTAATATATAAATATTACAGTGAATTATAATGTATATATTACAGGTGAATTATAATTTACATATTACAGTGAATTGCACTGAATTATAAATAATTGTATAAACAAATACAAGAAAAACAATTATAAATATAGTAATAATATTAATAATATAGATGTTTACTTACCATTGTATAACTTGTTATGTCTATTCCAGTAAAACTAACTCGTATTTATATGAAAATAGTGCCAATTAATTATGTAAATTTACATTTTAGAAATTTCCATTGACGTCATTCTAGACCTATTACATAATATATATACAAATTTGCATTATAAATTTTCATATGTTAATCAAGGTCAAGTTGACATTTTACATATTAGGTGTAACCTTGAACACCGGGAAAATTCTTCAGTGTTTCTTCGAAAAGTGGAGAGGGAAATTTTCGAATGTAGGTCAGCGGGGGAGACCCCTGTCCCAATCCCCACCTCCGCACTATCGCGCTCCGTGGCGTCGCTACGATGTGGATTGGTTCGGGGGCTCGCCCAAATGTTCTCTCTCTTTTTTCCTGTTTTTTCTTTTTTTCTCTTTTTTTTCCTTTCCTTTTTTTCTCCTTTCCCTTTTTTTCGTTTGTTTCTAGAAAACCCTCCAACACATCTCTTCTATATTCAACAGTATATTAATAAAAACAGAAAATTTTAAACTCAAATATTTATTTATAACTGCATACATAAATAAATTACAAACATTAATACACTATATTAATACAAAGACTATAAATCATTCTCTCTACACATATAACAATTTCTTCTATTAGGAAGTCCATCAACAACATCACCGTCAATTACATAATGATCTATACATGGTCTACATCCAATTAAATCAATATTTTGATAACTTCTAGGTAATCGACGCCAAACAAATTCTAAACTCAAACATCATATATTGCTCATTAAATATGTCTTAGGCACATAAAATAAATCATCATCCACTCCAGAAAAATTTCTATCAATTTCAAGTCGTCGCAACACATTACTAACCCTCTCCACAACATAACTCCTCATAGCACTCCACGCATAACCCATTACAACAATAATTAAATATAGCCTACTTTATTATCTTTCAACTGTATTTCTAACACAAACAATCGTTCCACATTAGACAAAGCACAAACAACATAATTACTAACATGAAAATTACAACTTGGCTCGCCTCTTCTAATTTTTTCCGCATATACTAAATCTATTATACGCCGATCTATAATACGTTTCAAAAAATCCAATTTTTCTCTACCCTTAACAAACACTAAATCAACACCTCTACACAATCGTTTAATTATATCATCAAACTCACTTGCAGCTAAATAACCACCTTCCCACTTCAAACAATGATGACAACTAAAAGCATACCTTGCAACTTGCCGATCTTTTTCTGCCAATACACCAAAACTCAAAACCCGTGTGAATATAAAATGACTCCTCTTAAATTCACTATCACAAGTAGCCAACTCCTTAGGCATCAAACTATAATTATTAAATCGATACCATTGAAAATCTATAATTATATATTTCTTTCCACTTAAATCTAGCATCATTAACTAAACAACCTTCTCACCCAATCGGTAACCATACACTACCTAACCACATTCCATCAAATATATTTACCATATCTCCCACCACCCGTCTTACTCCTCAAACAAACAAAAAATACTAGTACTGTCGCTGTATCACCTTATTAAATAGTGAATACTGATACAATTTATTATGTAATATCAAACAATACATAACCGTATCTTTTGGTATATTATCTTTCGCGGTAAATTCAATTCTAATCTCCACACCACTTCTATGTATAGCACCCTCCAGATGTGAACAATCAATACCAATTAATGGACACAATTTAAATTGACTTAACTTTAACGTCGGCTCACTATATTCATGACCGTAATGAACTTGTTGAAATCTAGCATACATATTATATAAAACGGCTACACGATTTTCATCAAAATCCACCCGAATATTTTCATATGGATATTTTTTACCATTTAAATAAGCTGTCACATCAGTTAAATTAATTGCATCAAATTTACTCATATTTTGATTCACTTTCCCTTTCTTCCCAGTCTGAAAACCCAAAATAGTATATCTAGGTGTCTCCAAATGTAGAGCTGTTTTAATAGCCCAACTATGTTTTGTTGTCTCTGGAATTCCCGGATTTTCGTGAATTTCCCATCCTCTAAAAAACATTTCCATTATAGTATTTTTCGTAGTTAATTGAGTTAACGCCAAATCCTGACTTTAACCAATTTTAACATGTGGTACCCGCCATACAATAGCATCAATAGTTAACCTAACACCCTCATTAACAGCAGCATTTGAATTATATATTACATCATTATCATCAGCACATCTCTTCAACACAAGCTCCTGATACATATTTAAAATAACAGACTTAAAATCTTCTGCGAAACCCATTAACATCTTCAATGGTATACATATACTAAAGTTACCTTTATTATCTAAAACCGGAGCCCTTCCTGTAAAAAATTCCCAACCACCATTTCCCAATTTATTTATATAACTTGGACTATGAGAAAAATATCCTTTCATAGTCGATGTAATACCTACATTTCTTACTTCATCCACCTCCACTCCACTAATCACGTATCTGATATTGCTGAACATTGCTGCCGCATTATTAATTAAAAACGCTGTAGCACTAGCCTTACTTTCATCACTATACAATCGTAACTTCTCCTCAATTAATAATTTTGACTCCGATGGTAAAGTATACTTATCTATTTCTGGTACCACAATTCTAATGTCATCATTATTTTCATATCTTGGTGAACCAAACGGAACATTATTATGATATTCCAACTCCACGATAGAATTATCTATTCCAACCCTTCTTAAAACATCTAAAACTTCCATTTTTGAAATTATTACTAACACACTTTCACAACGAACTTCATCCAGACAAATCTCTTACTATACTAAAGCATAATCTTCTCTTTATTTCTTAATATCCCAAAATCAAAATACCAAAACTCCCTCTCACTTAAATAAATCTACACCAAAACTTTATATCCCATACCTTTCAAAAACCGCCTATTCTCATTTGTTAAATGATTTCGTACCCTCACCCCACCAATAATTCTCCACAACTTATTCACTAATTTCCGTGAAGAATTTCTATTCTTCTTCCACATTTTATTAATACTACTGCTCCTCATTATTATCTAATTTATAATAACATCAATAATTCAAATTAATAAGTGAAATCCATTAATTATTTAAATATTCACTAATATATAATCATTTCCCTCATTAAATTATTTCCTTCAATAAATCATTTACTATTCCTAAACCATAAAACATTTATTTTTTAAGACCTAACGTCTCCTAATCCTCAAATATATTGTCATCTCTTCACCTCTTAAATCAATTGGTTGACCTATCTGATCTACAGCTCGAATAATAATATCAGATAATACATTAGTATTTACAGGCACATAAATTTTCTCTTGCGGAACCTCTATAATTTTAAAACCTGGTGGAACATTTGGATAGAAATGATATAAAACATGTGATAATTCACCATTAATGTATGATTCATCTACAATATTACACATAATATCAATAGCACTAATTCTATTTATATCAAGTATTTCATCACTATGTATCGGTATATTTTGTTCTATTACACTTCTATAAAAACCTAACAAAGAACCAATTTAATTTTCCACTCCAAAATCTATATCTACAGACGCCTTCATAAACACTTTCATAGTATTACTATTACCAGTTAATAATAAAAAATGTTTTGCTCCTTCCGCAACCCGTAATTGCACATCAATATATTTCTGTAAATCCATTATATCATAAGTACCCTCCGGAATAATTATCTCCATCCAAGCACTTGACTTACTTTTTGACTTCAAATAATATTTAAAAACATTATTTTTACTAGTAACATTAGGTATAGAATTATAAGTTTGCAAACTTAACATACACATCTCGTATTCACCATTTAAGTATATAGGTGGATTCAGCACACAACCCACCTCAGATCCCTTCCCTGTCAAAACAAAAGCCAAATTATGCACACTTCCATTACCATCTGCTTCCATTTCTAATTTAAATTCAACTTTCCAAAAACGTTGCAGTAATATTTAATAAAACAATAACAGCAAACTCCTTATTTAATAAATCCTTTCAAAAACAATAAACACAAATGCCCACAATTTTCACTGTTACTGTCTTGATATATTTCATAGTTATACTCTATAACACCATCACCATTCGATAATAAATACTTTTCAACCTCAATCGGAGGTCTTAAACCACCGTAAGTATCAAAATAAATTATTACGGCATTATTTTTCTTATATGCTACCCAATGAGTCCCTTCCCCAACATCATCATCCAAATTTACTCTTCCATTCTCTCTTTTACGTATAATTCTCGGTAACACATCTTTACTAAAAATACCCCGAAATTTACCAATTTTCCATCCACAAATATTTTTCTGTTAAAGGTCTTCGAAGTAAACTGCTTATCAGTTTTTTTAACTAGCACCTTCTGGTAAATAAACACCACAATAATATTTATACGGTTTTACATATAATCCACTTCCAACAGATACACCACACCCAGACTTATATAGTTTCACATATAAACCACTCCCAGATTTTGATTTCATAGCAATATTATGTCGCGTTGCTTCATCTAATTGATACCTTTCAGCTTTTGCAGAAGTTACTCCTTTTGCAATTGCTGCTGCACCACCATCTAATGATCCTAAAGCACCTAATGCTGCAAATAATGGGATTAATGGTAAAAATCCACCTTTTTTGGTATCGCAAGTACCCTGGATCACGGATATTTTATTCTTCTTCCAGATTTTATTAAACTTTGATATGCAACTCTAGCATTCTCTAAAACACCCTTCTTCTTACCAATCCGTCTAATTGCATTCCCTGCTTTCTTCATTGCTTGCAAAAATGAAATAGCACCACCTAATCGATTCCCCTGCCTTCTCCTCCTATAACTTCTTCTACTACCCTTCCTTCCACTTTTACTCATTTCTTTCCGTTGTCTACTCCAACCCAATTTTGTTTTCGCTTTCATAGCAGTTGAAACCACAGTTGCAGCTAACCTTTCTCCTATACCTGCGTCTCTACTCTTCGCTCGTCTCACAGCCTTTTGATACAATTTCTCATCCGCTTCGTGCCTTTTTAACAATTTACTTGATTGAGAATATGATATATCGTGCTCTTTACAAGCCTCATCCAAAATATTCACCCCCTTATCATCTCTTTTCAATCGTTTTTCTAATATCGTTCCTGGACCACAAAATCAGTAACCCGGTATGTGCAATTCTACTGAAAGCTTATTTATCACAGTATTCAACAATCCACCACCTTGCCTTCTGCGTGCCTTACTCAAACTAACACTTCTGTATACCATCACAATCTTATATATTAAACTATCTCAGTCAACATCAACAATCTAAATGACAAAAACCGCATCTACAATTACCATATATACAAATACTTATTAGTCGATTTCACTTAATCCTAAAAACCTTTCAAATTTGTCTTACAGGATTAATTTCTTACAAATTTTAAAAATAAAACACATTAAATTTATTTTAGTACTATATTTCATAGTCATATATAATTTTTTCTCAAATAATTTACATCATTTTTAATTTTCTGAGGCCAATACATAACTAACTCCTTCATTATACAAACACATTCGGATATTACACCACTATACATTCGATCGATTTCTACATCCACTTCTCCACCACTTTCAGCTACACATCGGACCATATAATTATAAAATACATTATATTTCATATCTTCTAAAACAGCTAATCGACAATCCAATGTTTCCTTCAACCGCCATAACTCCGATAAACTTTCAAATGCTAAATACACATACTCGCCACCTTTTTCTATCCTCACTGCATCATATAATTCAAGTGATATTCGAATATTCATACCTCTAAAACTTGGAAATATACCATTACTGTAATCAAAATATTGCCTTAACTTTGCAATCTCCGCCATAACCCACTTCCATTCCTTTGAATTAAAGCATACACATTGTTTTTTTACACCAGCAATTTTTAACCTTGGTTCAAAATCTTGATGTGGTAATAAACCAATACATATCCATTTTGAATGACTTTTATTAAAAAAAAAAATTTTTCTCCTACTAATGGTAACTCCCAAATTGGTTCTCTAACATATTTTTCAACAAATTTTTCACCACTTGATGCCTCTCGTGCAAAATTCTCTGCAGCTACATCTATATGTTCCCAAAATTTATTTGATTTAGACATTTTAGTAACAAATTCTTCAATACCCAAGTCTACCTCAATATCTCCAACCACTTGTAAACCTCGATCAATACTATCAACCTTCACCTCATATACACCATGTACTCCCACTCACCCTATATAAGATGGTCGATTATCCTCAGCCGATTCTAACACCTCCTCATTGACCTTGATCGCCAATATATATATATGCGATCAAGGCCAATGAGGAGGTGTTAGAATCGGCTGAGATACTCTCCTTAAAGAAAATTGGTCTTCAAACCTGCGAGGAGCATCCTTTAGCACTAATAAAGGATAAAATACTGTTCCAGTACTAGAGTATCAGCTATACATCTTGAAATCCAATCAACAGGGAGGTATCGGAATCACCAAACCCTTGAACGGAGCAGCTTCTCGATACTAAGGACCCAGATCCATCGTAATCACAAGAGTCAATCGGCGAACAAGGCAACTCCAGGGTCAATACTAATTTTATTTAACTAAAATAAAAGCTCAGTTAATTAAAATATTTTTTGGAAATTTATTAATACCTACTTAATTGAAAACTTCCTAAGATTATTCTTTCCGATATCCATAAATAGAATTATTTTGTAATTGAAATCATTTAATCAGAATCATTTTCCTACAACAAAGTATTATTAAAAAGAAGACAAACCATTTAAGTAAGAATATAGAGATTTATTTGAGATTTCTTAACCTAATTGAGGTGATAGTAATTAAACGTAGATATACAAGTAATATCATAGTAATTAACAAACTAACTTAATAAATACGAAATATAGTGTAGAGATACTTACCTAATACATGAAAAGTGCTTATTTTCTTCCTTTTGTCTTATATGAAATCTATACCATCGATTTTAGTATTTTCGTCTCAAATTATTAATATAGATAACTATTGCTTACATTACAATATATTAAATTTCCCAAAGTTTATTTTGTTCTTCAATAATTGTTTTTCTAATACACATACTGTTATTGACTTTATCAAATGTTTTTAATTACAAAAAGTAAATATAAACTTGTCATTATTAAGTGAATACATATCTAAAGTAGAAATCTTCAACACAAAGTGTACGCAAGGATTCAGGTAAGCTTACATATTTCTGCTTTCGAATAGCTAGAGTATTTGCAGATTAAAGATCATATATTACTACATAAATGAACATTAAAAATTTTATTAATAAATACATTTCAATAGATCTTCGACTGAGCAGGCGTTAAGTTTTGTTGTACGTGGACTATCACAATATATATATATATATATATATATATATATATATATATATATATATATATATAATAACTTCGTGACCTTGGTATGATATGGTAAACCTAATCAGTAGGCGATTAAAGGTCTGTATATTACTTCAAAATATATGTATTTAAAAAACTCTACATGTTTCGGCTGTATACGCCTTTTTCAAGAGAATACAAAATATGAATCATAGATTCATATTTTGTATTCTCTTGAAAAAGGCGTATACAGCCGAAACATGTAGAGTTTTTTAAATACATATATTTTGAAGTAATATACAGACCTTTAATCGCCTACTGATTAGGTTTACCATATATATATATATATATATATATATATATATATATGGTAGATTCAATTAGTTGGCGATTTAAGGTCTGGTTTTATTTAAAAATGTATATATTTAAAAGAATCTTACATGTTTCAGCATATGATGCCTTTCCCAAAGAATTTAAAATATAAATGACAGTATATTAATATACTGTATATATACAGGGTGTCCAGAAACTCTCCTGACAAACGAAGACCGGAGTTTCCTCAGATAATTTTAAGACAATTAAACCCAAATTCACCTAGTCCGAAAATGCTTCCTAAGGGAGCTAGAGTTCTTTGAAGATGGCGCCTTGTATTTATTTATTTTTTAAATTCCTCCAGAACGCTTCTATTTAGAAAAACAAAAACTGGTATGCTTATTTATCCTCCAGAGATGAATCGATTCCATCAATTGCGAATTTCTAGTACCGATCATAGGCGTCCGTTTTGGGTAGGTCAACGCTTATTTTAAGGAATAACTTTTTTGTCTTTAACTTTTAAGCATTTGTGACACTAGATTATTAAATTTTCAGGTATTCCAGTACTAAAAGGTACTCTTACTTTAAGTCGGTAGGATACATCGTTTTCTAGAAAAATCGATTTGTAAATTTTTCGTTTTTTCTTCATTAAAGTTCAATTTTTTATTTTTTGCAATAGTTAGCTCTGAACTGCCAACAGAAGTAAAACCTACGTTTTTCATTGTCAAATTGTTGTCAATTCGCGAAGTTTATCTTTTCATTTTTTACTTTGTGTTATTCAAACACAACGATTTCAATTTTTAAAAAAATGGTTTTTACTAATGAGGAATGAATACGCCAATATGCATTTAGTTTATGGTGAAATGAGGTGTAACGCTCGAGCGGCGCAACGTAGATACGCTGAAAAATTTCCCAATCGTCAGCATCCCACTCACTCAACATTTACAGCTCTTCATCAACGATTAAGAGAAACAGGTTCAGTGGTCCCAAAAAATAATGAAACAGGGAGACATAATGATGTAACAGCAGAACATGAAGATGTTATTTTAATGGAAGTTGAGGAAAATCCAGAAATTAGCGTTCGAAGACTATCTGCCATGTACCCCACAATTTCAAAATCTTCCGTTGGAAATATCTTACACAAAGAAAATTTATATCCTTTTCATTTTACAAAGGAAAATCTCCTTCTAGCTAGAAGGAGATTTTCCTGCGCTCGTAGAATTCGCTAGATGGTTACAAAATCAGAAAAATCAAGATAAAGATTTCTTCAGGAACATTTTCTTTGGTGACGAAGCTACATTCTCAAAAAATGGAATTTTTAATGTACATAAATGCACATTATTATTCGTACGTTGGTGACAATCCCCACGTTGTTCAAGAATTTAAGCATCAGCATAGGTTTAGCATAAACGTCTGGATAGGAGTAGTTGACGATTATCTACTTGGACCTGTGGAATTACCTGCTCTTTTAAATGGTGCTGATTACTTACATTTCCTGCAAAATATTTTACCTGATTTGTTAGATGAGGTGCGTTTAAATATTCGGCAAAACTTATGGTTTCTACAGGACGGCTGTCCGGCCCACTTTAGCAGGAATGTACGAGACTTTCTAGATAATAACTACGAAGACCATTGGATTGGAAGAGGCGGTCCAGTTGCTTGGCCAGCAAGGTCGCCGGATTTGAATCCTTGCGATTATTGTGTTTGGGGATACATAAAAGCATTTGTTTATTCCGTTCCGATACAAAATCGCGCACAACTTTGGCTAAGGATACAAGATGCTTGCAACGAATTTAGAAATAACTTTGGAATTTTTGCAAGAATTCGGCGTTCTCTAAGCAAAAGGGTAAACTTATGCATAGAGACTAATGGTCATCACATCGAGCAACTTGTGTAACAATCTACCTTTGATACTTGTTCTTTTTTGTTAGTTTCGTTCCATTGTAATAAATAATTTGTTTTTAATTTATTAAATTAATTTTCATCCATGCCTTGATAGTCCAAGCCAACTTCGTCGCTAAAAATAAGTAGGTACATAATAAATTGAACTTTAATGAAGAAAAAACGAAAAATTTACAAATCGATTTTTCTAGAAAACGGTGTATCCTACCGACTTAAAGTAAGAGTACATTTTAGTACTGGAATATCCGAAAATTTAATAATCTAGTGTCACAAATGCTTAAAAGTTAAAGACAAAAAAGTTATGCCTTAAAATAACCGTTGACCTACCCAAAACGGAAGCCTATGACCGGTACTAGAAATTCGCAATTAATGGAATCGATTCATCTCTGGAGTATAAATAAGCATACCATTTTTTGTTTTTCTAAATAGAAGCGTTCTGGAGGAATTAAAAAAAAAATAAATACAAGGCGCCATCTTCAAAGAACTCTAGCTCCCTTAGGAAGCATTTTCGGACTAGGTGAATTTGGGTTTAATTGTCTTAAAATTATCAGAGGAATCTCCGGTCTTCGTTTGTCAGGAGAGTTTCTGGACACCCTGTATATATATATTCAATTAGTTGGCGATTTAAGGTCTGGTTCTACTTCAATATGTATATTTTAAAACAATCTTACATGTTTCGGCATGCAAAGAAATTTCAAATATAAATGACAGTATATTAATGTCATACTTATATATCAGATATATTCGTTCTACATAATATTACAGCTAATTTCATTAAAACCGTGAATAAACCGGTGCAATTTAAAGAATATTGATATTTATATTTTTATTACAATGTACTAAGGCATAGACACTAACAACTTAAGCGACATCTAATAAACTTTGACGGAATCTGATCAATAGAACAAGGTAGCTCTATGCTATGTAATAAAGCCTTAGAAATACATTTATTAATAATTTAAAATCTCTATTTATTTATCTAATTTATATTATACATTAGATACGTAATTAATGTCTTCCAATCTTGGGACAAATGTATAGATAAACCCATCTAAAAAACTATTTATAACAATATATAATATATATATATATATATATATATATATAAATATAGTATTTTCGTGACCTTGGTATGATAATGTAAACCCAACCAGTCGGCGACCAAAGGTCTGGTTATTACTTCAAAGTGTATATATTTAAAAGAATCCTACATGTTTCGGCAATGATGCCTTTGTCAAGGACACAAAAAATGTAAATGACAGAATATAAAATTTATATTCTGTCATTTATATTTTTTGTGTCCTTGACAAAGGCATCATTGCCGAAACATGTAGGATTGTTTTAAATATATACACTTTGAAGTAATAACCAGACCTTTGGTCGCCGACTGGTTGGGTTTACATTATATATATATACATATATATATATATATATATATATAAATATAACGAGCCATCGAAAAAATTCATAATTGGAGTAGACTGTGAAATTGGGTTGGTACTTTAGCCACTTCCACATAATGACACATTACTTGATGCTTGACAGTTTCATTTGGTTTCATTGTAAAAAATGGTTATGGCATTGAAATAATACTACAACAAAAAAGTAAACAAATAATTTATTTAATATCGAAATCATAATCAAAATTTACATAGCTACAGAAGTTGTTGAAAATGTTGTCCATTTACATACATCTAAACACAAACCAACTCTTCTCCGCAATCCAGCAAAAACTTTATGCAGCATTTGCGGTGAGTTCTTGATCTCTTCACACTTTTCTGTTATGCGAATTCTCAGTTGTTCCAGATTATGAATTGGCGTTGAATAAATCGAATTTTTGATATATAGCCATACGAAAAAATTACATATGTTTAAATTACAAGACCTAGTTGAATATGGGATTTCAGTGTTCCTGCTTATTATTCTGTTATCAAAAAATTCTCTGAGATATTGAAGTGTTTCTCTGGCCGTATGTGCTGTTGCACCATCTTGTTGGAAATACCCATTTTGTAATTCCTCATCATCCACTTGATTTATGAATGAGCCGAGTATCTCATTGCGATATTGTGCAGCAGTAACTGTACCTTAAAAAAAAAATGGGACCCACCAATCTTCTTCGACATATTCCAAACCAAACACCAACTTTTTGGGGATGCAATGTTTTACCAACAAAAAAATGAGGGTTTTCGGAGGAACATCACCTCATATTCTGTGAATTAACATATCCAGAAAGATAAAACCAGGCCTCATCCGTGAAGAAAACTATGTTAAGGATATCATGAATGTGTAGATTATTTTGAAACCATTGACAAAATTCCACTCGTCTTAAATAATCCACTAGATAAAGTTCATGAAAACATTGCAGCTTGTATGAATGACAATACAAGACTTTTTTAAGAATGAATTGGCACGTACCATAAGATAAATTTGTTTGTTGATGGATGTTTATGGATTTTCATCAATAATATGCTGAAGGGCTTCAATATTATCAGCTGTACGTTTAGATGGCGGTCCACTTCCAGTTTTTCGACCGACGCTACCAGTCTCTCTGAATAACTTTACACAATTTGTCAAAACATTGTAAAAATCATTGTAGTCAAACACTAATTCAGGATGTTCTTCACTAAAATAAGCCATGCATTCCGTAATTGAATACTGCCACTCGCCATTTACTTTCACACCTGCACGGAAGTAACATTCGATAATTTTTGCTTTTTGTTCTATGTTGAATACCATTTTTTAAATAAATTTAATTTTCTTAATAAGAGTTTTGAAAAATTTGACACAAACTTATAGTTTCAATGTCAAATAATAAATGTTATTATGTGGAAGTGACTAAAGTACCAACCCAATTTCACAGTCTACTCCAATTATGAATTTTTTCGATGGCTCGGTGCCTCAAACATACATAATATATTTATATATATATAGTATACATATAGTAGATTTAGATATTCGATGGCGATTTAAGGTGTGTTTTTCTTTAGTATGTTATATTTAAAATAATTTCTTACATGTTTCGGTAAATATTACCTTTATCAAAGAATTATAAATGACAGTATATTAATGTCAAAGTGATATATCTTGGTAAGAAATATATATTCATAAATACATTCTACATTCAATTCAAGTAATAATAATCCAGAACCTAGCATTCCTAACAGCTTGACGCCGATTACAAAGGGATTGTTAAGATATGAGTTATTATTACACTTGCGCCCAAACGACCTAAGATGTTAAGCCGTCGGCATTCGCCTGGAACGGCAAGGAAAACCACGAAAACCCACTCAGACAGCTCAGCCCCGGGTTGAAATCGGTACTGCCGGCAAGATAAGCAGTGCGCTAGATATTTATATAACGCAACATATGTATTTATATGCACAATATATGATGGTAAAGACCGTTATATTATTAAATTATAGTATATACTGCTAATATTTTTTATGTCACTCCTGTTGTTAAATAATTTTTTCTTTGTTAATATTAACCATTTCTTTAATTTCCCTTTTCATTGCGTGTTGTTCTCTATCAATTATTTGTGTGTTTTCATAGTCGAAATGGTGATCTCGTTGCAGTTTGTGTGTAAATGAAGCAGTTTTGTCTGTTTTGGACTATTTGGGGGCTTATATTCCTTTGTATAAATATTGTTTAGTTTGGCTTATGTAGCAACTATCGCAGTCGCGACATGGTATCTTATAGACAACATGTGTTTCTCGATTCTTTCTGTTTTAGGTTTTAGCTTTGAAAATAGATGTTTCTATGTATTACTAAGTTTATATGTTATAGCTATATCATATTTTTTTTAAGTATATTTTTTCTAATAATTGCGAAACATATGGAATCGTGATATATGCTGTTTCATTGTTTAAGTTGTTATTGGTGTGTCTGCAGTGGTGCAATAATATAATATTATTATAATACTTATTTTACATAATTGGTTTCAAACAGAATGTCGATCAGGAAGAAATCAAATAAAGCGCAGGTAAACATTAAATTAAGCTTTAATAAAAGTAACTGTCTATATCATCAACAAACAACTAAATGCACACACATGTGAATCTTATATAGAAAGAAACAGAAACAAAATCAATTATATCCACAAGTAATACGTAAATAGCTACCTTCAAATGTGACGAAATACAATACAATATCTTTTTAGGTATTCTTTATGGGAAATGCATGAACATGGGCACTAATCCGTAGTGTCATAAACATTAGTGCTGGAGGTTATGTCAAAATCGTCAACATGCGGACGTTTGAGGTTAAGCAATAGTAAATAAGCCATCTTTGTATAACAATGTAATAATTTAAAACTGATAACTGTAGTATTCTCTATTTTTAGTAAAATTAAATGATATTTTATTTAGAAATGACTATAAATACTTTAAGAGAAGATTTAATTTCAATTTTATATTTCTTTTTCAAAATACCTGACCATGAAATCGCTGCGTTCTGATTGGCGCTTTTTCTTTTCAAGCTGCAATCCTATTGGTCTTCAAGGAGCCTCCTGGTTGGTTGTTTACAAAACGTTCGGCAATACAGCTTGAAATTTGCGGAAACTTGTTGGTGTTTCGTGTTTTCCCTCAAGAATTGTAAATGGCCGAAATTTCTAACTGGAATCGCCTGGAATAAGTATTCTTGGACGTATTTGATCCCGTAACAATACTTCTTCGATTTCGTCAATTTTATGCAGTAATATGTTTTTTTCTCGGTATCAGCGGTTCAGCGTCGGTAGTAGATTTGATTCAAATTGAAATACTTCGGCTCCAATATGAGATACAGCCGCACAATAACTTTTAAAATGGGCAGAGATGTTAGGGCTATCTTTATACACTAATTTGTTAATCCCACAAAGAATATTTCCGCACTATTTTAGATTTACTTTTCGTAGGGTCCACGAACGCGTCTTCTCTCCCTAACGTTTTTCGTGTAACCCGGGGGTTACACAAAAAAAATCCATACATTCGGACACAAGGGTTCTCTTCGCGATCGTCTTTTTTCCTTTGAAATTTGCCTGTACATAGTTGCGAACGGTTTAGATATTTGAAATAGTTTTAATAAAAATGATAATTAAAATATATAAAAGCTAATACAGAAATTATTTTAAGGGAAATTTTTTAAATAGAAAATAATATATGTTACTCGTAAATAAGTATTCATTTTTATGCATTTTTACATATATTACATAACATCATTATGGCTAATTTCAGATTATAATTTTAATATAAAATGTGACATTTCCCTACATAAGTAAATACATAATTACAAAAGATTTCAAGCATGTTGCTGTTTTTCTTAGCTAAATATCAATATCAAATGGGAATAATAAAAAGGTTAAATTAATAAATACAATAATAATACTAATCTTAAACAAAAATGTAAACTCATGTTGTGCATATCTCGATTCTACTCATTGTATATGCATCTAATTTGCTCTTTTGTTACTTTTGGAGATGGTACCTAAGCGAACCATTATAATATATATATCTATATATATATATATATATATATATATATATATATATATATATATATATGGTAAATTAAATTTGTTGGCGATTTAAGGTCTGGTTTTACTTCAAAATATATATATTTAAAACAATCCTACATGCTTCGGCAAATGATGCCTTTTTCAACGAATATAAAATATAAATGACAGTATATTAATGTCATACATTTGTAGTTGTTATGGATGAAATTATTCAAAGATACATTACAATTGAATAATAATAAATCATGCCTTACTATTCTAAAATAGATAGACAACAAAAACAGGAAAACGCAAGACATGAGTAGAGCTGAGGATGTTGGCGGTATAACCATGGTTATATCATGTAACCATAGTAATTTACTATGGTTACATGATATAACCATGGTTATACCGCAAACATCCTCAGCTCTAGACATGAGTTATTATTATGTATGCTCACGTGGAGCAACTTAAGATGTTAAGCTGTCGGCATTCGCCTTAAACAAGAAGAAGAACCACGAAAACCTACTCGGACAGCCAGACAGGAATCAAAACACGGAACTGTCAGCATGAATAGCAAATGTATAGATATTTAAATAACTTAAGATATATAATTATATAACAGCAACATATATTAAGATGGTAAATTGCAGATAGTTACATAATTAAGTTATAGTATATACTGCTTAAATTTTTTATATCACTTCTGTTATTAATAGAATTTTTTTCCTGTTTAATACTAATCATTTCTTTAATTTTCCATTTAATTGTGTATTGTTCTTTATCAATTATCTGTGTGTTTTCAAAATCGAAATGGTGATCGCGTTGTAGTTTGTGTGTAGATAAAGCAGTCTTGTCTGTTTTAGAGTATTTGTGGGCTTGTATTCTTTTGTATAAATATTGTTTAATTTGGCCACAAATGCTCTAAAACAGACAAAACTGCTTTATCTACACACAAACTACAACGCGATCACAATTTCGATTTTGAAAACACACAGATAATTGATAAAGAATAACACACAATGAAAAGGGAAATTAAAGAAGTGATTAATATTAAACAGGAAAAAAATTAAATTAACAACAGAAGTGATATAAAAAATGTAAGCAGTATATACTATAACTTAATTTGCTACGACGCTGAATGTCGAAACCATAGAAAAGAGAGGAACTCAAGTTTCGGGCGACGAGGATTGCCTCACCTACCCGCCCCTGCCAACGTCTAGCGGCCCACCCGGCTTTGGAGACTGCCTCAGCCCAAGGGTGGGGAGACCCAAAGGTACTTCAGTACACGAAATAAGGTGGTAAAGGGCGCCACCGAATTTAGAACCGCTAGACGTCGCAAAATTCGGCAAGACGCGCAGCGGGTAGGGGATGCGACCAGGCCGTCCGAAACGTAAAGAAAAGAAAGAAAGAAAAAGGCGTATTTCAGCCAGATGTAATTAGTCTTTATTTTATGACACTAACTTAAAAACAATAAAAAAAAATTAAATATTGCTAGTTACAAAAAAAAACAAATTAAGTATGTAACAGACCGTTTGTACACAGAAGTTCACAACCCCAACAAAATACGTATTTCGTCTGTTCACAGATAATTTAGAACCCAAAAATGGAAAGTCTGATCTTTGGAACAGACCCGGTACATACAGAGAGGTGTTGTTACAGGCAAATATTTATTTGAAGTAACTTTGTGGAAATTTCGCAAAGTTATGGTCTGAGAATAATGAATTAAAGTTAACGGTAAGAGACAAGTAAATAAACTTATTAATCAATGCTTAAAATTAAAATGACGGAATATGCAATACTAAAATGTACTGTACAAATTTTCAAATCAAGAAAACACGTTTAATATTCACAAAATAACATCCACGTTTTCTATGCTAAAGAAAACGTAGCAGAAAAAAAACAACTCTTTCGATGTTTACGAAGCAAAAATAAGTTCTTGTCCTCGTGAGGAACAGATGTGTAATTCAAATAATCTCTGCCGAAATAAATTTAAAAAACAAAAAAGATACGTATTGCAATTTTAAATGAGAAATACTAATAAGAAAGAAAATTGAATTAACTAAATAAAAATTGAAAAAATGATATCTGTAACGACGTAGTAACTAAGCTTAATAATTAAACAAAGAAAAATGGAGAAAAAAAAAACTCAACAATGAAAACTAATTGCAAACATTTAGTTTAAATTAATAAATGAATATTTAAAATCTTGCTGTGTCCGTCTTCTTCCTGCAAGTGGAATAGATATTCGTGTGCGTTGTCGGTTTCCTGCGTTGAACGACGTTTGCGTCGGTAGAGAAAAAAAAACTGTTATCGAGAGCACAGGATAATGTCTGATGGTTACAACGCAATAAGTGTATCGGGAGAAGGAGTCATTCGACTAAATCGTCCTCCAGAAATCCCCTGCCGGGTAATTGTAATACAATTAAAAATTGTAACGACTAAATAAATCCTCCCACAAACGAGAGGGCAGCCAAAAAAACCCAGAATACGGCTTAAACAATCAGGCCCTACAATAAGTCGTTACAAAACAAATGACGAATGACCAACTTCGACCTTTACTCTACCGCTAGCGATCACAGTCTCTTTCCGTAAAAGCTATCGCCACTCGAGAATCGAGATGGGAGCAAGACCACGAAGAAAAACTAATACGTAATTATTGTATGTGCACAAGCACAAGTACTACAGTGCGGTTCAAAAGAAACATAGCGGAACAAAATAAAAGAAAACGCTAATTCGCAACCAAAACGAGGACGTAGCTACGAGCACGTAACAATTATGTAACGATCTGCAATTTACCATGATAATATATGTTGTTGTTATATAATTATATATCTTAAGTTATTTAAATATCTATACATTTGCTTATCATGCTGACAGTTCCGTGTTTTGAATAGCATACATAATAATAACTCATGTCTTGCGTTTCCCTGTTTTTGTTGTCTATCTATTTTAGAATACTAAGGCATCATTTATTATTATTCAATTGGAATGTACCTTTGAATAATTTTATCCATAGCCACTAAAAATGTATGACATTAATATACTGTCATTTATATTTTATATTCCTTGAAAAAGGCATCATTTGCCGAAACATGTAGGATTGTTTTAAATATATATATTTTGAAGTAAAACCAGACCTTAAATCGCGAACAAATTGAATTTACCATAAAATACAAAGGTCACGAAATAATTTTCTATGTATATATATATATATATATATATATATATATATATATATACATATATATATATATTGTTGTGAGGCATACTGCACTCAAATAACAGCTCCTATAATGGAAAAAGCAGTCATGCACCAACAATATACATATGAAACACCTTAAATATAATAGCTAAATTTGATGGACGTAATTATGTGAAATTAGTGTCGAGATGTGAATGAATTAATATGACGTTAACTTTATAATTAATTATTTACTTATTTTCTTTCTTAACTTATCTTTTTATATTTTTACATTTCATATTCAAAATTCAAATCTTTCGCGACAAATTACAGACAGCTACTTTATCCACATTTTACGATACTAGTTAGCCGCGCCCACCAATTTTAATATACCATTGTCCCGCGAATGCGATTTTTAGGATGTAAACAACTACCCAACCTATGTTTAGAATGAAATTTAATATACTTGTTAATTATTCCGCTAATTTTAAAAACCTATTAATACTGAAATATTGTATAAATTTATATTTTTGCTGATGTAACAAAGATTAAAACGTCGAGGCTTTTTAGTGAAAATTAGAAAGGCTTTGGAAATAAAAGAAAGCTAGCGGCGTCCTCTCCGATAAAATACTTACAACAAATGGCCGTACTTCTGACTCAAGTAAAAGTTTTATTTAAAATAATATATTAAAAACAGTTTAAAACTATTAAATTCATATACATACGATACCTTAATATCAAGCTCAACTTTTGAGACATAATTTGGACCAGTATCACGTTAAATGACGGAATTATCGAGAAGAGCATCATTTCACAATTGGAACATCATCGAACCGATAACGTGAGCCATTGACCGATATCGACGCATATACTTCGACAAGGTGCTGCCTAACTTATATCCAGCTCTATTACGACGTACCAGACCAGATACCAGATCCTCACATACAGAGAAAAAAAAACAGGTTCCTTTCAATATCCAATATTTCCTAGAATTTCATTTAAAAGTCAACATTTATTTATTATCAAACACTTAATTTAAACATTGTTTACATCTGAATATAAACGTAAATTTATACATTTCAAAATATATATTAAAATATCACATTCATACTTGCAGAATCCTTATAAAAAGAATATATATAACTTACTTTTTGTGTGTTAATTTTAAGCAACATTCGATATTTATTTGCACAACTTGTAATGTAAACAACCATTTTTATATATTAAGTAACACATGTGCATTATTACGTAATACCGTTTTTTTATCATTTAGTTTAGAATTCACGTAATATTACAGTTGCCTTATTTTATCCTTATTCTTATTTCAAACTTGTTACAGATTACTACTTTTGCGATAATAATTTTTTATTTCTTGATTTTTTTTTAATTTGATCCTTTATTTGTTAGCGTTTAATTGTGGAGTTTTACAACATAGATTTGTTTATATTAGTATTATTCTCACGGGGTAAGAGCAGACCGACGAAGATACTATCATTTAATAATTTTTAGTTCTCAAGCTCTTCGACTGCTAACGGGTTATCAATTATACACCCAGATAGCGTCGTACAATTTAAGTATATTTATACTTATGGCGCCCAAAATTTGAATTTAAAAAATAAAACTATATACAACAGCAACTTTTATATACTATTTTTCTAAATTCAATTTCCAATTGTTCTTTAATACATTTAAGAACGTTTACATTTGGCGGCCCAACGTAGGTGCGGTTATACATTATTACATTTGGCACCAACAACGTGGAGGCCAGCTATTATCCCGTAAATTTAAAAATAAAACTCTCACAATTTAGGCTTTAACAAGTAATCTTCTTTTTAAAGAAAAAAAATAAGGTAAACTGTAAGATAAATTTAAAGGTATTGAACATATGAGTATTGTTGTGTACTGTATTGCATGATTGATTTTCCATTGTAAGCGTAAACAATACTACATTTCACGAGGGATCCTCAACTTTAACAGGGACATACAGGAACAAAAGGTCAGTGAAAAAGACAATCAACTTGTGGGTACTTATTATTATTTTTACCTAATATATTTGTATCATTTGAGTGTGTCTAATAATTATTTTGAGAGATATCAAAATTTATACTTCTTTGCTATCTATTATCTAAATTCTTATCAAATTCCAAAATAAATATAAATAGTTTTCACTTATTTAAATAATTAAATTAATACAAAAATGGATACAAGACATCGTACAAAAGTACCCAAAGATAATGTCGAGGAAGATAGGACCGAGCAGGGAGATACTTTAATCGCCCAGACTTCAGGATCTGAAGAGGTAAGTGCTCCAGATAACAGCGCCATGATGAAGATGTTAAATACAATGATGACACAAATAACAAATATGAATAATAAAATAGACACCACCAATAACAAATTAGAATCAAGTAATAATGACTTAAATACTAGTTTAACTAATATGAATAACAAATTAGACACTAATAACATTGACATGAATAACAAATTAGATACAACGACCACTAACTTAAAACAAGAATTAAATAACCTAAATATTAATTTAACCACGAAATTAGAAACAAACATGAAAAAAATAAATGAGAAATTCGAACTTAATAATGCTAATATTGACAACAAATTAAGTGCTTTTAAAATAGACCTAGAGGGAAAAATAGCCGAGATCTCCATCGCACAAAAAGCTATGGAAGAAAACGAATTAAAATATCTAATAAAACTCGACGAAACGGTCAATCTTCAAAATTCACAGTGGGCAAAACGATTAGGCAAAACCAACAAAATAGAATCCAATTGCAACGAAAAACGATTAGACTTAAATAACATAATAGAATCTAATTATAACAACATAAGCAAGAACTTAGATATCACAAATAACATAATAGAAACTAATTCCAATAAACAGAATAACAAGATAGATTTCAGAAATGCCGATCAAAAACCAACCATTAATAATATATTTAATATACATAAAGAGGTACAGGATAAGATTACAATCAATAATATACACAATATTAATAACAAGGAGACAATCAAAATAATACAAAACCAAGTAATTAACCAACCGCTAAGAAGCAAAATTAAACCTATTTTACCCAATCAATTTTTAATAAGCGACCGAGCTTATCATATTTTTTTAATAAACAATGCCAGGGAGTGTAATAATCTTAACATAGAGAAGACGGGGATTAATAACATTAATTTTAACTTATCCCATATCAAAATCAGGAACATTAACCATAATTATGCAACCAACAACACACAATCAAAAATCACTTACATACAAAACACAACTTTAATTTCACCAAACTTAACTATACATGATAACACAGATAACATATTAAATAAAGAAGATGTGATGAACAATTCTATAATATATGAATACTTCAATAATAACAATTTCCTTAATACTATATCTAACATAAAAATCAATGCTAATATACACATTCACACAAAAATTGTAACTACATGTACACTTATTAACAAAAACCTGCATAAATCACAAGGAAGAGGTAACATGATATTTCTACACAGGGATAACAGTATTAATATCCTTAAAATAGTTCGTCGAAAAATAAATATTTAAATAAAAATGATGACAGAATCTCGGTGTTCTAATACAAATACCATGATGAACTAAGCTTTATACGGGGATACGATTTATAATTACACAGAAACTAAACCAATAAGATGAACATTAAACATAAATAATGATATGCAAAACACAATTTAATAAGAAATAGGAAGAACACATTACAAAAATAAAAGATCATTGATAAACGAATAACAAGTCATATAATAAATAAAAATATAACAGAGAAAGCAAACATAACTGGAGCTAAAATACTAATACTAATTAACAATAATTAAGAGATACAATACTCTGAGATAAAAGGTAACATCACATATTCAGATGGTTAAAAATAAATTACTAAAGAACAATTATTTAAAACAATATTGGTACTATCAATCGAATAATTTGAAAGGGGAACATATTCAGTAATAACATGCTAAAGTTAAATATAATGAAAGTTTAAATGTATTATTATTGAAAAAGAGAGAGTATGATTGAAAATAAATAATAAAGGAGAGTTGAAATGAAATAAGATGGACTAGATAGATTTTTAATGTAGAAGGAATTAATATATGATAGGGGTGTATAGAATTATATATGAAAATAAATGAATTATTATTATTATTATGAAAATATTAAAAAATAGACAAAAGTATCTTCTTATAAGGTAGAAAATATATGTAAGGTATGGTATTTCAATGATAAGAGAAGAGAATGTGAATGTAACGTCTTGTATGTATAATGAGAGTATTATTTATTATGGAAGCTAAAGCTTAGATCAGTATATCAATTATAATTAAAGATTAAGAATAACCAGTTATAAAAAGAATTATTAAGCATGTACCATCAATGAGAGAAATAAATAAAATAACCCCAACAATTATAACACTACAATCAAATATGAATATGAATATGAATATTTTATACAATTAGAACAAGAACTATACAATACCAATTTAAGACCAAAGAAAAAGCCCAGTATTACAACTATGTTACAGCTCGAACAAACAATATCAATACTACGAAACATATTTCTAATCAATAAAATTATAAAGCAAATATAAAAATGATTATCCTACATAACTATACAAATTAATATAAACTTATAAATAAAGTGCACTTGACAAAAAAAGAAAACATATATTAATTAAAAAGAAAGAGATGAATTAAATTACCAAGACAAGATTTAATAATAGTTGAAGTTCATTCTTTTACATATATTAAGAAAGAGAATTACATACTCTCTAATAATTTAAATATTTAGATATATTAGTTTTTTTTCTAAGAATTAGTATTTATGACACATAACAAGGAAGGTAATGCAAGTTGATGTTCTTTTTGTCAGTCTTCTTATCAGGGAAAAGAAAAATCCTCAATTCCTTTCAATTTTCTTTTCACGCGGGTATAATGTTGTGAGGCATACTGCACTCAAATAACAGCTCCTATAATGGAAAAAGCAGTCATGCACCAACAATATACATATGAAACACCTTAAATATAATAGCTAAATTTGATGAACGTAATTATGTGAAATTAGTGTCGAGATGTGAATGAATTAATATGACGTTAACTTTATAATTAATTATTTACTTATTTTCTTTCTTAACTTATCTTTTTATATTTTTACATTTCATATTCAAAATTCAAATCTTTCGCGACAAATTACAGACAGCTACTTTATCCACATTTTACGATACTAGTTAGCCGCGCCCACCAATTTTAATATACCATTGTCCCGCGAATGCGATTTTTAGGATATAAACAACTCCCAACCTATGTTTAGAATGAAATTTAATATACTTGTTAATTATTCCGCTAATTTTAAAAACCTATTAATACTGAAATATTGTATAAATTTATATTTTTGCTGATGTAACAAAGATTAAAACGTCGAGGCTTTTTAGTGAAAATTAGAAAGGCTTTGGAAATAAAAGAAAGCTAGCGGCGTCCTCTCCGATAAAATACTTACAACAAATGGCCGTACTTCTGACTCAAGTAAAAGTTTTATTTAAAATAATATATTAAAAACAGTTTAAAACTATTAAATTCATATACATACGATACCTTAATATCAAGCTCAACTTTTGAGACATAATTTGGACCAGTATCACGTTAAATGACGGAATTATCGAGAAGAGCATCATTTCACAATTGGAACATCATCGAACCGATAACGTGAGCCATTGACCGATATCGACGCATATACTTCGACAAGGTGCTGCCTAACTTATATCCAGCTCTATTACGACGTTCCAGACCAGATACCAGATCCTCACATACAGAGAAAATAAAACCAGGTTCCTTTCAATATCCAATATTTCCTAGAATTTCAATTAAAAGTCAACATTTATTTATTATCAAACACTTAATTTAAACATTGTTTACATCTGAATATAAACGTAAATTTATACATTTCAAAATATATATTAAAATATCACATTCATACTTGCAGAATCCTTATAAAAAGAATATATATAACTTACTTTTTGTGTGTTAATTTTAAGCAACATTCGATATTTATTTGCACAACTTGTAATATAAACAACCATTTTTATATATTAAGTAACACATGTGCATTATTACGTAATACCGTTTTTTTATCATTTAGTTTAGAATTCACGTAATATTACAGTTGCCTTATTTTTATCCTTATTCTTATTTCAAACTTGTTACAGATTACTATTTTTGCGATAATAATTTTTTATTTCTTGATTTTTTTTTAATTTGATCCTTTATTTGTTAGCGTTTAATTGTGGAGTTTTACAAGATAGATTGGTTTATATTAGTATTATTCTCACGGGGTAAGAGCAGACCGACGAAGATACTATCATTTAATAATTTTTAGTTCTCAAGCTCTTCGACTGCTAACGGGTTATCAATTATACACCCAGATAGCGTCGTACAATTTAAGTATATTTATACTTATGGCGCCAAAAATTTGAATTTAAAAAATAAAACTATATACAACAGCAACTTTTATATACTATTTTTCTAAGTTCAATTTCCAATTGTTCTTTAATACATTTAAGAACGTTTACATTTGGCGGCCCAACGTAGGTGCGGTTATACATTATCAACATTATTACAATATATATATAAGTAGGTAAAATCAGTCGGCGATTTGAGGTCTGGTTAACTTTGATATGTATATATTTAAAGCAATCTTACATGTTTCGAAACGTAGTGTCTTTTCAAAGAAATTAAAAATACATATATATTTTTAATTTCTTTAAAAAAGACTATGTAAATAATACACTTAACCATTCTTACCTTCCGTAGTTCAAAAGCGTTCAGCCCGCTGTCTTTATGGGTGCTATTAAAAAAACACTTAGCGGCGATATCAATCTCTTCTCCTCACTAGAACCTTTTCCCTCTCAAATGTTTTTTGAGCTCAAAAATAGGCAAAAGTCACACATCGCCAAATCCGGTGAGTAAGGAGGATGTTCTATAACTTTGATTTTGTTTTCAGCTAAATACTAAACAGTTATCCCTGCTGTTTGGGACGACGCGATATCATGATGTAACATAATTCCCTTTCTTGGCACTTTACTGAACACAGTAGGCAAACAATTTTCAACATGCCATTTTGCGGTAGTAAGTGAAATTGATATGAAGTAGTACCTCACAATAGATCAAAAATTAAGGAAACGTCTGAAGAATTGTAATACATCTATTGTAACCAAAAAAATGATGAAAATAGAAGCATGAAATGTATAGGTGAACACGAAATTAATGAAGAAATACTAGTAAATAGAATTATATACATTCGTGGCAAAGTACAGGAATAGTAAAAGTATATTACATAGTTTATACATAAGTTTTATTAAATCAAAAAACGCAGATGACTAAACACAGCACAGATTCATGAAGTCAGAGACTGGGACTTGTTATAGGAAAAAATAATAATAAGTTGCGTTATAAACTTGCGAAATGAAAATATATAAAAGCTATAAAAAGAGAAAGTGGAGGTTAAAATGCTAAGTAAGTCAAAAAATGATCTCGAAGAAATTCATTTCATTCAACACTCTCATAAACAAAAGACAGAATCAATTGTACAAATAAGAAAATCATGGTGAAAAAAGCAGTTGGAGTATAAAAAATAAACTTAAATGCATTTGGTAGAACTCTAGAAATTAGCTTTAAAAATAGAAAAATTTTGGAATGTTATAAAATCACTGACAAGGAAATGAGAAAAAACCCTTCATAAAATAAGAGATGAAAACGATAAATTCAAAATAAGAACAAAAGGCAATACTGAAGGCTATTTTTTATTTCTCAAACTGCAGTCAGCCATAAAAGAAAACTCTTGTGTATCAATTCCATGGTTCCGTGGAAGAACAATATCAGTGCTATTACAATCAGAGTCATAAAAAATTATTTGGTACAATTTTTAGATATGTAAATAATACTTACACTGACGGAGAATATTTTAAAAAAATAACATTATTTCGTTTTATTAAGCCTTTCTGGTTTTATGTAATATCAATAACTTCTGTTCATCTAATAGTTACTAAATTTTCAGTAACATATTCTTAATTTAACATGTCAAACATGTTCAATATCTTTTAAATTAAAAATAAAAAAAAATTAGTTTACATCGAAGTACAATATCTTTTCCATTTCTTATTCAGAAAAAATAGAAATTTATCAAAAAAAGATGTAATTTCGTTCCCCTGATATCATTTTACATTTTTTTCTCAATTTTCTTGTCACATTTCCTTTACAATAAAAGTTTACAATTTTTTTTTATCTCTCAATTATTCTACACAAGGAACAAGTAAACTTATTTAAGTTCTGAAGCTTGTTTTTTATTCCATTTTAAATTACGGAGTGTTTTCGTTTTAAAAGTAATTCTCATGAATAAGCGAAACCACGATCACACATAATACGCAGGAGCACCACCCATCACCAGTCCCCGTTTGGTCTAAAAACCACTACTGTTATAATGACTGCCCCTTCGCCACCAATCCCTTATGTAAACTTCGTTCTCGCGAAATTACACTTTTAGAGTTACTGTCCTTTATACAATGAGCTTGATTTTATCTTCACTGTACTATTTGAGAATTTCCCAGCATTTAATGAAAATTTTGAATATGTGTATATAAACTTCTTACGTAAATATTTATCCCAAATTGTTCGAAAGTAGGAATTATAATTCGCATAATAATAGCTTATTTAAGTATTATTCTACTTAATATACAATTTGTATTACAACTGATTATCTCAGAGATAATTTAGATCTTGTTTATGATTTTTGGATAATTTTAAACTAAATAACTAATAACGGATAAAATTATATTTTAGAAAAAATAAAACAAGAAAGTTGTTTTAATTAAAGATATTACACTGCAAAAAAACAAAATTGTTAAATGGTCATCAAATTTTACAATCAAAGTTAAATTTCGTAAACGGCTTCCTAAGGACAACAGCGACCACAAACCTTCAACTTTTTACTAATTTAGAAGTTTGCACTAAGTGAAAAAATGGCAAGTATAACAAATAATGATGCCGTAGAACGAGGTACATCATCCGTATGTCCCATTCTACAACAGCATCGATCTGAAAATGACAGCGGCAAAAGTATATATACGAGTATATAATGTAATAACAGGTGGGCTTTTTGTTAACTCATTTAATTGTTGTTGAAAATAAATAGTATTCCTGTTAATATTATAAAATTAGATCTTTATTTTACACGTTTTATATGTTAGCAAGGGAAATAGATTCCTATAATACTTATTAGATAGATAGATAGATAGATAGATAGATAGATAGATAGATAGATAGATAGATACTCGTAGGGTTGTGGCGATCCCACCGGCAGGTATATATATATATATATATATATATATATATATATATATATATATGTGTGTGTGTATACCTGTAGTCAGCCTCGGTATGGGCAGCATATTTATGCTGAAAGAGGGAACACTGATGAAGGCGTCCCCTTCCGACCCTAGCCTAATAGGGAGGGTAGAATATCCTGATCCCTCGTAGGGCTTGCCTTAGCCGGCCGTCCCCGTGGAAGGAAAACCACAAGAGAAAAACCCCCGAAAACTAAGGTGGCACTGCACATGCCGATGGTTTGAAAGGCTGAAGGGAAACCCAGCCACCAGTGTGCAGGACTCCGGGTACCAGGCGAACCCCGGTTTCAACCAGTCCTCTCGCAGTGAATGCGGGGCTCTGCTGCGAGTGACCGTTAAATCCCCAGCTACTCGTGGGAACAGAAATGAGTGATAAAACTAAAAAAAACGAAGAGGAAAATAAAAAAATGAAGAAGAAAAATAAAATAAAAATAGAAATGATCCTTTCGCCAGAAAGGATTTAGTACCAAGAACACCTCCAAGGCCGAGAGTGTCTTCCTTATCTGAGCTGGTAGACACATAAAAACAGACTATCTTGGCGAGGCTACTGAACAAAGTAGTAAACGGAAAAGAACTGAAGAAACAACAGAAGATAGCGCAAAAAATCCAATGGCGGAGCAGCTAAAGAACGCTTTGGGAAAAATCCAAAACCAAACGCGTCTGCTGGAAAAAGTTCTCTCAGAAATGTACAAGCCGAAGCAAGAACTGAAAGATATAGCAAGTAGGCTTACTCTTCACACGGAGCAACTTCAATCCCTGAAATTTAAAAATTGGATTGATCGGTAGCACAGGAAAACCAAATCCTAAGAAAAGCGAATGAAGAGTTCACGAAACAAGCTAGCAAACTGGGATCAGACTCTGAATCTGAGGGAGATAAACAAAACTGTTCGGCATTATGTAGGGAATGCAGGAAAATCCAAAGTATGGAACTAAGAAAGGCAAAGCTTTACAAAGAGGAGAGCTACGAGGCATTCCAGAGTATTACAGAGGAGGAGTGGATGGAAGACATAATTCCTAAAATAGGAGAAACAACTGGTAATATATGGAATGCCCCAACGGAATGCCAGATCGCACTACCCTGTACTAAAGGCTTAGAACATAAAAACAAAGCGGTTGGTAGAGCGATACACAAGTTCGGCGGGAAAGATGGACTGCTGAAGCAAAACAAGACCAAGGGGGAGATCGCAATGATGACCCATACCTTGGGCTTCCCAAAAAAAGATGGAAGTTTTTCACAAACCACAAGGTGTATCTGTTACCCCATCATCACCGATGAAGGACCAGAGGAGCAGGCAGAAGATGAAGACATTTACAAAGCGCTAGAAAGGATCAAACATCACATGATCCAAAACAACAAAACCAACCTGGCTATGCCCGAATGTAATGGAATTGTTGGGGCCATTATAAACCGGATGCTCAGATTTTTATTTAGTAACACAAACATACAAGTGAATCTCTATAAAGGGGAAGTTGACCAGAAGAGAACAGCCAAGCTACCGGTCGATGGAAGACCTAGAGGAAACCCACACGGAGATTAGATTAAATTCACAAGTTTGGGGACGAGGTTCGTTACAATATTAAGGACATTCATTTAAGAAAATGATGCACAATGAAAAGAACATGTACCATAGAGACTTGGCATCATACCGCGTACAAAAAAAAGAAACACAGTTTTTAGATAAATTAGCTAATAATTGATAATAATATTAATTTTTATAAATTAAAGTAATAATTTTATTATCTACCAGGGCTAGAGAAAGTACTCTAACGAGACGATATACCAGTGACAATAGATCTAAGGTCGCAATGGAAGGGGTCCTACGGCCACCTCAACTAATCTATCTATCTATGTAGCACTTGAAATATAATGCATAAACTACTAAATGTTGTGTGCATAACATTTTCTTATTATTTTTTAATCAGTAATTTTTGATAGATTTTGACGTGAAGGGATTTTTAACAGAAGAAACTGTCATCATTGGGCACACAAAATCTATATACCATTAGAGAAGCAAATTTTCAAGACTCTTTCAACTTCAATGCTTTTGCAATGATTATACATAACCGCGTTGAATACGAAATTTATAACAATAATTTAACAAGCGTCGGGTATCTACAATTATTAAGGGAAGTAGTACTGCTATTTTTGAATAACCTACCATACAATCTGATACTGCAATGTTGGTTTCAAATGAATGGAGCACCCGTTCACTCTGCACATAAGGTGAATCGAGATTTAACCAATATCTTTGAGAATAGGTGGATTGGCCGTAATGGACCTTGGTTCTAGGCACCTAGATCCCCCGATCTGACTGCCCTTGATTTTTATTTATTGGATCAAATAAAAAACGAGGTTTAGGCGTCTCCCGTGTAAAACCGAGAACAGCTTATAACTAGAGTAGAGACGGTTTCGAAACTTGAACGCTGATCAAGTAAGAAAAGCAACTAAAACAGAGTTACGCAGAAGAATTATGCTTTGTTTAGACCGGAACACAGATCATTATGAACATTTGCGAATATCATTCTTAATGCATTATTTGTCTTTCATATGTTGATTTTATTTACTTTTTGGTTGTTATTGTATGGTTATTTTTGTTATCTCAGATGATATCTCAGATGATATCTCAGATGATATCTCAGATGATATCTCAGATGATATCTCAGATGATATCTCAGATGATATCTGAGATGATATCTCAGATGATATCTCAGATGATATCTCAGATGATATCTCAGATGATATCTCAGATGATATCTCAGATGATATCAAATCTATTGTCTGTTTTGCAATTTATTTTCATTTCAACTTTTAGCAAAAAATTTATGAATCTAAATACAATTGGTATATTCCAAAACTATTTAGAAAACTTCTTTCCAAACTTACTCCTAATAATGTTCAATTTAGAAAATAGTCATTAATAATTCTAAAACTATGAGAGATAGGCATAGGGAAACCTACCTGTACGATGCAAAATTTTATATATTTACTATGGCGTACTCATCTACAGGCTGTTTCATTTAGAAAAAAACGATTTTTATTTAATTAAGAATTACCTAAATAATCAATAAATTTCAAACAGCTTGCAACAGATTTATTATATGTTTAGACATTACTCAGAATATTATACCTTTAGCTGTCTCCTGTAGAAATATGACGTAGGTCAGTTCAAATACGCCTTAGATATGTGGTTTTAAAAAGTGCATTTAAAAAACAAAAAAAATCACAAAAATCAAAATAATTCAAAAACGGTTAATTTTTACGAAGGAAGCCTTAAATAAAGTGTTTTAGCACTTTACAGGGAATCTAAAAAAGCAATAAAAAATATAACATTCGATTTAAAATATCTAAGTTGGCTATGACATCTGGTTTCGCCGAAAATGGTTCATGAGCGTAAATATTTTATTTCAATACACCAAGTATCAAGATTACGTGTCATAAATTTTCAAAAATGTTAACATAGAAAGCTTCTAACGAAAGAGTTACGTGAAAACCCCTGTATATGCATGACTAGATCGCGTTGATATGTTAGACGTAAACATTGCTTCCTTGACGCCGCACTTTGTTAAGTGCGACGAGTGTGATTAAAGTCATTAATCGATTTTCTACATTAGAATATACTGGTACTATTACTAAATGTATTATTCACAAGACCGTACGATATTTTTGCTTATAAACATGTTAATAGCAAATGCCATCTATTAAATACGAAACGTGAAATACCATATTGGAAATTTGTATATGATTTTATTATTATGTTAAGTGTTTGCAGCATTCCATAAAGTGTGGTAGAGAATGCAGAATTTAGAATGTTTTGGAGTACATATAGTCCAGAAAGGAAATTACTAACAAGAAGACAATTATGGTATAATTTACAGCGAATGAATATCATGATTATGCATCTAATAAAGATAGGGTTGAAAAAATATATAACTGACGGTCGACAAAACAACGGAAGCTAAAAAAATTGTGTCTTAAATATGCTAGTGTGCACCTTAAAAACCGATGAGGCTTCCTTCCCAAACTATAAAAAATACTTTTGGGAAGTTCAATATATTGCCAACCCAATTTGTTGGTAATAATGTTGGTTACAGATGGCAGTTCAAACATGGTTAAAACTGGCAAGTTACTCAAGCAAATTTTTGCTTAATTGCCTCATGTAACGTGTTTGCTCCAAGCATTTTATCTTATAAACAACAGAATTTATTAGAGATAGTTATCCAAAAATAGATCACTTAATAGCCAAAATACTAAAAAAGTTTTATTAAATCTCTAAAGTGCATTTATGAATTTAAACATTTTTGTCCGGGCGTTCCTCAGCTACCACAGCCAGTAGGAACGTTGCTTCAAGCTGTAATATATTACGAGAATTATTTTCACATCGTTTGTTAAACCTTTTATTTTAAAATTAAATTCGCAAGAAGCTCAAGCAATTTCATTAAGCCAGCAACTGTTTTCAGATATCAAAATCCATGCACAAACAGAACAAATTTATGAAAATTATTCAATTGTTGAGAAGCTATTCCCAAACTAGAAAACAGTAAGCTTTCCCTAAATGAAGCGCTAGATATAGTTCATTGCTTCAATGCCACGTTAGAAAATCTAACAGATGATATAGGAAGACTTACAACCGATAAATTATGTGCAGTTATAAATAAGAGTCTCTCTTTTTAAACTATAGTGCTTATAGAAGAGTGTTTAAGTGAAAACCAATATTGCGAACGTGATGCGAAGGACTTTACTAATTCTCGAAAATTACTTCATTAGACGTAGAACGCTCATTTTGACAATACACAAACATATTTTTACCTCGTCGTAGGAGTTTAACTGAATCAATAATGGAGAGCTTACTAATGATACAATACTACACCATATTTTTGCGTCAGTCTACATCGACAACACATTCAAACTAAAATGATAACTAACTAGATACATTACTTATTGTATTTATAATCACACCTCTCCGACATACCCGGCGAGGTTGTACGCTACTATGCATTGCTTTGTCCTGCTTTAATTATCAATCAAACGGTGAATAAACAAAGAAGAACAAGTGTTAGTGACAAAAGTCATTGTTTTAAAGTTTATCAGCTTCTCCTTCTCTTGAGCACACACAATGGCAAAGAATATTAATAGCTAATTGTATATTAAATATGTCACTTATTTCCAATAGTTCTATTCTCTTCGACAAAACAAAAACGGACACATACAAAGGTGACAGAACGACAAAGATGTCCGGCAATCGTAATTTAATTCCAACAGTTTATTTGATTTAACTTTTTATTGTGAGTCCGCGCCCTTATACATTCCTACTATCCAACAACGGCCAGCTGTATAGATTAGAATTTAATTGATTGTCGATATAGTACACGCATGAAATATTAATTATTCCATTTATAATTATGTGACAGCTCAGTAATTTATGTTGTAATTGGAATTTCATTAATTCAATTAAATTTTAAATAGCTCGACAGAGGCCGAAAATTTACTGAGTGAGGGCCAAGGGGGTAATTGGGTAGGAGGTAGGACCGTATCTGATATTAATACTTATTTTAATGAAACCATTAAATCGAATCGTCGGCAACAATAAATTAATACATTGTGTTGAAATTGTATCGGATTGCACAGCCGCCTAATGAATTAATTGGGCCGTTTTTAATTAATATCAAATAATTTTAAGTTAGAAAGTACTTTCTAAATATCTAAATACATGTAGTAAAAAATGCCATAGACAATTTCTATATTTAAACAATTTGGTACGTAGTACGAGAAAAAGAATTTAATTAAGTTAAAGTCACAATGATTTCAGGTAAAACTATGGTTGCTTGATTATTCTTAGAAGAATTCAATTTTTTGTTCATTTGATGACCGCAGATGTTCATTCAATCATGTGTTTTTCGCATTTTTATTTATCCATTGTAATAAAAAGACTTTAACTGGAAAAAATGATTAATTAGTTTCTATGCTTTGTCCTTTTTTATTTATGTTTTACATAAGCTTAATTTATGTTTATTATAATTAATTGTCTTCGATCTATAGCATGATTGGAATACTGGCCTGTTTTCTGTGATCTTAAATTTGTTTTTTTCTTCTTGTACTAATTGCATTAAATATTCTGGTATTTATGGTGTTATAATTGGAGGCTATTTTTTTTAGCTTTTAATTGATGGTATATGCTTAATATTCTTTTATAAATTGTTATACTTAATCTTTGTTTATTTTTTATACTTTGATATAAGCTTTTCCTTTCATAATAAATAATACTTTCAATAGATACTAATCATTCCTTTCTATACTTTAGACTTATCTTTAAATCCATACCTTTTAACATATATATTCTTCCTTTTAATACGAGACTTTTGTCTATATTTTATATTTTCATAATATTTATATAATGATAATAATTTATTTATTTATACTTAATTCTATACTCCTTACTATCATATATTAATTCCTGCTAACTTTATATATCTATACCTTGTCCATTTCATTTATCAATTCAGCATACCTTTATTTATTTTTATCATACTATCTCTTCGAATATAATACGCTTATTCTTTTATTTTATTTAATTTTAGCATAATTGTAAATTGATATTTTCCCCATTAAATGTTTTGATTTTTTGTACAAGATTATTTAATTGTTCTTTATTAAGTGTATCTTACATTTTCAATATGTGATGTTAATTTTATGTTTCAGAATATTTGATATCTTAGTAATTGTTTATTAGTTTTTGATATGTGAGCTCCAGTTATGCTAGTTTTTATATTTATTTTGATATTTATTCATAAATTATACTTTAGTTTTGTAATGTGTTCTTTTTTCTTATTAAATTTTATTTAATATTTCTTTGTTTATTTTATTTAATGCTGGTCTAATTAGCTTAGTTATTTCTAACTAATAATCAGGTCCCCGTCTCTAGTGGTATGTTTTGCTAGAATACCGAAATTCTGCTATTTTATTTAAAAGTTAATTTTCCGACGACCTACCTTATGTATTTCAATGCTGTTACTTTTATATAGTAATACCATATTACCTCTGCCGCGAATTTAGGAATGTTTTTAATGATAAGTGTGTGTAGTTACAATCTTTGTATAAGTGTGTATACTGATGTTGATTTTTCTGTTAGATATAGTGTTTTGGAAGTTGTTAATATTTAAATATTCATAACTAATAGAATTGTTTATTGTACCTTCTTTATTTAGTATGTTATTCATGTCATTATGAATAAATAATTTTCTTAAGTTTTGTGAATATCTATTATTTACTTGAGTTTTGTTGATTGCATAATTGTTATTAAAGTTTCTGATTTTATATATGTTAATATTATTTGTCCCCGTCACCTGTATATTTAAATTATTATACTCATCTGCATTGGTTATTAAGAAATTCTGATATGGTCTATCATTTATTTTGAATTGATTATATTATGTAAATTTGTTTTAGTTTTGTATCTTGGTGGTTTGTTAATCTTTTGGTCTTGTATAATTTTTGTTAAATTTTTGTTATTATTTGTGCTCATAATAGTATTTAATTGTTAATCCTTCAGTACCTGATTGAATATTTTCTCTTTTTGTTCATTATTTTTGTTCATTATATTGTTAATTGAGATGACTGTTTATCTTACCCTGTTCCTCTTTACATGTGCCAAATATGTTATTAATGGTTCGTTCAAGATTATTAATCCGTTTTTCTTGTCTTTCCCCCATAACTTTTTGGATTTTAGATAGTACCATAATTTTTATTTCTAAGCCTTCCTTGAAAGCTCCTAACTTGTTATCCATATTTAGTGTATTAAGTTCAAATGTTTCATTAATAATATGTACGTTAACTCTAATTTAGCTCTTAAATCATTATTCATATTAGTTATGTCTTCTTTTAAATTTATTGGGTTTATTTCTAATTTGTTATTTAAGTTATTGTTATTAGCTTGTATATTTGTTAGATCTAGTTTTATATTTGTTAAGTCTTGTTTTAAACTTTAAGTGTTTGTTTCTAATTTATAGTTCATATTTATATTTAAAGTTTGTATATCATTTCCTAATTTGTTGTTTAAGACATTCATTTGTGCCATCATAGCATTTAACATGTCCATTAACTTGCTGCTACCCGGTGTGCTTTCCTCTTGTAATACCGAAGGTAAACTGGTAGAAATATCCCCTTGCTCAACCTTATCTTCTTCCACATTGTTAGAGCGCTGTCTGGGGTCCATGATAGTGTTAATAATATATAGTATAATTATATTGGTATTACCATAAATACCAATATAATTATACTATATATTATTAACACTATCATGGACCCCAGACAGCGCTCTAACAATGTGGAAGAAGATAAGGTTGAGCAAGGGGATATTTCTACCAGTTTACCTTCGGTATTACAAGAGGAAAGCACACCGGGTAGCAGCAAGTTAATGGACATGTTAAATGCTATGATGGCACAAATGAATGTCTTAAACAACAAATTAGGAAATGATATACAAACTTTAAATATAAATATGAACTATAAATTAGAATATTAAGAAAAAGTATTTGTAATTATAGTAAAATATTAGCTTTAATTTTTCTTTTCAATTCTATTAATAGATTCACGTAAATAAAAATAAATTGCACAGGCAAACTTTGAAAGTCAACAAGTATCCCCTTGCAAACTTCAATATTTACTTCTTCAGAGAATAAGAACACAGAATTACAAAGTTCAATACAATACATATCATAGGTTTTATACATATACAATTCAAGTTATCAATATATCGATTTATTGGTCAATTTTTTATTAATGGGCCAGCTATATCTGAGTGTTAAATTTGTTTATTGGGAATAAACAAGGCCTCACACGTTAGGGTGCCAAATTGATAAGATGCCGCCTCACGTTGGGCTGACAAATGTTACGCGCCCGAAATGAGTAAAGAATTGAATGTCTGTGAATAGGATTTTATCACTGGCTCTAACAGCTGATTGGTGGCAGTATGCACAATTGAAAATAGATGTCGTGAAGAGTATGGACTGGATACAGAATATTCAACTTACTTATCCCTGGATTATCGTGGGTAGTAAAACTCATGTATAACTATATAAATTACATTAACAATATTCATAAATTTGATTTCGCTGCGCATGAATAAATAAAAATACCACTTTAAAAATTTACATATAAAACATTTATTTGATTCTAGAAAACTATAGTGGAGAAGAGGGAGACTTGATCCCCTGGGAGACTTGATAATCCTTTCAAACATCTGAAATTACGATACGTAGGTAAATAGATGTGACATCACTCTATCCCCATCACCAAGTTACTTCATCGCGTGGCGTGCAGTTTGCCGTAGACTTTGTAACTGTGTTCATGTGTCTGCTTACAATTAACGAATAAAGCTAAGAAGTATTTTACTTGAATTTTTAAGTCTATTTCTTTCCTTTTTTGATTAAGGTAAGTTATCTCTTTATTTACGCTAAATAGTGCTTGGAGTTAGTAGTTGTTTTGAAGTATTTAATCTGGCGATAACTTTTATTTACATTTTTAAAATTGTCTAATCTTAAAAACGATGTTTTTGAGAGACTTGATTACCACTGGTGTGGGACACTTGATCCCGGCATCAAGTCTCCCAAATCCAAGTTCCACCGTAACTTTTTATTACCTATTTTCTGTTATAATATTTTTTAGAATTTTTTAATTTGGTGGGCGTGGTACCATCGATAAATTTAGCCACTGCACCACATAGACATGCAGATGAGCCTTCGAAAAACGAAATGCGTCCATGTTCTGATGTTTGAGTGTCATTATATCATTATCCTTATGTTCTTTACATAAGAGCACTAAATTATTATTATAAATAGGGAAGGGGCGAGTTTTAGCAGTATTTAACGTTTAATACGTGCTCTGAAACTAATGTTCGTTTCGTTGGTTTTAGACGATACCCTGTGTGTATAAGAAGAAGAAAGGATCTAAAGAAAGGATACCTCTGGATAGACAAAGATTAAAAGAAGCTGTTTTGCAGTTTATTAATGCAGGTGTTCCATACAAATGCACAGCCAGACTATTTGAATTAATGACGCTCAACAGATCCGTCCGTACTCAACGGGAGTGAGAGGGTGATATATGTTTTTCTTCTAATTATCATAAATCACAAATTTTTACAATCTAAGAAGAAACATTATTGAATAATTACTTAGATACAGCGAGTAAGTTGCATCATGGTCTTACAACAAATCAGGTAAAACAGGTAGCCTATGAGTACGCTGTTAAAAACAATAAGTGATATCCTGCAACATGGGACAATCATAAACAAGCAGGATACAACTGGCTTTATGGCTTCTTTAAACGTAATACTACTCTGTCACTTCGATCTCCAGATGCAACTAGTCTTACGAGGGCAACTAGTTTCAATAAAAACAATGTACAACTATTTTTTGATAATTTAAAAAACGTAACTGAAAAACAAAATTTAGGAGCTGGGGCCATCTGGAACATTGACGAAACCGGTCTTTCAAATGTTCATAAGCTTCGGAAAATAATAGCAAGCAAAGAAGAAAAACAAGTTGGTACAATAACTTCTGGCGAACGCGGAGAAACAGTTACAGCTTGCTGTGCAATCAATGCAATTAGTAACCACATACCGCCATTTTTAATCTTTCCTCGCAAATTGTGGCCTAGGGCAGTGGTCGTGGTTCATGAGAGTGTATGGATGATATCCCAAATTCTTTTAAATTTTCTAACATATGCCAAGGCTTCGTTGGAAAACAAATGTTTAATAATAATGGACAACCATGATAGCCACGTCAGTCTGTGAG
This sequence comes from Melolontha melolontha, assembly GCA_935421215.2. NCBI lineage: Eukaryota > Metazoa > Arthropoda > Insecta > Coleoptera > Scarabaeidae > Melolontha > Melolontha melolontha. The sequence goes on from OW285239.1 coordinate 68,095,271, forward strand.
CAATAAATTATGTAAAAAATCATGGTATAATCTTCTCACAATTCCGCCACACACTTCCCATAGGTGGCAACCGCGTGATAGAAGTGTATATGGGCCTCTTAAAAGTGTACATAATACTGCCCGCGATAATTGGACGGGACGCACCATGACCATTTATGATATTGCAGGATGTCTGTCTCAAGCTTTCCCTTTAGCGTTCACTCCGCGCAACATTGAAAGCGGACTCCGAGTGGTGGGCATCTGGCCTGTAAATTCTAACATCTTCGCAGAAGAAGATTTTATATCCTCCTACGTAACTGATCGCGAAACTCCTCCCGAAAATCAAATTGTTGCAACTGAAATCGAAGAACACGTAAATGGCTCCTTACAATATTCTCAGGAATGCATGAATGATGCATTCTCAAGTAAACCATTCCATCAGTACAAAACATCATCCAGCCTGCTATTTTCACACAAGATATTAGTCAGCTCCCAACTTCCATTCGAGATAACAATCAGCTTATCAGTTTCACTACATCTGAAACGATTACACCTTACACTAAAGCTGCTCCTAGATTAAATTTACGAAGAGGTAGAAAACGGGCAAAAACTACAATTTTAGCTCATACGCCGGTGAAATTGGCTTTCGAGTCTGAGTTGAAAGCTAAGGAAGATAAGAAGTTAGAAAAGGAGCGAAAATCCAAAGCAAGGCAGTTGACAATAAAAAGTAATAAGAGTCTCCAAAAGCTTAGAAACCCTTCAAGCTCTTCGGAAGACGAAGTTTTACCCCCATCACCTGAATCTGAGTATGATAACGACGAGTTCCCTTCGGATAGTGAACCAGAATCAGAAAATTGTTTGGACGACGTTAACTTCTTGATACAAGAATATTGGGTAGTTGCGAATCTTATCTCTGAAAAAAATAAAACCCATCCATATGTGGGTCATATCTTAGAAATTCGCAAAAAAATATTTTAAAATTAAATTTGCACGAAAAAGAGATTTCAAAACTTTCAAATGGCCAGAGAGCGAAGACATTGCTGAAGTAGCAGGGAACCAGATTTTAAAAAAATTACCTAAACCAATGTTTAGGGCGTGCAGTAAGCGTGTAAGATATTCCTTTTTCCCGAAATCTTTGCATTTGTTTAATGTCGAATAAATGTTAATTTTGATTATAATATATCATATGTCAATATATTGCTAAGTTTTTATATTATTTTAGTTTAATTATTTTAAGCATTTTGGAGCGTTCGATTAATAAGTAATAAAATTTATTGTACCTAACAGTTGGCTCGTCATTAATCCTAAATAATTCCAGTTTTATTTATTAAAAATTATTTATTTAATAAATAACATCTAATTTAATAAAAATCAAAGACAAGGTTGATTTGACACCAGGGGAATGAGTCGTCCCAACGGTATAATCAAGTCTCCCATAGTACGGGGAGACTTTATAACATTTATCTTTCTGAAAAATATATTAATTATCCTTCCTCTAATTTAAATGTACCGCTTCTATAGTACACATATGAAATTACAATATACTTGCTACATTTCACTAAAATTGGAACGCTATAAATCAATTACAAAAAGTATTATTGTAGAAAACAGAAATTGAGGATCAAGTCCCCATCTTCTCCCCTACATGCAAAATGTGAAACTCGGCTCAACGGTCAAATAGTATACTATAACTCTATGATAGAGTGGAATTTAATACTTAAAATTGTGGTTATGTTCAATAGGTTAATAACACACAAACTATTATAATTATATTTAATAGACAATATCAAGTGGTAAGTAATTTACGAGATAAGATTCATTTTAATATATCTAAAAGATTATTTTCACTCAGTTAAATCAAGATATAGTTTTATTATCTTTAATATGAAGACACTTTATTACTTTTTATAAAAGCTTGGGCACTCGGGTGACCTTCCCCAGAAGATGCTATCGAATATATTTCGTAGGAAAATTATATCAGTCGAATAAAATATTTTCAAACGTTGTTCTAATGATTTATGCACTTTTTTAACTTGCTTTTGACTTCAAATTACTATTTTAACTATACTTATGGGAATTTTAAAACGGACGAAAATATTTTTTATGCAACGCATTCAAATTCTATAGACCGACGCCTTCTAGTAGTTCTTTTTTTTTATCAAAGCCTTTTTAAATGTAAAATAATCTTGATTTTCACCTTGACATATATTATTATTTTAATAGAATTTTAAATGTAACGATGATTTAAATAAGATTATTATATATTATTATATATATATAATTATATATTATTATTATATATTATTATTATTATATATTATTATATATATATAAAATTAATATTTGAATTTACGAATATAAAAGATTGTGTTTTAGATGGTAGGTTATGTTTATGGTTTAAATACAAAGAGATCTTATTCGCGACTTTTCTATTTTAAAAAGTGGGCGTATCTAAACTAATGTCGATACAAATTTGAATGTAAATAAATTAAATATCTTTTTATTCTCGTGTTAATGAATTAAATCACTAAAATGAATGCTAAAAAATAAAAAGTAAATTTTGAAATAGATATAATTAAGCTTAGAATATCAGAAATTATCAGGATATTATTTATTAACTCTTCGACATTAATTTTCACATGCTGCGCCCATATACCGCAGCATTTTAATATGTTTTTCCCTTATTCTAATTTCTATCTTATCACCCTCAGATCACCGTAATATACACGTAACTTGAATCATAACAATATATATATATATATATATATATATATATATATATATATATATGAAGCGTTGTTCTTCGGAATATTTCGCCGCGTTTGGATGATTTCGTCCTGAGAAGGACAACTTTCTTCGTTTGACGTTTCGGTGACATCACTTTCACCTTTTTCTAGAGGATCTTCTCGTTGCGATGGTAACTTAAAGAGTGCGTCGATTTCCTGTGGCGCTCGTATTATATGGTCCAGTCGTAGTGGGGGGCTGTTCTGTCGCTTCCGACTATTGGTCGATCAGTTTGCGTTCGGTCCGAGTTAGTATGACTGGGCTCTGGCAAGTTGTTAAACATTACGTCGCTTGTGTGTAATCTGCCTGTTGAGCAAGGCCGGCTTCCATGTGTCAGGAAAACGCTGTCCGTCGTCACGCTTGTTCATACAGTTTTGCCGTTTCTCAAAATCTATAGCTTCTCTTATAATCCCGTACGTTAACCTCGTACCGCGTGCTATAGTTTTTGTACCGTCAAAGTCGATGTTGTGTCCTGTATGTAGCACATGCTTAGCTAGCGATGATGTTGTTTCTTTTTAGCTACCGCATTTCTGTGCTCTTCCCTCCGTACGCTGGATTTACGGTTAGTATGCCCTATGTATGTTTGTTGGCATTCACAGCATGGTATTTCGTAGACCCCCTGGTTTTCTAGTTCTATCTTGTCCTTTGTATTAGGCAAAATGTCTCTTATTTTCCTGTCTGTCGTATAAATGGTGTCTATGTCGTGTCGGCGTAATATTCTTCCTATTTTCTCAGTCGCACCTTTCACGTAAGGGAGAAATTCTGTCCGTGTAGATTTTTCTTTCTTTTTTGGTTGATTCTTGTTAATTCGTGTCGCTCTGTTAATGGTATGTTGTGAATATCCGTTCGCTTGTAATATGTTTTTTATTGTTCCCATTCCTTCGTTTCGATGTTCTGCGTCTGACAGAGTTTGAGATATATGGATTAATGTTTTTACTATGGAGTATAACTGTGTTGGGTGATGATGTGAAGATGCGTTGAGATATCTGTTCGTATGTGTAGGTTTTCTATACACCGCGTATCCTAGCGAGCCATCCGGTTTTTTTATTATCAGCAAGTCTAAGAACGGTAGTCGATTTCTTTCCTCCATTTCGACAGTAAACTTTATTTTCGGATGTCTGGTGTTCAAATGTTGTAAAAACTCGCTTAATTTGTCTCTTCCATGCGGCCAAATCACCAGGGTGTCGTCTACGTAGCGCAGCCAGAGTTTTGGTTTGTCTGTAGCTTTTTCCAGTGCTCTTTGTTCTAAATCTGCCATAAACAAATTCACCAGTATAGGTGACAGCGGTGATCCCATCGGCGCTCCATCGGTTTGTTTAAAGAATTGTCCGTTGTATATAAAATACGTGTTTGACAGGCAGTGTTTCGTTAGATATATGTCGTAGTCGGAGAGTTGGTGTTTCCTAATTAGTAGATCTATTGCCTCATTAATGGGGATCTGTGTGAAGAGCGAAACTACGTCGAAGCTCACCAACACGTCGTCTTGATCCATGGTGATATTCTTGAGTATTTCAGTTAGGTGAGTCGAGTTTTTAACATATGATGGTATTTCTTCGGCAAGGAGTTGTAGTTTTTGTGCTAAGAAGCGTGAAAGCGCTTGAGTCGGTGAGCTAACGGAACTTACTATCGGCACATCCGGCTTGTGTATTTTTGGTAGGCCGTAGAATTTCGGATATCTTTACGATTTCTCTCTGGGAATCAGTCGTTTTTTAATACCTTCTTCGAGAGGTGCGTTCTCGATCTTGCTTTTTGTCGTATGTGGTCGGGTCGTTAGGTGTCGGTTTATACATCGAGTCTTCTAGAAGCGTTCGCATTTTTCAGTTATAGTCGCTCTTTTCCATTATTACTGTGGCGTTTCCCTTGTCAGCCGGCATTTTGACAATATCTTTGTTTTTCTGCAGTTGTCGTAGGGCGTTTCTTTCTTCTTTCGATATATTTGGCTTTGGTGGTTTTGTCGTTCTTATTATTTGGCATATATCTTGTCTGACAATTTCTGCTGTTTCTCGGTCAAGGGATTCAATTGCCGCTTAGACGCCGCATATGATATTTTCTGTTGGTATGTTCTTAGGAGCAACCGCGAAATTGAAGCCTTTTTCAAGAATTCTATTTTCAGCTTCATTAAGTTCGTATTTCGACAGGTTGTGAACCACTCGACGTTGTAGTGTTTTAGTTTCGTTTCTGGTATATGTTTGCGTCGCAGATTTTCAATCTTCCGTTTTTGTTTCTTGGTTTTCGTAATTTCCTCTGTCTCAGCTATGTAGTAAGAGTTCGATTTTCTGCCACAAAACCGGATGAATCTTGTTGCTTAGTTGCAAGTGCAGGGTTTTTAGTCTAGTATCGGCGTGGTCCAATTTTTGTCTAGTCTGTCGTATGAAACTCCACAAGATTGCCTTTCCGGTCCGCTCCAAAATATTCTTTATCTTTGTCGTTTGGATATGAAAAGTCACTTTGCAGAGAAATCGTCAAGATGTCCGAAATTCTACGGCCTACCAAAAATACATAAGCCGGATGTACCGCTGAGACCGATAGTAAGCTCCGTTAGCTCACCGACTCAAGCGCTTTCACGCTTCTTAGCACCAAAACTACAACCCCTTGCCGAAGAAATACCATCATATGTTAAAAACTCGACTCACCTAACTAAAATACTCAAGGATATCACCATGGATCAAGACGACATGTTGGTGAGCTTCGACGTAGTTTCGCTATTCACACAGATCCCCATTAACGAGGCAATAGATCTACTAATAAGGAAACACCAACTCTCCGACTACGACATAGATCTAACGAAACACTGCCTGTCAAACACGTATTTTATATACAACGGAAAATTCTTTAAACAAACGAATTTGTTTATGGCAGATTTAGAACAAAGAGCACTGCAAAACTCTGGCTGCGCTAGGTAGACGACACCCTGGTGATTTGGCCGCATCGAAGAGAGAAATTAAGCGAGTTTTTACAATATCTGAACACCAGACATACGCAAATAAAATTTACTGTCGAAATGGAGGAAATAAATCGACTACCGTTCTTAGACTTGACGATAATAAAGAAACCGGATGGCTCGCTAGGATACACAGTGTACAGAAAACCTACACATACGAACAGATATCTCAACGCATCTTCACATCATCACCCAGCATAGTTAAACTCCGTAGTAAAAACATTAATCCACATATCTCAAATTCTGTCAGACGCAGAACATCGAAACGAAGAAAGGGGAACAATAAAAAACATATTACAAACAAACGGAAATTCCCAACATACCATTAACAGAGCGACACGAATTAACATGAATCAACCAAAAAATAAAAAAAGATCTACACGGACAGCATTTCTCCCTTACGTGAAAGGTACGACTGAGAAAATAGGTAGAATATTACGCCGCGACGACATAGACACCATTTATACAACAGACAGGAAAATAAGAGACATTTTGTCTAATACAAAGGACAAGATAGAACTAGAAAACCAAGGGGGTCTACGAAATACCGTGCTATGAATGCGAACAAACATACATAGGGCATACTAACCGTAAAACCAGCTTACGGAGAAACAACATCATCCCTAGCTAAGCATGTGCTACATACAGGACACACCATCGATTTTGAAGGTACAAAAACTATAGCACGCAGTACGAGGTTAACGTACAGGATTATAAGAGAAGCTATAGAAATTGAGAAACGGCAAAACTGTATGAACAAACGTGACGACGGACAGCGTTTGCCTGACACATGGAAGCCGGCCTTGCTTAACAGGCAGATTACACACAAGCGACGTAATGATAACAACTTGCCACAGCCCAGTCATACTAACTCGGACCGAACGCAAACCGAACTACCAATAGTCGGAAGCGACAGAACAACCGACGGACCAATCACGAGGATTCAGACACGCGTCCCCACTACGACGGGACCATATAATACGAGCGGCACAGGAAATCGACGCACTCTTGAAGTTGTTGAAAATTAATTATATTTTCCTAAAATTCTGCAATATCTCCAAATAATTTAGATAAGGTAATTTTGTCAATTTTGATTTTTTGATTCAACTTTATGATAGATATTATTGCCATGTAATCAAAGAAAATAATAAATTAACTTTTTCCTTTTTTATATATATCTTAATTATTTTATTTTTATTTAAAAAAATCTCAAATTATCTAATCATTAATTATTTAGTTAAAGAAAATGTGTTTTAGTTCTATTTCGGGCTGTAACATACCAATACGTTTGGATCATATCTTTCCCCTTTTTTACCCATTTGCATTTGATTCTTTTCATTAGTAGTAAATAAATAACTGACTTGTTCCTTGTAAAAATTACAATTGTAGACTTATTTTTTGAATATTGTCTTTTTATAAAATTCATTCCTCCTTTGCTAGGTGGTCCTGCAGCATTAATATATGATATCTTCCCTTTATGAATTTTGTTTCAATTTCCATTAATTCGTAAGTACTATTACCAAAGATACGATTAATTTTGTATGGTCCTTGATATGGTCTTAACAATTTTCCCATGATCTTATTCTTTTGATCTATTACTCGTAATCTTTTGACTATAACATAATCACTTACTTGATACGTTTTGTATTTCCGTTGGACTAGCATCCTTTTACGTTCCCACTTATCTTTCCTTTTCTTAAGTCTGTCCCTAACATCTTGTAAACGTTCTGCTAAATCTATAAGTTCCTTGTTTTCCCATGGTCTTTCTGGAAGTTTTCCGGTAAATACAGTTATTGGTGAGTAATTATGTACTGTGCTAGGTGTGTTGTTCATTACGAATTCGATTTGTTGTAGATGTTTTGCCCATCTGTTGTGTCTATCATTTAATAAGATTCTCAAATATTTAAGTGTTTCCCGAATATATCTTTCGGTAGGATTACCCTGTGGATATCTAATGGATGTATAATATGTTTTAACATTACGACTTTGAAGAAAATCTTGATATCTTTCATTTGTAAAATAAGTAGCCTGATCTGGCAATATTGCTCTAGGTGTACCATATTGAGTAAAGTAATCTTGTAATGATTGCAGTACAGATTCAGTGTTACGCTGGGTTGGTACTAACTTAATGAATTTTGAGAAAATGTCGCATATTACAAGTATGTGTTTGTAACCCTTAGTACTTGGAATTAAGTTTGACAGAAAATCTATTGAAATTAATTCAAGTTTTTCATACGTTACTATATTATGACCTATGTTTTTGTGGGTTATGTTCTTGTCCTTAGCTAATTCGCATACTTGGCAATTCTTTACTACACTCTTAATTATGCGCTCGTCGTTGATACAATAAAATGCTTCTCGAAAAATCAGTCAACAGTTTCGTGCACCTATATGAGTATACCAATTATGTAAATGATATGCAATTTTCCTCGTATGACATTCGTTTAAAACATATACCTCAGTTTTGCCTATCAATTTTACTATATAACCGTCCTTGATTTTCATCCCCTTGTAATTGTCCACTTCTTTTAATAACTCTTTAACTTCCATGAATTCCTCAGATTGCTCAGATTGTGTTTGTTTTATTTGCTTAAAAGACAATATTCCTTATTTTTGTAATTCTATCAGGTTAATGATAATATTTTGTTTCTTAATTTCACCATCTTTTAATACGTTAATTGTTAATACGTCTGCGGTGATCATCTCCCTTCCTGGTCTATATTTTATGTCTATTTCGTTTGCTTGCATGAGGAGTGTCCATCTGTAGATTTGGTTGTTGTTTAGCTTTGTGCTCATGATGTTAATAAGTGCCTTATGATCAGTTTTTAACGTGAATCTCTTTCCTATATAATAGTATTTTAATTTAGTGAGGGCAAACACAATCGCTAACATCTCCTTTTCTGATATAGTGTATCTAATTTCGCACGGTTTCAGCGTTCTAGATATAAAGAATATCGGTGTTTCCTGCTGTTCTTTTACCTGTACCAGTTCTGCAGCTATCGTTTGATGAGATGCGTCTTTACGCACAATAAATGGTAAGTTGACGTCGGGATGATGTAATTTTAAATTCTCCACAAAATTTTCTTTCAGCTTAACAAAACATGTTTCGCATTCTGTTGTCCAATTCCATTTTATTGCTTTCTTTAATAAATTTAACAATGGTAAAGTTTGTTGACTGTAATTGGATACGAATTTTCTATAATAATTCAAAATACAAAGGAATCCTTTTAAAGTTCTTAAATTCTTTGGTCGGAGAAAATTTATGATTTCATCTAGACGTTGAGGGTCTAATATGTTCTTTTCATTGATTATATATCCTAAATAGTCCACTTCCTCTCCGAAAAATTGACATTTGGCTAAGTTTAATTTCATTCCTTCTTCTTTTAATGTATTTAAAATAATTGTTAGATGTTGTAAATGTTCTTGTATGCTGTTTGAAAATATAATAATGTCGTCAAGGTAGTGTAATGCGAAGTCCTCGTACTTGCATAGTATTTGGTGTAAGAATCTTATTAAAGCTGCAGGTGATGTCTTTAGTCCGAAAGGGCAAACTCGAAATTGGTAAACTACTCCGTTTATTATAAAACCAAAATATTTGCGTGAATTCTTTTCTAAATTTATAAGCCAAAATGCGTTTTTTAAGTCTAATTTACTATATATTCTTTTATTTCCACATTTTGTTAGAAGAACGCCAATATTCTGTGGCATTTCAAATTCCGGCTTTATTCTTTGATTTAAGGCGCGTGCATCTAAACATATTCTTAAAGATTCATCTTTCTTTTTCACAATAACGATTGGATTTATAAAATAGGTATTTGATCTCTCTATTATTCCAGTGTTCTCTAAATGTTTTAATTCCATGTAAATTCTTTGTTGGTAATAATAGGGTATCGGATAGTTTTTGTTGGTCAACGGATCATCTTTGTCGATTCTTATCTTATGTTCGTATAGTTCTTGGCAAATATTATATCATTATTTATTAATTGTATGTTCTTGTATAAAATTTCTATTAATCTTTGGGAAACGTTTTTATTTGCAATCTTTTGCATTTGTATTAATTCTTCAATCTCTTCTAAATTATTAACTGAGTTACTTACATTTACTTCTTCTCTTTCCTCCAATACATTATCTTCTTTATAATTATACATTCCTAAACCTGCTATCCTATTTTCCACTCCATAATATACATCATTAATATTTATGTAATCATTATTTAAGCCTACTTCCTTTTTGTCACATACATTTGCCTTCTCCTTATCCTTATTTATCCTATACATAACACTATTAATCGCCTCATTTAACTTATTTTCTTTATATCTAATATAATCTTCTTTTTCCTTCTCGGTTAACGTTTTTTCTAAATTAATTTCATTATTTTTAATTATTATTTTGCCTTCCTCGAAATTCATGATCATTCCTAACGCTTTGATGTTATCGATCCCAATTATAGCATCATATTTGTAGTTTCTCAATGATATAAAATGGTATAATATATTTGTGATTGTTAATATGTACATCCGTCGAAATTCTTTGATTTATTGTTCCTATCCTTTTCTTGTTTGCAGCAATAATATCGGTGCCTTTTATTTTAATGATCTTATCCTTATAATTGTTTATTAATTTTGCCTTATTCTCCTGTATTAACGAAATTTCAGCTCCGGTATCTATCAAACAATTAAATATGCCTTCTTCTATTTTTATATTTATTTTGGGTAAATTATATGAATCTAATATTTTATTCTCATTATCGTTGATTGTTATAAACTCTTCGGGGTTTTGGTAAAATGAAATATTGTTCGTGTTGAATGGTATGTCACAGTCGATTTTGTTTAATTGTTTGTTGTGCTGGTGCTGGGCCTGGGATTTTCGTATGGATCCTGTTTTCCATCGAAGTTTTTTTTTGGGTATATTCCGGTTCTGGTAATGTTGGTGACAAAGATCTATGTCTTCGTTGGTAATTATTTAAATGACCACGTCCTCTTGGATTAAAATTATTTCTATTCATAGTCCTTCGTGAGTAATGATTATTATTAGAGTTGTTTGTGAAATTGTTGTAATTATTGGGTAAACGATTAAAATTATGGTTACTATTGAAATGCGGTCTGTTATTTGTCTGTTGCGGATAACTAGAATTTTGACGATGATTTGTGTTGTACATATTTTGGGGACGTGAGTTAAAATTTCTATTATTATTTTTATTTGACGCGTTATAGTTATTTTGCTGTTGATTATCTGTATTGTGGTTGTTTGTTGGATTGTATGTCTGATTATTATTATGATTAAGGTGATTATATGTCCGGTTTACATTCAATGGGTTATTATTATTGTAATTCCTGTTAGGCATGTTCCTATAATTATTATATCCACTAACGTTTTGATTATTTTCTGAATAGTCATCCAATCTTCTTAAAATATCGTGATTAATTATTCGAAAATAAAACACTTGGCTTAGTTTCACGACTTCTTTAATTAGATATACTAACAATTGTTTCGGCTATTAGGCCATTATCAAAGAGCTATCTAAAACTGCAATCTAAAACTACCTATCTAAAACTACAATAAATTTCGACGAGTTTTAGATAGCTCTTTGATAATGGCCTAATAGCCGAAACAATTGTTAGTATATCTAATTAAAGAAGTCGTGAAACTAAGCCAAGTGTTTTATTTTCGAATAATTAATCAAGTTATTACAAGAATGTTTCACCAAGAAATATCTACGAAGTCAACCAATGAAATTAAAATATCGATTAACGAGTCCATGTCATTTACTCTCTGGCATATGATTGCATGCGTGTCAGTATGTATGTAATGATTTAATAGCTGGCTTGCTATTGTAGCTTCATCCAGGTCTTGAACATATTCACAATTGTTATAGATTTTTGACGCGTATGCTTCTCGCGTAGTAAGTCTCATCCTGTATTTCCCTGTCAATAAACGAATCTTTGCGCGATTTTGTTGTGTCTCGTCCCAGAAATTTTTCTTGAATAAGTTAACAAATTTATTAAGATCGGTGCAATGCTCCTCTATTCTCATGAACCATTCTTGCGAGCTTTTTTACAAAGTGGCTCTTATTATGTACATTCGCTGTTTGTGGTGGGGTATATCTTCCAGATGTCTTATAATTGAGGTTAAATAGGTCATTGGGTGTACCATGTTGTTATCGCCATTATACGTAGTAAAATTTTCTACTCTTAACTGCGGAGGTCCATATTATTGATAATTTATTATTGCTAATTTATGGTTGATGGTATCCTTCATATTTTTAATTTCGGTATCGATTAGATCTTTATTAAAGGTGCCGATCCTTTAACAAATCCTGTAAGTTAATTTTCACCGTGTTAGTTTCTCTGTTATATATATTCTCGTATTCCAACGATCTTTGATTGGTAGTATTATAATTTAGAGTACATTTCTCTTGATGATTACTTATCTGCTCTTCAAGGTTAACTTTATTTGTCTCTATTATTACACATACATACATAAAATAAAAAACGATTTCATAGAGTAAAATAAATATATAATTAGTACGATTATTAATTGTTTTCTTTACAAGATACAAACAACAGGATATAAATATACACTTAATATGCTATATCATACAGTAATGTCAAAGTTGGGTTGCATGTATATCCCTTCTTAGTAATTATATTAGGTTGCCTACACAGTACACGTATGGTTCGTAAAGTAAACACTAAAAAATGCCTAATTTTTTTTTTCTCTAATTATATCTAACCGTTAACTTTAATTAATTATATTCTCAGACCACAACTCTGCAAATTTGCACAAATTTATTACAATTAAATATTTGCCTGTAACAAAATCTCTCTATATGTACCGGGTCTGTTCAAAAGATCGGACTTTACATTTTTGGTTCTAAATTATCTGTGAACCAATGAAATACGTATTTTGCTGGAGTTGTGAACGTCTATGCACAAACGGTCTGTTAACATACTTAGTTTGTCTTTTTTTTTTACCAGCAAAATTTAATTCTTTTTTTTTTAATTATTTTTAAGTTAGTGTCACAAATAAAGTCTAATTACATCTGACTGAAATCCGCCTATTTCTTTCTTTCTTTTCTTTACGTTTCGGACGGCCTGGTTGCGTCCCCTACCCGCTGCGCGTCTTGCCTACTTTTGTTGATCACCATTTCCGAATTTTGCGACGTCTAGCGGTTCTAAATTCCTTGACCCCCTTTACCACCTTAATTCATGTACTGAAGTACCTTTGGGTCTCTCCACCCTTGGGCTGAGGCTATCTCTAAAGTCGGGTGGGCCGCTAGACGTTGACAGGGGCGGGTAGGTGACGCAATCCTCCTCGCCCGAAACTTGAGTACCTCTCATTTCTTGGTCTCGACATACAGAGCGTAGCAAGTTGGCGCTCAACGCAAATTAAATTATTGCAGTTTCCTCATTCTCTTTAATTTTCCTTTAATATATATACAGGCTATTCTTTTTTTATTCTCTTTTACGTTTGGTTATTTGTCTATCGATTCTGCTCTTGTTAGTTATTTCCTTGCCTAGCCTCTTCGCTTATTTAGTAGGGGGGTGGTTTTAGCTTTTATCTTTCTTTATTCTTTTTATATATCCAGTTAGTCAACATGGCGTCGGGTTTTCTGCCCATTGATGCTGGTAGACTCTGAAAGGATGAGCTCCAGTATGAGTTCAGGTTCAGAGGTATTAGTGTAGACGACCAGTTGCGCTGTTTCTTGCGTCCTTTATTACGCTTGGAATGTGCGAATACTTCTTTAACTTACCCAGAGGTCTCGGTGGATGTCAAGTCGGAGTTGGATGCTCTGCGAGCAAAAACGCGAGACGCGAAGAAGGTGGTAGCTTCTCAGGAAATCAGTAATGTAAGGCAATTGAACACGCTTCGTGTTTGTTTGCACCATGCGATCAATAGGGTCAGTCGTTTGTCTTCAGCAGCTTTAAGTTATGAGCAGCGTGCCGAACGATCTCTTTTTTTAGCCACCTTGTTGGAGCGTTTGGACGAACTCGATCGTATCAGGTATGAGGCAGAACAAGCGGTGCACGAAGTTTTAAATCCAGCTTTGCCCAATGTTGAGCCACCTTCACTTCCTGAGCCTACGTTCGCAGAACTTGTTCATCCCGTTCATTCGACTCTGCTACCACATGCCACTACTAGTTCGTAACCCGTGCAGAAATGTCAGGTTAAGTTCAATGGAGATCCTAGAGTTTCTGTACATCATTTTTTGGAGCGCGTCGAGGAACTTCGTACAGCGCGTAACGTTTCGGAATCGCAGTTGTTTGAATCTGCGATTGATCTGTTTGAGGGTAAAGCATTGTTATGATTTCGTTTCTGTTGTTATCGCTTTAATAGTTGGCCTTCCTTGCGTGAATTACTGATTAAGCATTTTGAACCTCCTGATTATAAGGCACATCTTTTTGAAGATATTCAGAGCCGCACCCAGGATCCCAATGGAAGTTTTGTGGAATACTATTCCAGTATGTCGGCCATGTTTAAGCGCTATGGTCACTTATCTGAGGACATGCAACTGAGTTTGCTTGTTCGAAATTTGGCTTCCTTCTATACTATGCAGCTACCTACCGTTCATAGGCTGGCTGAGTTAGAGGACGAGTGCCTTAAGCTTGAATTGAAGAAGCATCGTACGGATCACCACAAACCGCCTTCTCGTCGTCGTGCTAATTATGTAGATCCCGATTTAGCATTTATTAGCACACCTGTTACAGACTCGCTGTCCAATGCTGGTAAATGTTTTAATTGTGGACAAGAGGGTCAGCCCTACAATTCTTGTTCTGCGCCTCGACGAACTTTCTGTCTTCGGTGTGGTGAACCGAATGTCACTGTGCGCACTTGTCCCCGATGTTCGAGAAACGCTTCCGGGAGTCGCTAGGTGGTCGAGTTGCCACTCCCGAAAATACTGCTTCGAATGATATCGACCGAAATTTAATTTGCCTTAATTTTGTAATGTAATTTTTTTTTCTCTAATTATATGTAACCGTTAACTTTAATTAATTATATTCTCAGACCACAAATTTGCACAAATTTATTACAAATAAATATTCTGTTCAAAGGATCGGACTTTAATTTTTGGTTCTAAATTATCTGTGAACCAACGAAATACATATTTTGCTGGGGTTGTGAGCTTCTGTGTACAAACGGTCTGTTAACATACTTAGTTTGTCTTTCTTTTTTACTATAAAAGTTTAATTCTTTTTTTTTAATTATTTTTAAGTTAGTGTCACAAATAAACTCTAATTACATCTGGCTGAAATCCGCCTTTTTCTTTCTTTCTTTTCTTTACATTTCGGACGGCCTGATTGCGTCCCCTAGCCGCTGCGCGTCTTGCCTACTTTTGTTGATCACTATTTCCGAATTCTCCGATGTTAAGTGGTTTTAAATTCGGTGGCGCCCTTTACCACATTAAATAGTGTACTGAAGAACATTTGGGTCTCCCCACCCTTGGGCTGAGGCTGTCTCTAAAGCTGGGTGGGCCGCTAGACGTTGGCAGGGGCGGGTAGGTGAGGCAATCCTCCTCGCCCGAAACTTAAGTACTTCTCCTTTCTTGGTCTCGACATACAGAGCGTAGCAATATCCATTAATGTGTTCTTCTGTTTTTGGTTGGACGCCAGAAGGTCCAGGCACTTGAGCACACTATTCTGTGTACTATCCCAAATAGATCTCTCAGTTCCACTATGTTAGTCTTGTGTCGTCGATGAAGCCACTATCCTCCTCAGGGGAAGTTTGAGACACTCGAAGGATCCAATAGATCTGTCCTGAAATATTTCTGTCCGAGTTCCTTCAGTTCCTCGCACGTGCATATTACATCAAGGCTAGTTCCCTTCCCTTCTGTTTTTCACATTAAGGGACAATATCCGGTTATTAACTCGGTAATTATTTTAATTTCCTTATTTTACTACGAATTAGGTTGGCTGAAAACTTTCCGTCAAGTTCCCTTAGTAGTGTTTTGGTATGGAGTTGACCTTCCGCTAACCTTCATTTATTTTTATGTACTTCTTCTAGCCATAACCAAATCTCCCTCTTAGCGGAATCCTTAGCGATTCCACATACAGGTTCTGGTCCTATGAAGTTCCTATTAGTACCTTCTTTGGCCAGTTTGTCGCCCCTCTCATTGCCTGTAATTCCCTCTTGTCCTGGCACCCATATTAGCGACACAGTCTGACTAACAGTCATTAAGTCGATTTTTTGTTTGCGCTTCCGGCTTCCCGAATTTCCTTGGCGCAGGCTGCTACTGCAAACAATTCGGCCTGGAAAACAATAGTATGTTTCTCAAGATATATCGATATCTTCCTTCTAGGGCACATTACGCAAATGCCTGCACCTGCCCCCTGACTATCAGTGTACCAGGTGAAGGCAACGCAATCGCTCGAGCGACTTTTTGCCTGCTCCCTGGTCGATATAAATATGTTCAGCTTAGCTGTAAACATAATCCAAGGTGCCATACTGTCCGCCGGCATTTGAAATATCGGCTCTTCCAGTATCGTTCCTGTGATATCTGTATGGCTCCCTGTAACCTTATTAGGAAACCATACGTCATTGGCCTTCAACCTCAAGATCCCAGCCATTGCCTCCGCCTTTACAAATAGTCCCAGCGGAGGGAGACCCACGATGGCCTCCATGGAGGCCATCGTGATTCCCAACAGAGCCTGTCGCTGGAGAGTCGTGAAGAGCCCCACCGACGATGTCCGCCCCGCTCTCTGGGACACTATGACAATGTCATCGGCGAACCCCTGTCTCCATATTCCCTGGTCATCTAATGTCCTGAGGAGATTATCCACTACTAGACTCCATAGTAGCGGTGACGATACGCCTCCTTGAGGACGCCCTTTTGTTGTCCTCATGGAGATCGTTTTGTTTTGCATTTGGGCATGTAGTACTCTGCTATGCAGCATGTTATGAACCCAGTTGCTTGTGGTGCTTTTTATTTTTCGATCTCTTAAAGATCGAATAATGGAATACGTCGAGGGGTTATCGAAAGCTCCCTCTAATCTAAGAAGACTGCAAGAGCAATTTTCTTGTAGTGTAGGCTCCTTTCGAGCCCTCTCACCAGGCTATGCAAGGCACCCTCACCTGATTTTCCCATCTGGTATGCCCATTGCAGTGGGTGGAGAGGAGATCTATCCAGAGCCCCTTCTTTAATATTTAAGTATATCATTTTTTCCATAGTCTTCAACATAAAAGAGGTAAGACTAATTGGTCTAAATTATTTAGGGTGGGTATATGTTCCTTTTCCCGGCTCCGGAATAAACACTACCCTAGTTTCTCTCCATGCCCTAAGACTATAACCAATAGCATGGCAAGACCTGAATATCTCCAATAGAGGACCCATAATTTCCTCAATTCCCTCTTTAAGGAGCTTGCGAAACACTCCGTCTGGTTCTGGGCATTTATATGGTTCAAACGATCCTATCGTCCATCTTATTAAATGGGGCTTGAAGATCTCGTTTGATATCTCCCAATCATTCTTAGTCGCCCTCCTAGAGGTGACAACTTGATTGATATCACAATCATCCATACGCTTCGAACCTGGAAAGTGTACTGTGAAAGGATATTTTTTGAGAATTCTGTTAATTCCGGCCATGTCAGGCACACCTTCGACGTCCTCACAGAATTTTTCCAGGCCTTCCTTTTGCTCTCTTTGATTTTATCATTGTATTTGTTGAGGAGAGCCTTGTAGGCTTCCCAATTACCTGTTTTCTTCGCCCTATCAAATGACCTGCGAGTTTCTTTCCCTCTGTATTCCACCAGGCAGCCAGCCTAGCTATACGACGCTCCCTATGGTGAAAGATATTTTCATAGCACGTTGCAACTATGAAACAGCCAACTCCAGCTCTTCCACATTCCATATTCTAACAGGGATGTTTCTGGTTGCAACTAACCGGTCTTCCTTGTAAGAGCCCGTCTGTTCTCTTGGTATTGGTAGCCCTGTATAGTCTGGGTTCAGTTAAATCTATACATAATTCATAGCGGATATACGCATGATCAGAGAGCGACGGCTCGTCGGGTAAGTGCCACCCCCTTACAATATCCCGTAATCCCAACGTGGATAAGGTTACATCTATAATTAGTTCCCCTCTTGATGCCTTAAATGTCGGTTTATCACCTCGATTCAGGCAGTAAATTTCAGTACCACAGAGATATCTAAAGAGAGACCCTCTAATTGTTATCCTTCCTGCCCCAAGCCTTATGATGAGCATTGGTACCAGCGCCGATAATCAATTCCAGATTGTTTTTACTGGTATATGCCACCAAGGCTTCAAGATCAGGCCCTGGTAGCTCTGGAGAGTCAATGGGTAGGTATAGAGACGCAATTGTCGTCTCAAATATCCCGCCATCGACACTCTTGGCTGCCGTCATGTGTCCAATGCATAGCTCCACGATAGGCATCACGTCCAGGTCGGCATTGAAACAGATACAAATTCTAATTTTGGTGTCTGGGGCACCAACCAAGAGCTCCCTTCCTCTAATCTGTAGTCCTCCCACCTTACCTCTACTTATCCACGGCTCTTGGATGACGAGGCTATCGATATCTTCAGCCAGCGTCCTTTGATAAAGTGCCGCTCTGGCTGTTTTCTTATGTTGAATATTTATTTGGAGAATCTTCAACATTTTTACGGCCTGTAGTTCTCGTAGAGTACCTTCATCCTGCATAACCGGTTTCTGATCTTTCTTTGTTTCGAGAGTTACAAATCTAGCCCTCTGAAAGCGATAGTAGGGTCTCCAATCAGTCCTCACCAACGTTTCCTCAGACTCCTTGTCAATCCGAAGGCCCACATGTAGGCCC
Source organism: Melolontha melolontha (assembly GCA_935421215.2). Classification (NCBI taxonomy): domain Eukaryota; kingdom Metazoa; phylum Arthropoda; class Insecta; order Coleoptera; family Scarabaeidae; genus Melolontha; species Melolontha melolontha. The sequence continues at coordinate 68,113,759 of OW285239.1, forward strand.
TTTTCGGACGACCTGGAACTGAGGGTAATCCATCGGTCCACTTTAAGCCCTGGATTTTACATCTCGAGTCTCTTCAAGCCCACTGTCAGATCCTCTTTTTTAGTCTTTTGCAGTAACGCCAAAACTCGTTGATGTTTTGGCAGCTCCTCACTCTTCACGAGTTTCCAAACGAGCCATCTACACAGATGACTCCATAGTAGCCGTCCATAACACAGGAGCATTCAAACCTTGTCGCTTTCTGCGCCCTATCTATGACCATCATCAGGGCCTCTTGTATAGTTCCTACGTTTTCCTCAGTCACTAAGCTGACCGGGTAGTCCTTAGGAACTATTGCAGCCTTAATACCTTTAAGAGCTGCTTTGTGCTCACGCCCGAAGCAGAAAACTTCGTGCGCTTAGTTACTTTATCCTCAGGGTTGCCCCTAGCCGACACGGTTCGCTTAACGGCCCCTGTTGGCTTATGTTCTCCCTGAGATTCTTTTTGCCAAGTGAGTCCCTATAGACTCCTTAGGTTTTGGATACTCTTCAGACTCTATCCTTTCAAGTTTTTGTTTTTTATTCTGTGTTCATTTAATTCCCACAAGTATATAAGAAGTATGTTGTCAATGCCCGCAGAGCTTCCACTACGGGCCCAAGGCGTAAATACAAGGGGGTGTCGCCTAGTGTCCCCAGGGGAACGTTTGAGACCAGATATACCCCAGTGGCCATCCAGCTCTAAGCATGTTGCCTTACACCGTAACTTGAGAGAACTGATACGCGGTGACAGCTTTCTCTAAGGATTAGAAGGTTTTTAGGTTTATCTATCCCGCTTATAACTGCCACTAATCAGGCCCCCAATAGAGACCTGACTGTCCCCTTATCCGCCACCTAGGAACGTGCCTAGTGGGTAGCTCAACCCCCACGGAAGAGGTCCGCGAACAGGTAATGTTTATGGTATAGAAGACTGTTTTCAGAATAATGTGAGTGCTCAAGAAGTAGTAGGTCCATGATATTTTTCGAAACGGAGAAGTATTGCTCATATTAATTTATTACGTGTTACCTCAGAAAATGTAAATTCACACTACTGTTGGATAAAGAATTTATCGCGACTAGTCTCGTCACAGAAATCTTTATCAGGACATCAAAAATACATATACGGAGGGTGTTTAATTTTTTCACATGCGAAGATAAATTACGAAGACATGAAAATGAAGATTGTAAGCAGGTGAAGGCAGTGTTTCCCGGAATAGAATTAAAAATAAATAAGTACGTAGGGGAACTACCAGAATATGTATTAAAATTTGATAAAATTGAAACAAAACTAAGAGTTCCTTTTGTGGTTTATGCTGACTATGAAGCTATATTAAAACCTATTTGCGTCAGAACCGGATCCTTCCAAACCATTTACTGTGAAATGTTTCGAACATGAACCATATTCTTTTGGTTATTATGTAAAATGTAGTTTTGATGATCATCTGAGTAAATTGCGTTTATATCGTGGACAAAATGCAGATATATTTTTATTAGAGAGCTAGAAACTGATGTTACTTTTCTACATAAAAATTATTTAAGTAAAGACGTAGAAATGAAACCTTTAACTGATGAGGAGCGTGATAAATATGAGCAAGAGACAGTGTGTCATATTTGTGAAAAAGCAATAACAGTCCCTGAAGAAAAAGTTCGGTGACCATGATCATATGACTGGATTGTATCGGGGTGCAACACATATGGTATTTAATATAAATTATAAAGAGCCGGATATATACCTATTATCTTTCATAATTTATCAAATTATGATACACCTTTGTTTGTAAACAGGCACTGGAAAAGAAGGATGTATATGTTACTGCACAAAATAAAGAGAAATATATTTCATTTTCAAAAAAAATTCACGTCGGAGATGTAATACATTGTAATGGTAAGAAAAGAAACGTGTTCTTCAAGTTGAGATTTATGGACTCACTTCGATTTATGAATTCCTCTTTGACGAAATTATCAACTTATTTAGATAATGAACAATGTGAGGAAATTAGAAGATATTATATGGGTGAAAAATTTGAATTAATGCAGCAGAAGGGTGTATTCCCATATAACTATGTTACGTCTTATGAAACTCTTTCCTTCACAGAATTACCAAACAAAGAGTGCTTTTATGATATACTATCAGATAGTGACAAGTGATGAAGACTATTGTATACCTCAAAGGGTTTGGAATTTATTCGATTGTAAAACACTAGGACAATATAGTGATATATATATATATATATATATATATATATATATATATATATGGTAAACCTAATCAGTAGGCGATTAAAGGTCTGTATATTACTTCAAAATATATGTATTTAAAAAACTCTACATGTTTCGGCTGTATACGCCTTTTTCAAGAGAATACAAAATATGAATGACAGGATATAAATGTCAAGTAATTGACATTTATATCCTGTCATTCATATTTTGTATTCTCTTGAAAAAGGCGTATACAGCCGAAACATGTAGAGTTTTTTAAATACATATATTTTGAAGTAATATACAGACCTTTAATCGCCTACTGATTAGGTTTACCATATCATACCAAGGTCACGAAGTTATTATATATATATATATATATATATATATATATATATATATATATTATAACTTCGTGACCTTAATATGATATGGTAAACCTAATCAGTAGGCTATTAAAGGTCTGTATATTACTTCAAAATATATGTATTTAAAAAACTCTACATGTTTCGGCTGTGTACGCCTTTATCAAGAGAATACAAAATATGAATGACAGGATATAAATGTCAAGTAATTAAGTTGCTATGGTTTAAATTATTCAAAGATACATTCTAGTAATAATAATAAATCATGCCTTAGTATTCCAAAAAATAGATAACAAGGTGTGAAAATATGTTGTTCGCTGCTAGCAATTTGTGTCTCCTTCTGGGTATGAACTTGTGTGTTGGTTGCTGCTGGCAGCTTGCGTCTCTCTATGGGTGTGTGGTTTTGTGTGAGAGCGTAAGTGTAGGGTTTTGTATGTCGGTGCGTTCGTGCGTGTGTTTAGTGATCGGTCGCATGAATTTAGAGAGGTCGGATAACCAGCCGTTGCGTAGGGCCGCCAACCCTTTCCCGACAACTTCTTTACAATTCCGTGCAGTACTTCGACGGTCTGACCCCCGCCCCAACGAGGCTAGGCGCAGACAGGCGAAGCGCACCCTGTACGGGGTTGCTCATCGCAACTAAGGGAACACTCTTAGTGGCTACCTCGGTCGACGATGGTCACACTTGTGCCATCTTAACGTTTTCCGCCGAAGCGGGGGCATAGCACACACGTCGAACGTGTGTGTGCTGTTAACGGCAGCCTAGCCAGGTTGTCGCCCAGGACCGGTCCTAGTGGTGTGTGCATTGCGCGGCGACGAGATAGCGCCGCGTAGCATGGTTCCTCACTCTTGCTGGAAAGGCGGAATGGCACCTGACTGCCCAACGGGCAGACCCCCCTAGAGTTTTGTAGCGCATATGCTAGGCTACAACCCAGTAGAGGACCACATCAGCAAAAAACAGAAAACAGGGATAGGCAGGGAAAAGCAAGACATGAGTTATTATTACGTATGCGCCCGTGGAGCGACTTAAGATGCAAAGTTGTCAGCATTCGCTCAAAACGAGAAGGAAAACCACGAAAACCTGCTCGGACAACTAGACAGGAATCAAAACACGGAACAGTCAGCATGATAAGCAAAAGTATATGATATTTAAATGATATTTAAATAACATAAGGTATATAACAAAAAAAAAAAAAAAAAAAAAAAATTATAATAATAATATGATGGTAAATTGTAGATCGTTACAAAATTAAATTATAGTATATACTGCTTAAATTTTTTATATCATTTCTGTTGTTAATTGAATTTTTTTCCTGTTTAATACTGATCATTTCTTTAATTTGTCTTTTCACTGTGTGTTGTTCTTTATCAATTATCTGTGTGTTTTCAAAATCGAAATGGTGATCGCGTTGTAGTTTGTGTGTAGACAATGCAGTTTTGTCTGTTCTAGAGTATTTGTGGGCTTGTATTCTTTTGTATAAATATTGTTTCGTTTGGCCTATATAGTAACTATCGCAATCGCGACATGGTATTTTATATACGACATGTGTTTCTCGATTTTTTTCTATTTTAGGTTTAAGTTTTGAAAATAAATGTTTATTAGTATTACTAAGTTTATATGTTGTAGCTATATCATATTTTTTTAAAATGTATTTAATTTTTTCCGATAGTTGTGAAACATATGGAATTGTGATATATGTTGTGTCATTGTTCAAATTTTTATTGGTGTCTGCAGTGTTGTATATTTGGTGTACTCTTTTTTTAATAGTTTGGTCTATAAGTTGTGGTGGATAATTATTATCAGTTAGGATTGTTTTAATTTTTTTGATGTTATCTTTTCTGTATTGAGTATGTGATAGTTTTACTGCCCTATCAGTCAGATTATTTATAATCATTTTATTGAATACTGTAGGAGCATTTGAGTGGTAATTCATATATCGAAAAGAAGCTGTGGGTTTATTATACCAATTTGTATAAATAGTACCCTGTCTATCATAGCTCAAAGAAATATCAAGAAAATTAATACTGTTATTAAATTCTTCTTCAATAGTGAATTTTAATTTGTTGTGAAAACTGTTGAATTTATTTAAGAGATAGTTTATTTTGTTGGTCGGAATACATGTTATGATATCATCAACATATCTTTTGAAAAAAAATGGGGTGGAAGTCTAATGAATTGATAACGTTTTGTTCTAAATGTTCCATTACTAGATTTGCAATAGGAGCAGCTAAAGGAGAGCCCATGGCAATACCAAATGTTTGACTATAAAAAGAATTTTTGTATTGAAAATATGTGTTATCGATACAGAAGTGTATACCTCTAATAAACTCGTTTTTATTTAGTGATGTGTGTGGACTAATTTCATCCCATTTGGATTCTATTATGTTTATAGCTAGATCTGTAGGAATGTTAGTATATAAAGATTCTACATCAAGTGATATAATTTTGTGATTAGTTGGGACTTTTTGATCTTTGATGAAATTTTGAAATTGCCATGAGTCTTTAGTATGATATTCAGTTTTTCCTAACATCTTAGATATGCTATCACCTAGGAATTTTGCTATATTATAAGTAGGGGCTTGTATGTTAGATACTATTGGTCTTAAAGGGATATTATTTTTGTGAATTTTAGGTAGACCATATATTGAAGGAGGTTGGGAATTAAAAATGCGAAGATTGTTTTTAGTGTTGAAATCTATTAGGTTAAGTCTATGCCATTTATTTATTAAGTTATTATTTTCTTTTTGAGTTTTTTCTGTTGGATTATTTCTTTCTTTTTTATAGGTGAATTTATCGTCTAATAGTTTTTCTATTTTTTGTTCATATTCCTCTTTAAGAATGATCACTGTTTTATTTGATTTATTTGCTGTTGCTATTATAATATGAGGGTTGTCATGAATAAAGATTTTTGTTTCTTTAATGAATTTATGCATATATAGATTTGATATATGTTTTTTATTATTTACTTTCTTATGTTTATGGTTAGTGATTATATTACAGATTTTGTTACGTATTTCATTCTGTTTGTCTTGTGGTAAATTTTGTATTCCTGTTTCAATGTTAGCTATATAGTCATTAATGTGTATTTTATTAGGTGGCATATTAAATTTGGGTCCTAGGCTAAGTATGTATTTAACATTATCGGGAATATTTATATTGGTTAAATTGATAATCCAGTTATTGTTAATTTTGTAATTTATCTCTAAGTGTTGTTTCTTCATTAGTTTATCTACTTTGTTTTTTAATTTATTTTTGTTTGTTAGGAAATGATTATTGTAAATTTTAGATTCTATTTTCTCGAAGCTATTTAAAAGTTGAGGAGATAATTTCTGTATCATAATATTTTTCAAGTTTGAAATAATTTGGTTGAATGTATTTATGTTACAAATGGTTTGGGATATTGTAATGTTTAAAATTTGTAAATAACAGGAATTCATAATTTTTTGAAATTTAGTTTTCAATTTTGAAATAGTGAAATGAAATCTGTCAAGTTTTTTCATTTTTATAAATGTAGGTGTTATTTGTAACGATCTGCATCTTACCAAAAAGTTTCTTCTATTGATCTGGTTTGCCAGTTTTTTCCTAATTTTCATATATTCCTTGAGGATTTTCTGGTTTTCATCGTTTATATGATTGTAAATTTCATGGTGTAATTGTTCCATTTGGTTAGCACTACACGCCTTGTGCTAAGTATAAATATAATAACTTCGTGACCTTGGTATGATATGGTAAAACTAATCAGTAGGCGATTAAAGGTCAGTATATTACTTCAAAATATATGTATTTAAAAAACTCTACATGTTTCGGCTGTGTACGCCTTTATCAAGAGAATACAAAATATGAATGACAGGATATAAATGTCAAGTAATTAAGTTGCTATGGTTTAAATTATTCAAAGATACATTCTAGTAATAATAATAAATCATGCGCCCACGGGCGCATACGTAATAATAACTCATGTCTTGCTTTTCCCTGCCTATCCCTGTTTTCTGTTTTTTGCTGATGTGGTCCTCTACTGGGTTGTAGCCTAGCATATGCGCTACAAAACTCTAGGGGGGTCTGCCCGTTGGGCAGTCAGGTGCCATTCCGCCTTTCCAGCAAGAGTGAGGCGCTATCTCGTCGCCGCGCAATGCACACACCACTAGGACCGGTCCTGGGCGACAACCTGGCTAGGCTGCCGTTAACAGCAAACACACACGTTCGACATGTGTGCTATGCCCCCGCTTCGGCGGAAAACGTTAAGATAGCAAAAGTGTGACCATCGTCGACCGAGGTAGCCACTAAGAGTGTTCCCTTAGTTGCGATGAGCAACCCCGTACAGGGTGCGCTTCGCCTGTCTGCGCCTTGCCTCGTTGGGGCGGGGGTCAGACCGTCGAAGTACTGCACGGAATTGTAAAGAAGTTGTCGGGAAAGGGTTGGCGGCCCTACGCAACGGCTGGTTATCCGACCTCTCTAAATTCATGCGACCGATCACTAAACACACGCACGAACGCACCGACATACAAAACCCTACACTTACGCTCTCACACAAAACCACACACCCATAGAGAGACGCAAGCTGCCAGCAGCAACCAACACACAAGTTCATACCCAGAAGGAGACACAAATTGCTAGCAGCGAACAACACATATTTTCACACCTTGTTATCTATTTTTTGGAATACTAAGGCATGATTTATTATTATTACTAGAATGTATCTTTGAATAATTTAAACCATAGCAACTTAATTACTTGACATTTATATCCTGTCATTCATATTTTGTATTCTCTTGATAAAGGCGTACACAGCCGAAACATGTAGAGTTTTTTAAATACATATATTTTGAAGTAATATACAGACCTTTAATCGCCTACTGATTAGGTTTACTATATATATATATATATATATATATATATATATATATATATATATATATATATACATATACAATCAGATGTATTATTACTTGCAGATGTATTTGAAAATTTTCGAAATATTTGCCTGCACAATTACAAATTAGATTTGCACATTATTTTACTTCTCTAGGATTAGGCTGTTTCACTTTCTTAAAAGCAGTATACGTGGAGGTGTGAGCATGTGTTGCAAAAAATGGAAAAAGCTAACAACGAATTCTTACCTGATTTTGATTCATCCGAAGCGAAAAAATATATTCTATACTTAGATGCAACGAATTTATATGGGTATGCCATGTCATTCAGTTTACTAGTTAGTGATTTTCAATGGTTAGAAAATGAAGAACTACCGACGATGGATACAAGTCTTGGAAGACGATGGAGATTATGTTTTCGAAGTAGATAATATCCTGCAAATCTTAACGAACAGCAAAATGACTTTCCTTTTTGCCCCGAACATGTTATCCCACCTAATTCAAAATATGGGAAATTGATTCCAAACCTTAGCGATAAATCAAATTACGTCATACATTACTTAACTTTGAAACAATGTCTTAATAATGGTTTGATATTACGAAGAATACGTAGAGGAATTAGATTTAAGCAAAGTAATTTGTTAAAGAAATATATTGATTTCAATACAAAAAAAAACGAAATGAAGCCACCAACTAGTTTTTTAAACAGTTTTATAAATTAATGGTGAACAGTATATTTGGAAAGGTGATGGAAAATGTAGAAAATCGGGTAAATATAAAATTGGTTTCACATTGGGAAACTATTCATAAAAGGCTTGGCGCTGAGGCGTATATAGCAAAACCAAATTTTAAATCATGTAAAATTTCTTGTGACTCTTACAGCCATCGAAGTAACAAAGGTACGTGTAGATTACGTAAAACCGATATATGTGGGATTCATAATTTTGGAACTAGCTAAGAGGGTAATGTATAGTTTTTTCTATGGTTTCTTAAAACCTTTGTATGATACAGACGTTTCATTATTGTACACAGATACAGATTCATTGATTATAAGTGTGCAAAATTATAATGTATATAATGATATAAAAGAACATTTACATATATGTTCGATACATCGAATTTTACTGTCGATAATATTCATGGAATACCTCCCACTTCATCCAGGTTGAGGAAAATGAAGGATGAATACGCTGGCAACATTATTGAGTGTATATAACAAAATAATTTGTAACATGCATGAGTGGGTAAAAACCACACCAATTTGTATAATACAAAAGTATTTTTAATAATATAAAATATTATTAAAAATGGGGTGTGAAGAACACAATACAAGTTATATATTTGTGAATGTATCTCCTCTCCAGAGACGCAGATACGTATTTCACCTTTATACAGGATCGTCGGTACGCCCCTGCTAGAGAAGAGATACATTCAACCAAACATAACTACCTTGCTATCAACCAGAAATTATTAAGACAGAGCGTGAAAGAATATTCAGCGCTGTCTAGTTGCTTAGTTCGGCAGTTATTATGTAGACAGCGCTGAATATTCTTTCACGCTCTGTCTTAATAATTTCTGTTTGATAGCAAGGTAGTTATATTTGGTTGAATGTATCTCTTCTCCAGCAGTGGCGTACCGACGATCCTGTGGAAAGGTGAAATACGTATCTGCGTCTCTGGAGAGGAGATACATTCACAAATATATAACTTGTATTGTGTTCTTGACACCCCATTTTTAATAATATTTTATATTTTTAAAAATACTTTTGTATTATTGAGTGTTTTTATGCAACAGGTGCTAAAGCTTATTGTTTAAAATTACTTGATAAAACTGTAAAAATTGCGATGGGAGTTAAAGAAATACGTTATTGATAAAAATTTATCAGTAACTAATTATAAAAATGTGTTGGAAGATTATGGAAATTTAATGAGGAGAATGTACATATTTCTGAATTACACACAATATATACGGAGTTGAGGAATAAAGTTGCTCTCTCATCTAAAGATGACAAACGATATATTCTCCCTGATAAAAGCAATACTTTGGCATGGGGTCATTATAAAATCGAAGGTATTTCACGGGAAGAAAATTTACAAAATATACTTTTAAAACTAAATGCCCTGACATGGATATCTAATAATTTTTTTGTCATTAATGTATTTTAGGAATGATATAAATTATATGCATCTTTTGTAAATGTGTCTTATAAATAATTGTAAGTTGTTTAATCCTACTTGGTATTAGTTAATTCTACTTATTTGTATTAATTATTTATAAAATAAAAAAAAATTTCAAACTTATTTAGTACTTTTTTATTTTAAACTATATGAACAGCTAAATCCCTACAACACATTATCCTTAGAAATCCAAGAATTGTGTGATGAAGGTATGCCAAGCCACTTTACGAGAACTTTACCCATCTGTTGTCGCATAATTTTTTCAACAAGATATACTTCCAAATGCCTCACTTTAAGCAACTCTGATTCGTAAAACGCCCCTAAAATATTCTGTTTTTGCGAATCTTGTAGTAGATAGGTTCTGGGGAAGGTGCTTTGCACTTTTCTTACTGTGAATATCTCATTCGACCAATTTGGCGTATACATTTTTTAAAACACGTACCTATATTTACTGATACGAACAGAGTCTCCCACCTTAAAATTTGAAATTCTTGGACCACCTACTTTAATATTACTATAAACTGAATTCAAAATACTTCTAACATTTCTTTGATTAACTGCTACAGGTTTGTGCCTTGTTGTTCGATGTACGGTGTTATTATAATCCTTAACTAATCCTTGCAACATATCTATCCAACGATAATTCCCATTGAAGCTGAATTCCTTCCACATCTTATTTTTAGGGTTCTATTAAAACGTTTGACAACTTTTTAGATTGGAATAGGTAGTCTAGTGATTAATATTATACTGATCCATAAGCTTCTTGAAATGAGAGTTGAAAAATTCCTTTCCTTGGTCACTTTGAACATTCTTCGGAATATTTTTTTCCCAGTTGAGAGTATGGATTTCATGGCGTTCATTACTTCAATCGCTGTCTTGGTTTTTATTAGAATTGCCCAAGCAAATTTCGAAAATGTATTTGAAATTGTCGTTTTCTTTTGCGTACGGTATCATTTCAACCAGATCGATTTGACATAAGTTCCGCAATACTTTTATGATGACCCGACGTCGAGTAAACCTCCTCCGAGCTGGTCAATGTATTTAATTTACAATATCCCTCCTAATTGACGACGTTTCCTTCGATGACTATTTCCGCAAATGCTGCTTTTGTTTTTGACGGTGTGGGTTTGGTACCAACGTATATCAACCTAAACGTTGTTCCTTCTGTCAGTTCTATCGGTCTCTTGGGATTAAATAGTTCTTTATTAATTTGCAGTGTTGTTAATTTCTCGTTAGAATAGTGGACATTTATAACCTTCCCACGATATAATTTATTCTTATATAAATAAGTATGTTTCGCCAATGACGTACTTACATGATGTCAATTGAACCATCACTATATATTTGAATAATATACTAAGGAGTTGCTGTTGCACTGGAAGGAGGAATATTTTTTCATTTGTAATACTTCTTGAAATCTAGGATGTTTGAAAAAGTCTGAGACTGCGTCGACATCCATTAAATGTCTCTTAAGAACATGCTTGTGTGTGTCTTCCAAATTTATCTATTTTCATCGTTACCTATCATTGGTGTCGAAATGTAAACTGTCATATAACCAAGACTTTACAGCGTATACAGAGAGACTATTTTATAATTTTTGACTCTTTCAACTCCTCTATTATTGACAATATCTCGTTCTGGTGCCCTGATTGACCGGCATCCTTCGATGCTACTAGTAGCTTCAATCTATCACACAGTTCATTCACATCGTACCAGTACTTATATTCAACCATCTTTTGCATGGATAGCTTATTTGACAAACCTAAGCCAGTCTTCCAAGTTTGACTCCACCAAACTTCAGATTTCTTCCCTTGTATAATAGGTTTTATAATTGATTTGTATTTAAAACCTTTACTGGCTGCAAACTTCCTATCAGTATAGTAATCAACTCGATGAGAGTTTGTATCACTGAGATTTAATTTATAATTATTTGCATCAGCATATAAAAATTTCCCTGGTTTCTTCTTGAAGAGCAATTCTAGTAAACCTTTTGTTGCTTTATAAGTGAATCGACCGATGATAATGTTTGGTCCATCAAATCTACCATCAGCGTGTTCTATTTTTAAATCCCCACCGACTTCGTGAACACCATACTTTCCATCAAATTCATCGTTTTCATCGGTCATTAAACCGGTAAGATATGTCCGTATAGTACGATCATAATCTCTCAATGATTCTTTAACTTTTTCGTTTCTAGAATGGTTTTATTCAACGATTTGTTAGCAACTATCGGCTTAGCTGGACGCGTACTCAATAGTGATACAGCATGCGCCATTGATTTATCTAAATCCATACTTCCACTTGTATCTGTTTCGTCTTCTTTACTTTCATCTCCTTCCCTTCCTTCTGGCGTTTCTGGCAACAGGTGACCTATGTATTCATCTTCTAAGAGTGTAGGTTGCGTGAGTGACGGTGACATCTTACGTTTTGTAGTACCAACTCCTTCCAATTTGCGCTTGGTCGGGGAAGAATGAGTGTATGGGCTAAACCAGGAAACATGTTTTCGTGAAGATGCTCTTGCCGAATAATAGACGTTTCTTGTACTGCTTGCATAGGATTTTTCTGGAAAAATTTCAGACCATATGTCTTGTGTATCCTCCATAGCGTCCTTCGAGTGGGTTCTACTTTGCTTCGGAATGGTACTAACTAATTTCATGGCAATTTCTTGCAAAAGTTTGGATATAGGTGCATACTGTATATCACTATCTTTTTGAGATTTCGTGATATCAGCCCTTAGTGTTCTCAATTTTTCTTTTAAAACTGGGCGAGCTTTTACTAAATTATTTATTAATTTATCTTCCATGCCTCTCTACTATTTAACGAATACTTACATACTGAAGTAGATTTACTAAAGTAGGATTATTTTAATTGTGTTTTTAGAGGAAGTTATTGTAAATGTATATAAGTATTAAAACCTAACCGGTATCTCCCTTCATTATACTTACAGTAAGTATCGATAAATAATAGACCAAACGATTTCTTCCAACACGTTCTGCATACGTTTAAAACCTATTTAAAACTTAAGTCATGAATGTGATCGTTAAATATATGTTTCAAATTAATACCATCTTGCTGAAATAAAATTAAAAGATTTGTATTATCCCTCAACAATTGTTTAAGAACAGCACTATATGTTTGAATTAAATCAAAACAATCTAAATTCCGATGCCTACCGAAAGAGAAGAACTGCTTTACAATATTCCAACTAATAGTTGGTATATCGTCAAATATAATAACTGAATAGTCAGCAACTTGATCTGGTGTTACCATATCAATCGGATCCGTATTTTCAAAATAACCTATCTCTGGAATAGTTTCCATTACATGTTTAAGATATTCATACTTTGTTGATGAAGAGCTCCATAGTATATGTAAATATTTTTGAAGCGCAACCAGTTGAGATGTAATAATAAAGTAAGGAGGGCATTCGTTTTACCACATCCTGAAGGACCCACTATTAGTGATCTCTTACAAGTACCACCGAATAGGTTGCTGTGTCGGTTAATTTTTTTTTCATTATATACAGAATCGTAGTTGTATAAAGTTAACGATAATGGTTGTGCTTCTAACTACATACTGCACTTCATGAATTCACGATGTATACTGAACCATATTAGTTTTGTACGCTTCTTATTAATTGAAAAACAAATGCAGATCTTTCCTAATTTATTAAATATAAATTTTATATTAAATGACATATATAAATTTCTATATCTTAAATTACATAAAATTTCATTATATTTATTTCAAATTTGTGCAATATTTTCTTTATTATTTTCGGAGGTACTAGTTTGGCGTCGGTCATATTCCAGATGGAAATGGTAGGTCATATCCTGATGGAAATGGTGAAGGTGTCGGTGGAGGTGTTGAAATTGATGAAGTACATATGTTGGAAATGGTGAAGGACAAACGTTGGAAATGGCGAAGGACAAAAGTTGGAAATTATTGAAAAGATATGAAAATAATAAACAAAAATCGATTAATTTTGTCATTATTTTCATATCTCTTCAATAATTCTTTGATGGCCCTCTATAGTGCCATCGGTACTGGTTTCGGCACCGGCTGGTTTGGTGTGTGCGGAAGTTGGGGCTTCGGAGCCTGAGGCTCCGGCTCTTCATCTTCAGATGATCTCCAATCGGAATCATCCGAAACAGGCAGAAATCTGTCTGCCAATTTTGGATACAGTGGCGGTTGGGGTGTGAAGTTGGTGCCTGTGGTGTCGGTGATGGTGACGTTGGTGCTGTAGGTGGCATCGCCACCGATACCGATACTTTGGGTATCGGTGAACGGTGGCCAGGTGTCGGCGTCACCGTCACCAACACTTCCGTAGGGGTGGTTGTATTGAGTTTGAATTCCTGTAAATGTAATATCTTTATATTGAGCTCCATTAAAAAGCATAAAATCAACAAACAAACGATAATTAATCCGATAACACTATTTCTTCTGACGAATATTACCCCATGAAAAAGATAATGTAAATATTCCAAAATCCATATTTCTTACCAGATGTCACCTCGGGATGTTGACAGTTAGACAGTTATCCTTACAGTAAATGTACAGTAATATATTACAGTAAGGGTGACTGTAAGGATGTTGACAGTTGTATTTACTGTAAATATTACTACTGTAAGGATGACTGTAAGGATGGATAGTTATATTTACTGTAAACATTTCCAAATCATTATTCCCAAATCATACTATTATGGTATATCTAGGTCCAAGCGTCTAACTTTGTTATTGAACATATCAATAAATCAACGTCTGCAGTGCAAAGTTTAAAAGCATGTAATTAATTTCTCAATATTGAGAAATTAATTAATTTAACTTTCATTCCAAATAATTATTATTCATTATCACTGTCATCATATTTACTATTGATATGTTCAACTATCAAAGTTTTGATTTGTCCGAATCGATTTCTTTTTGTCCGGTAGGATTGAACTTTCTCATTAATATACACATCTGGGATGTTCGCATTAATGGCACCATTATGGAGTGGAAGATACATGTCGAGGTCTGTGATCCTACCGGAGATCTGCTTATTCATATGGGCAAGGGAAGCATCTCTAACGTACGAATTTCTCTCAAGGTGCGTCATAATTTTGTCAGAAAGTTCTTTAAAATCCGCAGCGAGAGTATTGCATTTTTTACGTTGATGTGATAGAAGTGGTTGAAGTTCTGATAGGGGTCGTTGTATTTGAGATTGTTGATATTCGGATTCTAATGGATGATATTGAGGTGGATGATATTCTTGTTCTAATGAAAGTGGTTGAGGTTCTCCATTTGATCTAGGTTCGGAGGCTTGTTTTTTGACTTTGGTAGGGCGTAATCAAAGGCGAAAGATGAGAGAGTGATAAGTTTTGATCTCGAGAAAGACCTGGTTGTGGATATGATTGAGGATGATCTCGAGAGGGATCAGGTTGAAGCGGTGGATTGCGAGATGAATGATCAGATAGAAATATAACCGATGATGACTCATCTGCCACTACTGGTTCCTCTATAGGTGATAGGTGTACCTGTGGTGTTAACTGTAATATCACCGGTGGTGGTACTACAGTTGACACCATTACACTACCAAAGTGTATCTGCCTACCCAGATGTAGTCTCTTGAGAGTACTACTCTCTCTGATTCTTGCACCAGGAATGGGTGAAGAAGCAATTACATGTGCCCATGTAACTGTTTGCGTTCGTGTATTTGTCAGTTGACGTTGTTGTCGTCGTTGTTTTTGTTCTCGTTGTTGTTCTCGTCGTTGTTTTTTTCTCGCTGTTGTTCTCGTTTCCGTTGTTGTTCTCGTTTTCGTTATTGTTGTTCTCGTCGTCGTTGTTGTTCTCGTCGTCGTTGTTGTTGGTACTGTTCATACTGATCTTATTGGATTTGTCTTGAGTACTGTTCGTGTTGGAATTGTCTTGCTCTACTCATTTCAACAGTTGCTCTACTCATTTCAGCAGTGCTCAGCGGTGCAATAGTAGCAACTTGAAACAACACCGTCGGAAATTCTGTCTCTGTCATAGTAGGAACAAATGCGCTAGCAGTTCTTATTACAGCCGCCCTCGTAATTTTTCCGACTACATCAGCAGGGGCACGGTAGATAGTGCAGTCGATGGTGGGAAAGGTTTCATCTATGGTAGAGGTATCATCGATGGTGGGGGAGGTGGTGGGGGAGGTGGTGGAGGTATTACAATTGATTTTGTAGCACCTCCAACATTTTCAATTACAATTCTATCTACCGCTCTATCTACCGCCGTCGACAGTATTTCATCATCTACTTTTTCAAATTCCAGTTGCTCTAGCTATTGCATAAAAGAATCTGAATTGGAAATATTTATGAGATTTAGAGGGCTGTCAGTATCAGGGGAACACATGTTGCTGTGAAGTGGGTGAATGCGTGAAATTTGGTGTCTCCTAAAGAATATATAAAATGAGGAAAGGAATCAAATTAATTCGAACTAAACAGATGGAATGAAAATATCAACTTCTTAATTTCGAATACTGTTCGAATACTGAATTATAATTTTAAAATTACTTTCGAAATAATTACTTATTACTTAATTATTAAATTTATAATTTTCAATTTGTTAATTACTGGAAATAATTATTTAATTATCAATTTAATTACTTAATTATCAATTTAGTTACTTAATTATCAATTTGTAAAATAATTATTTCAAATACATTAATGAAATTTGGAAGATATAATTTACAGTGAATTAAAAAAAACAGTCTAAATAAAAAAATTATTTAAATACTGATACTAAATTTCAATTTCAAATATTGGATTATAATTTAAAAATTTAAATCATTAATTACTTTTCAGGACACATAAAAGAAGTAATTACTATCCTACTTTTAGAATACAAAAGAAGTATAGTATTTTCAAAATTAATGAATTATAGTGGTAATACATTAATTTTGAAAATGCTACATTTAAAATTTTATTCAGATATAAGAAATATGTCACAGTGAATTATAAATAATTGAATAAACAAATACAAGAAAAAACAAATATAAATATAGCAATAATATTATCAATATAGATATTTACTTACCACTGTATAACTTGTTATGTCTATCTCAGCAAAACTAACTCGTATTTATATGAAAATAGTGTCAATTAATTATGTAAATTTACATTTTTTTTCCTTTCCCCTTTTTTCTCCTTTCCCCTTTTTTGCCATTGTTTCTAAAAGAAAGCCCTCGCACACCCCTCGTCTATATTCATTACCTAACATTATATTAATAAAAATAGAAAATTTTAAACTCAAATATTTATTCATAACTGCAAACATACAAAATACAACACATATTAATACAAAAGCTATAAATAATTCTGTCTACACATATAGCAATTTCTTCTCCTAATAGGCCATCAACTACATCACCCCCAATCACATAATAACTTACACATGGTCTTCTTGATAACTTCTCGGTAATCTACATCAAACAAATTCTAAACTTAAACGTCCTAAATTACTAATTAAATGTCTTAGACACATAAAATAAATCATTATCATCCACTCCAGAAAAATTTCCATCAATTTCAAGTCGTCGCAACACATTACCAACTCTCTCCACAACATAACTCCTCATAGCGCTCCACGAATAACCAATTACAACAATAATTAAATATAATCAACTGTGTTATCCTTAAACTTGATTTCTAACAGAAACTTATACAATCGTTCCACATTAGACAAAGCACAAACAACATAATTACTAGTGTGATGTGGGCCGTTGGGTAGCCGCACGGGATAACAGGTAGGGCGACTTATGGTAAAGTAAGACACTCACGAAGTTTGGGTAACATCGTATAATTAATATTTAACACTTAGAACTGGATAACGATTATATACATTATGATATACTTATCATTAATATTATTACTGTCTATCAAAAGAGAGTATGAAAGAGGACATGATTCTGATTAAGAATCTGACTCTTGATTAAGACTGAATATGTGTATGTGAATGTCTGTCCCTTGCATTACTCTCGTTATATATACATCAGATCATCCTCGTACTACTTAGGGAATATTATACAAACCCTGACATGTAGTTTGTGTTTGCAAACAACTCGCGTTAGCGAGGACGTATTTGTAACACACGTTACACTTGCGTTACGGGAACGAGGCCGTGACCTGATTGAGATTGTTTGCATACACACAAACTGCATTGCGTTATCACACCACCCTTCCTGGGGTTAAGAAAAATAACGCTGAGGTGTTTGTTTTTCTTACGTTAAAATCTATACCTTTCTTATTCTTGTAGTACGGTGAACACTAAAAATATGACATATACTATTAACCTTAAAAATAGTTGCTTATTCATTACATGTATACAAGTTTCTTATTTCCTACTAACATATTTACACTTATTTTAACAATTGTACTAACTGACATATTTGTATTTGTTTTTAGGCGTGATAATGCTTAAGGCGGTTTTTGTGTATTTCGGTGTCTTTACCGTTTATGCAAACTGTTATGTTTGGCGGCTTGTCTGTTTCAGTTACTATAAAGGGGCCGTTATACAGTGACTCAAGTTTATTCCCTGCTTCGTTTTTTAATAAAACTTGATCGCCGACACAAAAGTGTGTGGGCCTGCGATTCCTATTTAACTTTTCTTGCCTCTTAACTTTCGATAGGATCAAATTATGTTTCGCATCGTGCAGGGCTGTCTGGAGTCTGTATTTCATTTCTGCGGCGTAATTTTCAAAATTGAATAGCGGCTCTATCGCGTTCGTTATTGATGAAGGTAGGGGATTGTGTTTACCGAAAACTAACTCATGCGGTGTATATTTGGTTTCAGTATGCACTGTGTTATTAAACGCAAAGCACCAATAAGGTATCCAAGTCGACCAATTGTCTTTATGGTTATCTAATTGGATTCGTAGATACGCTCCGAGATTCTTATGTGTATTCTCTAATGCGCCTAACGTTTCGTGGTGGTAAGCAGTTGATCTCAATTGCTGTATTCCTAACAGTGAGCAAGTTTCCTTGAAAACTGCAGCCATAAACTCTGTTCCTTGGTCGGAAGCTATCTGTTCGGAAATAGCGTATCTTAATATAAAATTCTCGACCAGGGCTCTGGCTACTGTGGCAGCTTCTTTGCTTTGAATAGGATATGCTTCCACGAAATTTGTTAGTTCGCATTGGAGTGTCAAGATGTACTTGTTTTCCTCGTGGTCTTGGTTTAATGGACCTACTAGATCTACAAAAATCTTTTGGAAAGCGTATGACGATGTGGTCGTTACCTTGATTGGTTCTTTGTTTGGTATTGAGTGCTTGTGTGTTTGGCAATCACTACACCGTTTCACGAATGATTCGATGTCGTGCTTTAGTTTTGGCCAATAATAAAACCTTTTGATCTGGTTAAATGTTCGGTTTACTCCTCCGTGTCCTCCTGTACGTAGCATATGATAATCGTTGATGATTAGTTGCTGTGTTTCGTAGTCTTCAATTCTTACTACTCCTCCTATTACGTTTATCTTTAAATCGTTTGGCTCTCTCTTCTTCCATGGAATAAAATTTCTCAGGAAGTCGCTGTTCCTGGAATTGTCTTTGACTATACATATTTCCTGTATGTCGTGTCCTGCGCAGAACTCCTGGAGTGTAGCCAATAAGCGCATGTACTGCTGAGGACTTATTGTAGCTACAGTCTCCTTCATAAAAATTGTGAGAGCATCTTCGTCGTATAGGAATATTTCCTTGGAACGCATGTTTGTTCCGTTACGACGTTGGAGGGAATTGAAGCTTGCCTTGTCTATCACTCGAAGTTCAATAGATCCCGCTGGCCTTTTCAACAGTTCCACAACCCCGGGGTGATCTGCCCTGGAGCCGGTGGAATCTGTGACTGCTGGTTTCGTAATGGTGCAATCGGCAGCTGTCTGTCTTGACTGGGCCCTAGTCGTAACAAAAACGCTGTCATTCGTCCCATTACTAACCTTCTTCAAGTCGTTGGAATCTATCTCTATCCGTGATAAGGCGTCTGCAACTACGTTCTCTGAACCCTTAACGTAATTGATGATAAAATCGTATTCTTCTAACACTAATCTGAATTTCGTAAGACGGCTAGACGGGTTGGTCATTCCAAACAAATATACTAATGGCCTATGATCTGTGAAGATCTTGAATTTTCGACCATATAAGTAAGGCCTGAAATGCTTCACTGCCCAAACCACGGCTAATAACTCTTTTTCAATTGTGCAGTAGTTCCTTTCCGCTTTGTTTAGGGATCGACTGGCATAAGCGATTGGCCTGTCGTTGCCGTTGGATAGCACTGCACCAATTGAGTAGCCGGATGCGTCTGTTTTTAGAGTAAACATGTTATCTGCATCGAAATCTGGATATTGCAAAACTGGTGGTGTCTGTAGGGCTAGCTTGAGCTTTTCAAATGCCTTTTGTTCCACATCGGACCATGTAAAAATCACATTTTTCCTTGTAAGGTTGTTCAAGGGATTCACGATGTTGGCAAAATTTGGAATGAAACGTCTATAATAGTTGGCGAATGCGACAAATCGTTTTACGTCTTTTGCGTTCTTAGGAACCGTGTATTCCATTAAGGCTTTTACGTTGGAAGGGTCAGGTGAGACTCCTTCCGCCGAAATGACGTGTCCCAAATATAAAATTTCCTTTCGTAAAAAATCGCATTTGCCTGGGTTAAGTTTAAGATTGACCTTTCTTAGCCGTTCCAGTACTCTAACTAAATTCAGATTGTGTTGTCGGAGATTGTTGCCGAAAACTATGAGATCGTCAAGATATATGAAACATTGTTCATAATTAAGTCCTGACATTGCTATTGTCATGGCTCTAGAAAAAGCGCTACTACTTGTTTTTAGTCCCATTGGGAGTCGACACATTTGATATTGATCTTTGCCGGTAGTAAATGCTGTGTAGGGACGGCTTTTGGGCTCTAATTCTATCTGGTGATAGCCTTGTGCTAAATCTAAATGAGAAAAATAGACTGCGCCTGAAAGCGAGTCTAAGATCTCGTTGATTGATGGCAGTGGGAATTTGTCATCGACTATCTGCTTATTTAACAAGCGGTAGTCGATCACTATCCTCCACTTCCGGTTTCCGTCCTTATCCTTTTTCTTGGGAACTAATAATAATGGGGATGACCACGGTGACTTTGCCTTTTCTATAATGCCATCGGACAAAAGTTTCTCTACTTGTCTGTCGATCTCATGTTTTTGCGAATGTGGCAATCGATAGGGTTTAGAATATATTGGATTTATCTGCGGGTTAACCTGTATGTCTCCCCTGTATATGTTCGTGTGCGTAAGCTTATCTGAATCAAGGAAAAACACGTCGCAATACTTAGCGATAATTTTTTGCATCGTAATGTTTTCTTCTTTGTTTAGATGTGAGGTGTTTACTGTTTGTAAAACTTTGTCGACGCGTTCGACTGATTTAGTGTCATTACACCTGAAACTGCAGACGTTGTATTTATCAAGGTCTGTTACCGTAGGAGCAAAGTTCTTCAATGTCGCGTCGCTATCTCTTGTATTCAGTATTCTTACGGGCACTAATCCATTTTTCGGGGTGACAACAGAGCCTGCTATAAATATACCTGGGGCAGCTTCCTTCTGGGAAACTACACAATCGCTACACGTACTTACTTTAAAATATTTGATTATTTCACAACGAGGCGGAATATTAACAACCGTGTTTTCGTCGGAATGCATTGGTAATGTAATTTGCTGACCTTCAATTGAAAACGTAATATTATATTTCTCGTAGTCTATAACGGTGTTGTATTTGGCAAGCATGTCAGAACCGATGATACCTATAAATTTGTTACTGTTTACATTGTCTAGCACTGCAAATTTGTGCCTGACCTTGGCCTCGCCTAGGTTTAGCGTAATGAAAGCGGATCCGTTTGTTTGTGTTTCGCCGTTGATGCCGATTATGTTTACCTTCTGTGTTTTATCAACAATTATGTTTGTATAAATAGAATTTAAAAATATAACACTTATCGAAGCACCT
This sequence comes from Melolontha melolontha, assembly GCA_935421215.2. Taxonomy (NCBI): domain Eukaryota; kingdom Metazoa; phylum Arthropoda; class Insecta; order Coleoptera; family Scarabaeidae; genus Melolontha; species Melolontha melolontha. The sequence continues at coordinate 68,135,358 of OW285239.1, forward strand.
GTGTCAACTAGAAATAGATTGTCTTTATTATTGAAATATGAATTAATATATGTTAAACCGTCGAGGTTAAAAAAGTGTTGACCGGAATCTGTTTTTAGTTGACTATTCTTCGAAAAAATTGATTATCTTTATTATCGTCGGGCTGGGTCGTGTTTGATGATACAGCGAATCCTCTGTCGCGGCTATCGCGTTTGTCGCGCCTTACAAATTTCTTTCTATAATTTTGATTATAATTGCTATGTGTATTGTCATGTTGAAAATTTCTTCGTCTATTCTCGTTGTTAGTGTGCCTATATCTTCGATACCGATTGTCTTTGGCTTGTGCATGATTAAACGTAGTTTTTGAATTATTAAACGTAGCTTTTCTTGAGAAATGATAAATTGTATTGCTTGCGGGGTTGAGTATCTGTTCGTTTGAAGCCTCCTGAATCGCGTCGCTTAATGTGCTAGGGTTGCGAGCTTTTATTAATAATTTTATGTTGGGGTCGCGAAGTCCATTTGCGAATGTATTAACTGCAATTTGTTCATTTGCGGAACGGAATTTATCTACTAACGTGTCGTCATCGCCTGCTTGCGTGATTGATAATTGCGCGAGCAGATCTTCTACTGTCTCGCCGTATTCGTTTATCGTTTTCGCGCCCTGTTTCACATTGTATAATTGTGACGTTAATGCTGCGACCTTTTTCCTTCCTTGGTCCGTTCCGGCTTCCTACATGTTCCCTGCAGTCTTACTTGACTGGCAGAATGGTCCTGAGCCGTAGGTAGGCAGAATCGCCATGTGATGTGGGCCGTTGGGTAGCCGCACGGGATAACAGGTAGGGCGACTTATGGTAAAGTAAGACACTCACGAAGTTTGGGTAACATCGTATAATTAATATTTAACACTTAGAACTGGATAACGATTATATACATTATGATATACTTATCATTAATATTATTACTGTCTATCAAAAGAGAGTATGAAAGAGGACATGATTCTGATTAAGAATCTGACTCTTGATTAAGACTGAATATGTGTATGTGAATGTCTGTCCCTTGCATTACTCTCGTTATATATACATCAGATCATCCTCGTACTACTTAGGGAATATTATACAAACCCTGACATGTAGTTTGTGTTTGCAAACAACTCGCGTTAGCGAGGACGTATTTGTAACACACGTTACACTTGCGTTACGGAAACGAGGCTGTGACCTGATTGAGATTGTTTGCATACACACAAACTGCATTACGTTATCACACTAGCATGAAAACTACAACTTGGCTCTTCTCTTCTAATTTTTTCAGCATATACTAAATCTATTATTCGTCAATCTATAATACGTTTCAAAAACTCCAATTTTTCTCTACCCTTAACAAACACTTAATCAACACCTCCACACAATGGCTTAATTATATCAAACTCACTTGCAGCTAAATAAACAACTTTCCACTTCAAACCATGATGACAACTAAAAGCATATCTTGCAACTTGCAGATCTTGTTCTGCCAATACACCAAAACTCAAAACCGGTTTAAATATAAAATAACTATTCTTAAATTTACTATCACAAGTAGCCAACTCCTTAAGCATCAAACTATAATTATTAAATCGATACCATTGAAAATCTATAATTATATATTTCTTTCCACTTAAATCCAACATCTTTACTAAACAACGTTCTCACCCAATCAGTATCCATACACTACATAACCATATTCCATAAAATATATTAACCATATCTCCCACCACCCATCTTACTCCTCAAACAAACAAAAAATTCTAATAGCAAAACTATAGCTGTACAATCTTGTTAAATGGTGAATACTGATACAATTTATTATGTAATATCAAACAATATATAACCGTATCTTTTGGTATATTATCTTTCACCGTAAATTCTATTATAATCTCCACACTACTTCTATGTATAGCACCTTCCTGATATGAATAATCAATAACAATTAATGGACACAACCTAAATTAACTTATCTTTAAAGTAGGCTCAGTATATTCATGACCGTAATAAACTTGTTGAAATCTAGCATACATATAATATAAAACAGCTACACGATTTTCACCAAAATCCACTCGAACATTTTTATATGGATATTTTTTACCATTTAAATAAGTTGAATTAATTGCAGCAAATTTACTCATATTTTGATCAACTTTCCCTTTCTTCCCGGTCTGAAAAGCCAAAATAATATATCGAGGTGTCTCTAAATGTGGAGCTGTTTTAATAGCCCAACTATGTTTTGTTGTCTCTGGAATTCCCGGATTTTCATGAATTTCCCATCCTCTAAAAAACATTTCGATTATAGTATTTTTCGTTGTTAATTTAGTTAACGCTAAATCCTGACTTAAACCAACTTTAACATTTGGTACCTGCAGTACAATGGCATCGATAGTTAACCTAACACCCTCATTAACAGCAGCATTTGAATTATATATTATATATTTATCATCAGCACATCTCTTCAACACAAAACTTAAAATCTTCTGCAAAAACCATTAACATCTTCAATGGTATACATATACTAAAGTTACCTTTATTATCTAAAACCGGAACCTTTCCAGTGGAAAATTCCCAACCACAACTTTCCAATTTATTTACAGTAGAACCTCTCAAACCCGACCTGGCCGGGACCATGTATGAGTCGGGTTTGCAAAAAGATCGAGTTTTAGTAGGGAAATGAAATTTGCATAGGAAAGAAAATTAAAATAGAGCAAAACCGAAATAATGTATTGTACATACCAATATATGTATATACCTATTGCTGTGTACTGTAGTAATTTGTTGAAAAATGGTCCACAATGCACCACAATGTGTCCGGGCTGCCTTTAGGAGAGTTTATTTATTTTCATTGAGTCCTCTAAAGTCTCAGGTTCATTTACGAACGTGGACAGAAAAACAAAATTCAAGCATTAAAACAAACACTTTTCTACAAAAATTTATTAAAAAAGAAAAAGAAAAAAAAATCTTAATCAAATATTAAGATAGCTAATTGCATGAGAAACAAAAAGCAGGAGGGAAAAAGATTGCGAGATAAGTGACACGCTCGCAATGAAAACCGTCCAATTAAACGCGAACAAAATGAAACTAATTAAATAGAATGGAAAACTTTTAATTTCTATTGTTTACTAAATCCCAAAACACTAACGTCAAACAGATTACAAACTGTTATCACGCATGTCTAAGACCAGGTCATGCGCACCTAAACATGAATATAACTTTCCCTCCAACCTGATTTCAAAAAAATATATTATAAGTGAATAAAGAAAAAAATCCCTCATATGAAATGTAAAAATTCTCCTTGCTATTCAAACAATAATTATAATTAAACACATCAAGCTTAAATATACTCAATAATGAATATCACTCTAACAATCAATCAAATATAATCAATGAAATATAATCAATGCATTGAAATATTAAATCTTTAAAATTACTTACGTTTTAAAATCATAAAAAACTATATTTGAAACACACATGGCAGATAAGTATAAAATTAGTCAAAATTAAAGGGTAAAAACCCTCGTTAATGATACCGTAATGAATTCAAAACACCAAACAACCAAGTTAATAACAAAATCGTGATTTTATTCAAAAACTATAGTTAATACACCCCTCAAAACCCCTTAACCGAAGCGCAATATGTGACCACATATTGAACTATAACAATTATCTACGTCACAGAAATATACAGATGTGGTCAACAGAATCGGTCCAAACATTAAAATAACATAATTTTCAAAATATATAAAAATATCCTGCAAAATAAATGTACATAAATAAAATATATTGTTCAAAATTATCTTCTATTTCTTCGGGGAAAAGTCCATTGCAATATGTATGTACATATTGCAGTGAATTGTGGTGTTGATTGCTTATTTATATTGGCGCACAATACACAGTAGCTTCCTCGGTCTAGCTCAAGTCGGGTCAGCCTTTCAGGAACTCTTGTATCTTCAAGGTTTCCGTCATAGGGTACGCGATAAAGTAAATAAAACAAAAGATATTATAAAAGTAAAAAAAGATTCACTGCACGAAGTTTTAATTACAAAAAAAAATAAAAAATTTAAAAAAATTGCTACTTTATCAAATATAAAGAAGTGTTGTGACACCTACTGTGTCACAAACGTGAGGAAAACTTATGTAAAAATTTACTGCTACATTAGGCTAAAAACCTCACTAGTGACCACGAGCAAAATTAACCTAATTAAATATTCCGGAAAACTGTCAATCTTCATTAATTACGTTATTCCCAACTAAACGTCAAACAGAACATTAACTCTAAGCGCGCGTATCAAAAAAAATTAAGCCATGCGCATATTCAACATGGTACAAAGGCAACTTTTCCACCAATTCCTGACCTTCTAGCATATATATTACAGATAAAAAATATACTAAAAAAAAAATATGAAAATTTTCCTTAATATTCATCTGACTCTAAATATATTTATAAACTACAATTCTTACTGAATCTACGAGCTCCAATATTATACAAATAATATAACTAAACTATATCTAAATAAATGAATATAATTACAGAAATATACGTACATTAATTAATGTAGTCATCACACTTCACAAAAAAATTAACATGAGAGATTTCAGATAGGCCGCATAAATCAAAAATTACAAGTCTGAAAGACTCTCAAGACTCGTAATAAATCGAGAATTAATTTTAACACATCAGAGACACAAAACTAAAATTACTAAAATGAACTGAATAAAAAAGAAGTCTTTATCCAGCAGCATCCCTACCTAAAATAAATCAAAAGAGCGACAATGACAATATCTTCCTACATAGCAGGAACTGCAAACCTCGGCGGCACGCTCGCACTAAATACAGTCGTGGACCAAAATACACATTATAATAAAATTTACATAAAATATAAAATATTTTCAAATATTTTTCTGGAATAAAATACACATAAATATATAGTCTTTTATAGTTTCTTTTAATTTTTTCTTCTGGGAAAATTTCATTGCAATATGTACACATTTTCAAGAATATAATTGTTAACTAAATCATACCACAATAGTTCATGTAAAAAAGTTTGTTCTTTTATTTTACTTCAATGTGGACCTTCTTTCGATTGCCGCATGCTCCCTCCACTTTTTAATCCAAATCACATCCATGGGTGTTGACGAGTCTTGTTGTTCTACATACTGAAGAATCGTGTCGAGAGCCTCTATAGCTGCAGAGTGCGTAACTTTAGGTAAAATCTCCTCCCTATCTGATTCATCTTCCTCGCAGTTTTCTTGTTCCACAGCCCTGCTCGTAGTAGCATGCTGTAAAATTTCGTCGTCACTGATATTGTTACAGCCCTCATCATCGGCAGCTAGCCAATTTTGGACATCAGTCTGCTGCAATTCTTCACCAACTTGTAAACGTTGCAAGTCATTAGACAATGATGTTAAATGATCGGTTTCCGATTCTCCATCTTCATCCTTGATCCTTTCCTTGATCCTTGATCCTTGATCCTTGATCCTTGATCCTTGATCCTTGATCCTTGATCCTTGATCCTTGATCCTTGAACCTTGATCCTTGATCCTTGATCCTTAATCCTTGATCGTAGATCCTTGATCCTTGATCCTTGATCCTTGATCCTTGATCCTTGATCCTTGATCCTTGATCCTTGATCCTTGATCCTTGATCCTTGATACTTCAGATCCTTGAGATCCTTGAGATCCTTGAGATTCTTGAGATCCTTGAGATCCTTGAGATCCTTGAGATCCTTGAGATCCTTGAGATCCTTGAGATCCTTGAGATCCTTGAGATCCTTGAGACCCTTGAGATCCTTGAGATCCTTGAGATCCTTGAGATCCTTGAGATCCTTGAGATCCTTGAGATCCTTGAGATCCTTGAGATCCTTGAGATCCTTGAGATCCTTGAGATCCTTGAGATCCTTGAGATCCTTGAGATCCTTGAGATCCTTGAGATCCTTGAGATCCTTGAGATCCTTGAGATCCTTGAGATCCTTGAGATCCTTGAGATCCTTGAGATCCTTGAGATCCTTGAGATCCTTGAGATCTTTGAGATCCTTGAGATCCTTGAGATCCTTGAGATCCTTGAGATCCTTGAGATCCTTGAGATCCTTGAGACCCTTGAGATCCTTGAGATCGTTGAGATCCTTGAGATCCTTGAGATCCTTGAGATCCTTGAGATCCTTGAGATCCTTGAGATCCTTGAGATCCTTGAGATCCTTGAGATCCTTGAGATCCTTGAGATCCTTGAGATCCTTGAGATCCTTGAGATCCTTGAGATCCTTGAGATCCTTGAGATCCTTGAGATCCTTGAGATCCTTGAGATCCTTGAGATCCTTGAGATCCTTGAGATCCTTGAGATCCTTGAGATCCTTGAGATCCTTGAGATCCTTGAGATCCTTGAGATCCTTGAGATCCTTGAGATCCTTGAGATCCTTGAGATCCTTGATATCCTTGAAATCCTTGAGATCCTTGAGATCCTTGAGATCCTTGAGATCCTTGAGATCCTTGAGATCCTTGAGATCCTTGAGATCCTTGAGATCCTTGAGATCCTTGATATCCTTGAATAAATATTCTAACTTGCATTGTACATATTCAGTATTCATCCACCTGATGAAGCCATTGTATGGCGAAACAATATTGTAGTGATATTTATAATAAATAGAATTTTTTGAAATTAAAAGTTTAATTGCTTATTTCTTAGCGTTATAATGCAGTTTCAACAAGTATCTCCTTCGTCAATTAACTATATAAATGAGATGCATCAGTTTCTTGACTTATTAAAAAGGTTAGATGACGTAGAGAGTAGTAAAAAGTACAATAATGAGCATGTAGAAAGAAATATGAACAGAAATCAATATTTTAGATCAAGTATAAATAATAATAATACCTCTCAAAGTCCTCGCAGACTTTTTAATAATGAAAATGTGCAAAGAAATAATAGTAGCAGGATGGCATCTCCAAGTAGAGCTAATGTAATTAATTCTCATAAAGAAGTTGGTAAAGAAAATACATTAGAAAATAAAAATTATACTGGTACTAGGTATAAAGATACTAGACCAAATTTCAATCTAGAACGTCAAGATGATAAAGATAAATAAGACATTGCATGTAGTCAGGATTTTTGATTAAACCAACCAAAAAGTGTGAATGTGTTGCATTGTATGATAAGTTGAATTATGCTATTAATACGGTATTACCTTATATTAAAATTGAAATAGGAGAAAGGAAATGCATTTGTTTAGTAGATTCTGGAAGTGAAACGTCATTTTTGAGTGAGAATGTTGTTGAATGTTTATTAAAGAATAAAGTAGGAAAATATGTGCCTACTAGCAAGATAACTATAGTGTCTGCAAATAAAAAGGTTATTGCTATTGTAAATAAAATATTTGTAGTCTAGTTTAAAATAAATGAAAATGAATTTATGGGAGAGTTTATAGTAGTAAAAGGGTTGGGTAGAGATGGTATTCTGGGAATTGATTTGCTGGAGAAAGTAAATACTATAATTGATATTGAAAAAAAAAATATGTTAGTTAAAAATAATAAGGTAGAATGGATACAGGAAGAGGAAGTAGAGGAAAAGATTTTAAATAATATAGAAATGATTAATGATTTGGAGGAAGAGGAAGAAGAGGGAGATATTAATGTTATGGGAGAAAAGGAATTAATGGTTATGGAAGAATTGGCGGAAGAAAAGGAAGGAATTGAGTTTCCAGAAGATATTGAAATAATTAATATAGATTGTAATGAAGAATTTATATCTGAAGTTAAAACAATAATTAAAAATAATATCGATTTAGTTAATAAATTAGCCAGTATTGCCAGAAACTAGCGACATTCGTTGGAAGTGGACGAATCAAAACCATTTAAAGTAAAAAACTACCCTATAACGAAAACATTCAACAAGAAGTTAAGGAAGAGATTAAGAAAATGCTAAATGATGGAGTAATAGAAAGAAGAAAAACAAGGTATGTAAATCCGTTAGTAGTAGTGAAAAAGAAATCAGGAGACATTAGATTATGTCTAGATGCACGACGACTTAATGAGCGAACTAAAGCTCAATTTGAAACGCCGATAACAATAGAAGCACTGTTAGCAAAGTGTGGAAATGCACATGTTTATAGCAAGTTGGATTTAAAAAGTGCTTTTTGGTTGGTGCCCTTAGATAAATATTCGAGAAAATACTGTGGATTTATGGTGAACGGTAAAGTATACCAATTTAGAACTGTACCATATGGGTTGAGTAGTTCTGCAGCTGCATTAATTAGTGCCATGCAACAGATACTTGAACCATATGAAGATTTCGTGGTACCGACCTTTTACTTAATAATCGTCCCTTTGTGTAAAAAGTTTACATCTTGAATATAAAGTGCCCATTATTCAACCATCCTTCTAAGTATAGTTATTTTTTTATTGATCCTTGATCCTTGATCCTTGATCCTTGATCCTTGATCCTTTATCCTTGATCCTTGATCCTTGATCCTTGATCCTTGATCCTTGATCCTTGATCCTTGATTCTTGATCCTTGATCCTTGATCCTTGATCCTTGATCCTTGATCCTTGATTCTTGATCCTTGATCCTTGATCCTTGATCCTTGATCCTTGATCCTTGATCCTTGATCCTTGATCCTTGATCCTTGATCAAGGATGAAGGATCAAGGATCAAGGATCAAAGATCAAGGACCAAGGATCAGGGATCACGGATCACGGATCAGGGATCCGGGATCAGGAATAAGGATCTCAAGGATCTCAAGGATCTCAAGGATCTCAAGGATCTCAAGGATCTCAAGGATCTCAAGGATCTCAAGGATCTCAAGGATCTCAAGGATCTCAAGAATCTCAAGGATCTCAAGGATCTCAAGGATCTCAAGGATCTCAAGGATCTCAAGGATCTCAAGGATCTCAAGGATCTCAAGGATCTCAAGGATCTCAAGGATCTCAAGGATCTCAAGGATCTCAAGGATCTCAAGGATTTCAAGGATCTCAAGGATCTCAAGGATCTCAAGGATCTCAAGAATCTCAAGGATTTCAAGGATCTCAAGGATCTCAAGGATCTCAAGGATCTCAAGGATCTCAAGGATCTCAAGGATCTCTAGGATCTCAAGGATCTCAAGGATCTTAAGGATCTCAAGGATCTTAAGGATCTCAAGGATCTCAAGGATCTCAAGGATTTCAAGGATTTCAAGGATTTCAAGGATCTCAAGAATCTCAAGAGGATCAGGGATCAGGGATCAGGGATCAGGGATCTGGGATCAGGGATCGGGGATCAGGGATCGGGGATCAGGGATCGGGGATCAGGGATCGGGGATCAGGGATCGGGGATCAGGGATCGGGGATCCGGGATCGGGGATCGGGGATCGAGGATCGAGGATCGAGGATCGAGGATCGAGGATCGAGGATCGAGGATCGAGGATCGAGGATCGAGGATCGAGGATCGAGGATCGAGGATCGAGGATCGAGGATCGAGGATCGAGGATCGAGGATCGAGGATCGAGGATCGAGGATCGAGGATCGAGGATCGAGGATCGAGGATCGAGGATCGAGGATCGAGGATCGAGGATCGAGGATCGAGGATCGAGGATCGAGGATCGAGGATCGAGGATCGAGGATCGAGGATCGAGGATCGAGGATCGAGGATCGGGGATCGAGGATCGAGGATCGAGGATCGAGGATCGAGGATCGAGGATCGAGGATCGAGGATCGAGGATCGAGGATCGAGGATCGAGGATCGAGGATCGAGGATCGAGGATCGAGGATCGAGGATCGAGGATCGAGGATCGAGGATCGGGGATCGGGGATCGGGGATCGAGGATCGAGGATCGAGGATCGAGGATCGAGGATCGAGGATCGAGGATCGAGGATCGAGGATCGAGGATCGAGGATCGAGGATCGAGGATCGAGGATCGAGGATCGAGGATCGAGGATCGAGGATCGAGGATCGAGGATCGAGGATCGAGGATCGAGGATCGAGGATCGAGGATCGAGGATCGAGGATCGAGGATCGAGGATCGAGGATCGAGGATCGAGGATCGAGGATCGAGGATCGAGGATCGAGGATCGAGGATCGAGGATCGAGGATCGAGGATCAGCGATCGAGGATCAGCGATCGAGGATCGAGGATCGAGGATCGAGGATCGAGGATCGAGGATCGAGGATCGAGGATCGAGGATCGAGGATCGAGGATCGAGGATCGAGGATCGAGGATCGAGGATCGAGGATCGAGGATCGAGGATCGAGGATCGAGGATCGAGGATCGAGGATCGAGGATCGAGGATCGAGGATCGAGGATCGAGGATCGAGGATCGAGGATCGAGGATCGAGGATCGAGGATCGAGGATCGAGGATCGAGGATCGAGGATCGAGGATCGAGGATCGAGGATCGAGGATCGAGGATCGAGGATCGAGGATCGAGGATCGAGGATCGAGGATCGAGGATCGAGGATCGAGGATCGAGGATCGATGATCGAGGATCGAGGATCGAGGATCGAGGATCGAGGATCGAGGGTCGAGGATCGAGGATCGAGGATCGAGGATCGAGGATCGAGTATCGAGTATCGAGGATCGAGGATCGAGGATCGAGGATCAAGGATCAAGGATCAAGGATCAAGGATCAAGGATCAAGGATCAAGGATCAGGGATCAAGGATCAAGGATCAAGGATCAAGGAGCAAGGAGCAAGGAGCAAGGAGCAAGGAGCAAGGAGCAAGGAGCAAGGAGCAAGGAGCAAGGAGCAAGGATCAAGAATCAAGGATCAAGGATCAAGGATCAAGGATCAAGGATCAAGTATCAAGTATTAAGAATCAAGGATCAAGGATCAAGGATCCAGGATCAAGGATCAAGGATCAATAAAAAAATAACTATTCTCAGAAGGATGGTTGAATAATGGGCACTTTATATCCAAGATGTAAACTTTATTACACAAAGCGACGATTATTAAGTAAAAGGTCGGTATGTTTATATTTCAAATTTTCTATAGCTTCTAAATAAATTAATTTTTGTTGTTTTCCTGTGTGTAAAATTTTAAAGTTACAATTAAAATTATGAGCTTCTTCTCTCAAATGTATTGCATAATGTGTATTATTATTATTAATATAACTTCGTTCTTGTTCTTTGATTCTTTTATAAGAAGATCTACCCGTCTGGCCTCTATAAAATTTAAGGGATGAACTTCATTTAAGTTTGTAAATTCCCGATTTATTGCTTTT